>CAWUFW010015655.1:0-350140 GCA_963921515.1 Calotriton arnoldi
CTATGAAAATATTCCAAGCAATCAACCAAGTGCTTAACACATTGAGCTATCTGACCCATTTGACTAAGTGGGCATGAATCTAAATAGAGAAAATGGATCTGGTCTGAGTGTGTGAGAAAGTAGTTTCATTACTGGGAGTTTTCTGGATAATCTCAGTGTACTGTCTATACAGTCTCTGAGTCTTCATATCTGGAGGCATATGTGTGACACCAGTAGCCCACACTGTCCTTGGTTCTCTAATAATATTTACTTTACCAAAACAACATAAAATAATAATACAGACTTTAAAAACAGCTTTATTAAACTTTAATCTGTATTATTGTGGTTCACTTTAAAATATTTTAAATCTAATGTTAAATTTGACTGTACTATGGGCATTATACTAACTTTTGTGATGTTGTGCGTGGGTCTCCAAAGAAATTTGTGCAATGTAAGATGAAGGTGAAGCCTGGGTCATGTGCAGTCCTATGCAGAGCATATAGTTGTCAGATTTACAGCTAGTGAATGATAACCTGTCATGTGACCTGCCTGGCGCTTAGTTGCTGAGGCCCATGTTGAGGCTGAGATCAACATGGGTGGAATCTTTGCAACATCGGTTCGGTAACAGCTGCAACAGACGTTTCCAGAATACATTGCTGACACTACATCACCTCATAACATTTCAATAGGAACAGAGAGAAAGATAAGGAAAAGTGAAACATACTAACGAAACTATAATCAATGGCAAAATATAGCACATCTTCCCTTTTCCATTACAAAAAGAAAAAGAAAGCTAAAAACATTTGCCAAAGAACATATAGAAATCAAAGTTCAAGAACAATGACTGTAGCCTAACAACTTCGGTGAGGGTGACCTGGTTCTCCTTTAGTTCTGAACTTAGACTTCCATGATGGTAGCATTAGCAAACACTCCACGATCTTCCACTCCCCTTACAATTCACATATGTTCTTCTGGGTCACCTTCACAACTTACACAGGCTTTGTTTTTTTTAGACGTCTTTTTATTGAGAAATGCTCATCATACATGACATAATGAAGATAAAATACAATGACTTATCAAAGTAGAGGCCATCGTCAGAGGGCTATACAATGGTTCAGGAAATGACATTGGTAATCATCGTTGTTGTTTTTACGGCCAAATACCTCTCACAAGAACAGCAGGCAAGACATCCCTCCAAAATACATTGTCTGGCTCTGTCTGAATTAGCAGAGCCCCCAACAACTAACTTTGAACTTCCTCCAGGCCCCCCACACTTTACCACTTTTTGGGGCAACCTCGGCCTCTGTAGTTAACCTCCTCCACCCTCTGGCACAAATCCAGGTCAGATTCCCAGTTGTCAATGCTCAGGGAGATGCCCGAGCCCTATCATCTTGCAACGCTGGCTTAGCCACCCCAGTAGGAACCACTTTGCATCAACAGGCACCAGTGCGGAGATAACTCTGGACATGACCTTCGTCACCCTGCGCCAAAACTCTTGTTTGTTGGGCTGGCCCATAATATGTGAAAAACGATGGCCTCCTGACTGCATCCCCTAAGGCAGATCGGTGTCTCAGCCCTAACTGTCTTATGCAGGAGAGTCCCTGGGTAGTATACTCGATATTGAGCTGGACCAGTCGGAATTTGGCTCTTATGGCTATTTCCCGTGGGCTTTGGAGGGCCTTTACCCAGTCCTCATCATCCATATCCCCCAGATCGTCCATCCAATCCCTTCACAGGGGGCCTAGCAAGTCAGGGGAATTGTTAATTCATTTCTTATAGATTATGAAGATCTGTATGTCAGGAATTGGATCTATAATAAACGGTCCTCCAGAGGAGAGGCCTCTGGTAACTGCTCACCCTCTACTAATGCAGCCGCAGCGTATGTCCCAGTCGGAGGTAGCGGTAGTGTTCAGTCTTGGTCATCTCGAATTCCTGTCGTAGAACCTCAAATTGTACAAAGGAATGATCCGTCTACACGTCCTCCAAGTGTTCTATGCCAATTGCCGCCCATTTAGTGAACCGCTCCAGGTTGCTAACCTCTCGGAGTGAGTCACTGTGCCACAACGGGTTCAAGGTAGTAAGTTTGTCGGTCCATCCCAAAAATCTATTGGCTTTCTGCCACACCTGCAGCACTGTCTCTGTATGGAATAACAACATTTACGGCAGTAAAAGAATGCTTCATGATTCCAATGACCCATGGCATCTCTACCAACGCAGTAGGCCGGTTCCTGCCTGCCCGAAAAGACCCAGTCGTTGATCATCAGTAAGTCTGATGCCCAGTTGTATTTTCTTATGTCAGGGATCACTAGACCTCCATCAAATACACACTTATCCAGTTTGCCCAGAGCTATGCATGGGGTCCCTCCATTCCAGAGGAATAAACGTAGTTCACGGTCAGTCTTCCCCAAATACTCTGGGGGAATACGAAATGGTGTATTCTTGAGCACATTTAGCAAACGCGGTAGGGACATCATCTTGTAGAAGGCAGCTTGGCCCATTAACGATGGTGGCAGGGTCCACCAATGTATCACGTGGTCTCGCAGCCTATCTAGTTGGGGTTGAATGTTTTTCCTCAGAAACTCTTGTGGGTCCCTGGTGACATAAATTCCCAGATATCGGAAGCCCAATGTCTCCACCAGTGCCAAACAGGCAGCAGGGAGTCTTGGTGTGGGTCCCAATAGAGGGAAGACCAGGGATTTGACACAGTTCATTCTGTACCTGAAATACAATGAGAGGGGCCCCACAAAACCAAAAGGGACAGGGCACCGAGTGCAACTTAAATGTCATATGTATATTTCCCTTTGGGTACGTTTATTTACCAAACAGTCCACATCCATTCACATACGTCAAACCAGAACCAACGGGAGCACAAATTAGCAGGATATCGAAACACTTATAAATTCCATTTAATAAAAAGCCTTCAATCACATATACATCGAATTAAAAAAATACTAGAAACATAAATCATACAAATTTCATGAAATAAAAATCAGAAAGGACTTAAAAAAGAGAATCACAGTTGTCATCAGTGCGTTAATTTGTAAAAGTACATAAAACCAACATATTGCAAGAAATCAATTCTTTGTCAGAATGTGGTTCCGTATGGTGCAAATTTAACAACAAACAAGGTGTCGACACATTTCGGTGGATTAAGAACAAAGGAACCACCTTCTTCAGGACAAACACTTATATCTTCTCCTCTTCTATGTATTTTTCGTAAGACCTAGGTAAGAGAAAAACCATCTATAATCCATTCTTTTCATAATAGCCTCATAATATACATATTTTGAGACAATGCATTATATCACTTAAAATTAACACAATAATTACTATAAGTGTTCCTGTATCCATACAGCAAAGTGCTTACCCAAAATTTAGGGCAACAATTCAGCATTCATGCTATCGCCGTATCCAATGAAACACCATCCGTTCATCTCACTCATCCTCATTTCAACAACTACCATTCATTTTTCCTGCTACAGATTAATTGTTATTCACTCACTGGTCAGAAACTCGATGAAGTGCTGTTTTTTTACTAAAATAACAGCGAAGCCAACTTTGACCTGCATATAAGATATAAAAATAATTAACACAAGTGGGGATGGACAAGATTATTAGCCCACTCCCCTGGGTTGCTCTTTCAATAGGAGCATATCTGTTTAATAAGTTTATATATGTTTCATATGTGCAAAAGATCCTTAAAACGATACGTATAGAGGTTCTGATCTGCCCCTTGACCCGCACTTCTCAATTGTTTGTGACCAAAGCCCCTGTGGTAAAAATATATAGACTAAATTAATTTATATTGCCCATTATAAAGATATATACTACTATGGGCAGTGCTACTTCATGGCAATTTGCTTCATTCATTCATATGATACCTGCTGTTGGAATCAATCGGTGTGGCCTTGTTTAGGGAGTTAAAAAAACTTCCCGCTGTTGTATAATGTTCAGCGGGGACTTATAAATCTGCAACAAAGGACAACATGATGTTCACTAATCTGATAATGTCTTCCTTCGGTATAGTGTTAACAGACTCTATATTTACGCATAACGCTTACCGTCGGCGAGGGGAAGCAGCCCTTCTCTTTTAGATCCTCACGCATATACACGGTCGTCCAGATTGTAGAAACAAACTTTTGTCGACCGCGGGCCCGCTTTTAACGTCAGGTCCTACTCCATTACGTAAATGCGTATATCACGTGATTTGCGTCCGTCCTGCCAAACCTCATATCTTTCAAACAGGCGCCATCTTTGAATAATGTAAAGGTAGTTATCAATCGCATAAACTTACAGCCTTTAATTATTTTTAAACAAACCTCGTTACTGGGATGGACTTTATAGATGGATTTATCAACCTAAAGACCCACACAATTAGGTCATACTACATTACACAAATACATATACCGCATGTTTTGCGTCCTAATATACCTAATATCTTTTACACAGGCGCCATCTTTAAATAGTATTGGAACTAGAACCCACTCACAGAAACTCCCAATTTTTAATTGGGGACCAACCTCATCACTAGGGTGCAATCTATGGGTGAATTTAGTACCCCAAAGACCCACAAAGGAAGATTTGTATCATATGACAAAATTTATCAAAAAACATTTTTTATCAAAAAAATGAGGGGTAAAAATCTTTCACAACGATTTAGTGTTAAATACATTTTTATTCATTACCCTGTATAGGTAATACTACTAATCTTTAGTGCCCTATACGGAATTAGACATGACCCAGAGGGAACACCTACTTAATTAACATCATCAAATCTTCTCTCGTGTTAAGACCCTTTTGGACAGTGTCAAATTTGGAAATGTACCATTGTTCTCTGTTTTTTCATTTCAATTCTACATTCCCTCCCCTTTTATTCCCTGTTATTTTTTCCAGGATAAACCATTGGAATTCCGTGTGTTTATGTTTCAGATTGGAGTAATGCTCAACCAACGGAGCATTTATTTTATTGGTTTTCAATGCTGACCTATGTTTCAGCAATCTTAGCCTTAGTTCTCTACCCGTTTCGCCTATGTAGGCTAATCCACAGGGGCACAGTAATAAGTACACTACATTTGAGCTTCTACTGTTATTCAGGCTTCTAGTGGTTATGTTGTGACCATTGTACTTGAGGGTTTTACATATTGAACAACTACCGCATTTGTTATTGCCCACAGCTTTCCCCATCTGCAGAGTGCTCTGTTGTAGGGGTTTTACTTCTTTGTAGGTGTGAACTAGTGACTTACGTAAATTGTCATTCCGTTTGAAGGCAAAGATAGGTTTTTCCAATTTAATCTCCTCATTATCATTTAGGATTTTCCAATTGGAATTATTAATATTTTTTATTTTATTACTAATATTCTGGTTTGACACATGTGAATGGATGTGGAGTGTTTGTAAATAAACGTACCCAAAGGGAATTATACATTTGACAGTTTATTCTGTAGCCAGAATAGCTACTGAAAAGGTCAAAGATTGATAATATCCTACCTATCGAGAAGTAGGGGTTAGTGATGTATAGAAGTACATCATCAGCATAGAGGGAGACGTATTCCTCCCAGCCTCCGTCTGCCCTAATTCCCCGCATGAGTAGGTTCTGATGGATCCAAGCCGCTAGCGGCTCTAGTGCTAAAGCAAAGATCATAGGGGAAAGAGGGCACCCTTGTCGAGTTCCCCTCTAGAGAGCAAAGACGCGGGACAGAGTCCCTTTGACCTGTACCCTAGCCATGGGGGCCTGATATAGAAGCGGGATCCATCCACAGATTTCGGCCCAAATCCAAGCCTGGCCAGAGTGGGGAAGAGGTAAGGCCATTCAATACTATCAAATGCAATTTTGGCATCTAGGGTCATTAATACCACTGGGTCTGCCCCAGGACTACCCGTCACATGGAGCATCCTATACAGATGCCTAAGATTAAGGCGAGGACTCTGGTGTGGCATGAAGACGGACTGGTCCGGCTGTACAATGCTAGTGATGACGTTACTCAACCTCACCACCAGGGTCTTCACCAGCACCTTTGCCTCAATGTGTAAAAGGGATATAGGTGATAAGAGGCACAGTCTGTCGTGGGAATTACTCACTCCTTTAGTAGACCCCACACTGTCTGCACTTGTTCGAGTCACCTTGAGAGTGCACAGTTTCTCATAATAAGTGGCAAAGGTGTCCGCAATGGCCCGATTTGTGGTTTGTAATGTGCCTTCCCCATCTAGAACTCCCAGTATCCAGGAGCGGCCCCTATCCCTCCTATCTAGCCATGCCAGTAGTTTACAGGCTTTTTCACCAACGTCATATAGTTAGGCTGTCCGGTTTTAGGTTTAAACCTATAATAACTGATAAAACCCCACCGAAAGGGAAATAGCCCTCAACAGTGTAAACATATAAACACTGAAAAAACACCTGCTAAACCACAAACTAAATTCCATTCAAAGAAACGAAAAGGAGAGTGAAAGAGTACTTTTTTTCTTCCTGAAGGGGCCAATACAATGTAACTTTTTAATACAAGCTAGCAGCAAGAAAGACTGGGCTAACATTATTCTGCTTGAGTTTTGTTGTTTAGGGATGTCACTAAAATATTATATCTTCTTCCTTTTGCTTTTTTCAGTTTTGTGGTCTTTGGTCTAAAGATGCAGGGTTTAGAAGCATGTTTTAGGTCTTATTTAATGATTTTATAAACTGTAGAGAATCAGGAAATATCAAAATCATATTTGACATTTTGGCTGCATTTGATTCTTTCACTGATAGGTAAAATGACTGGTTTCATAAGAATCTTTCCCAATGTGTGCCATCACATTTACCTACAGAGAATGGGTAAAAACCCTTGATACATTAGCCCTCAGTTTCTTGTGAGTCAGTATTCATAGTAGGTGAATTGCCAACACCTCAGGCTTTAAATATTCAATGCAAGGTATATTGACAAGTATATGTGAAAAGAGTGCTATTACCAAGCATCTGGGATAGTGGTGAAAACATGACACCAGACGTTTGGAAAACATGGAATGCAATGTCACTTGGAATGCTGCTGCAAAAGGTTATTTCCAAGATCAACAAAGATTGGAGTGATATTGTTTGTATTGCAGTGATTCAGCTACGTATATGAATAAGTTGGGTGATGACCTGTCAAAATCGATACCAGAGCTGAAGTGCTTCCCTGTAAGAGATCCTTGTCACTTGTTAGATGATATGCTGAAAGCATCTTTACAATCTTCAGAGATAATGAAGAATGCTATTGATTTTTTAGTCCATTCTGGTGCCCTGTTTTGTTATGTGCGGGAACAAAAATGCAAATATTTCTCATTTTGTGCTTTGTGTGGCATCAAAGAAAGAGTCAACCCCAACTGTGTCACTTAACTTATGGTTCACAGTCCAAGGGGCTGTGAATGCTATATTATCCATGTGGCAACCGTTTACAGAATTGATGATGCCAAAGGCAAGAAATGTGAGGATCTATGGTCGCATATTGATAGTGATGTGAAAAAAATCACACTCTACTGCATTCTTAGATTTTTACAGGAAAACATAACTGCTGTAGTGGACATAATAAAACAACTAAAGTCTGAAAACACCCTTGTCTGACAAGTGTTCAGCATAATTGGTGTAGATGTAAAACATCTCCTTGAGAGTAGGCTGGGAGACAACATTAGTGACTTTGGCACTGCAACATGTTCCATGTTAGAGTGCTTGTCACTTGGTAAGCAAAGCAATGTTGACAAGGAATTCAGGAACTTACATTTTACAATGTATAAGAAATTACTTGCATTGATGCATAGAAGTGTCCCTTCACCAACCATGGCATTTGAAGTCAGTGAAACCTTACTGTGGTACTCTGCACAAGTTCTAGATCCCTTCAGTAAAGGGGAATTTTCTCCGTAGTTTCAAAAGTGTTGCTTCATTTTTGACCGCTTCAATAACTCTGAGGGCATAAGCGCCCAGTTCAACACAAAAGTTCCCGAACCTGCCAAGAGAATCGCAATCTTTAAGTGCACCACTATTGGCATGGAAAGCTATGTCAGTGGCCAGAGTTAGCAAATTGTGTACTGGCTGTTTTGGCATTGCTCATCTCAAGTGCCAATGTTAAGAGGGCCTTTTCACAGAAAAAAAGTTTACATGGGAAGGAAAAAGTGAGCGCACATGACCAAAGACACAATGGAGAAGTATTGTATGGTGTACTACAATAAGTTTGATTTGCAAAAATATATTTGGATCTCATATACACTGTACGTACACTGTCTATATAACATTGACTATCAGTGCAGAAAGCAAGCAACAATAAAAGCAAAACGTTCCATAAACACCGGAAAAACACTGTTTCTGTTGTTTTTAATGGCACAAAAATGTGTAACCACTGATAACCACTGTTTTTTTTAAGGTATGGAAATCACTTTAAAACACTGAAAAAACCCCACCAGAATTTACCAAAAATATTAACTGAAAACAGGAAAGCCTACATATAGTCGACGCTGTAGTGCCACCGAGTGATTCCGCTCTTCATTTTCCGACAAGGCCCACAGGTTTTGTTGGTGGAGATGCAGTTGGAGGCTCAGGTGGGGTCCACCCTCTGTCAATACCCTGATTTCCAGGACTGCTATGTCCCTTTCAATGGCTTTGCAGCCAATGATGATTTCTTTTTGCTTGCCTCCAATGAGGGCATGGGCTTGTACCCTAATCACTGTCTTATATGCCTCCCATAGAACACAGGCAGACTGTACCTATCCCTGATTCTCTTGGAAGAAATGGTCAGTGGCATTGCTTAGTTTTCCTTGATGTTCCTATCCTGGATAAACTATGTGTCTAATCTTGGGTATGCAGCGGTGTCATATGTGGATCCGCTCATCCTGGCTCCCACTGGGTAGTGGTCAGAAATCCCTCTCACAAAGTGTGTCGTGGTCTTGAAAGCCCCGGTCTGGGCCTGTTAGGAAAGGATATAGTCGAATCGAGAGAAGCTGCTGTGGGCAGCAACTTACACAGGCTTGTTAAATTTAGACAGGCATTTAAGTACACAACCAGGTAACCAGACTCTCACAAAATCTCGCACTGTTATATTAGAATTCACCACTTTACTAACAGAATAATTTCTCTCCGTAGCAGTAACTAGCTTCATCTCAACTCAGTCAGCAGTTTTTTGATGAATCTAATGACCACAGCATTATTCCCTCCCACTCATGAAAAATATACCTGCCTTTCAGCATCCAGAAGGGGATTTCTCTGTAGTACTCTGGGGACCCTTCCTGCACATCTACAATTTTTCTCTAAAAACACTTTTCAATCATTTTCATAACTAAACACCCATATAACTTACTCTTTGATAACTCAAATGAACCTCTCAGCCTGTCCATTGGATTGAGGACATGTGATGTGATGTGTGTGATAACACAAGTTTGCAAAAATGTTTTCATAGATGAAGAAGTAAACTGTAACCAGGGTCTCGGGATATCACGCCTTTGTGAGAATCTCTTTAAAAACGTGCTAATACATTCATTGTTAACTCTACTGTCAGTGTTAATTTCTGGACAGTTAGAATTATAATCAACTGCACTTTGAGAAAACCCCATATCACCTAATAAAATATCAAACAATCCATAGACATTGACTGCGATTTTCTTAAATGCTACTTGCGTAAGGAAATTAGACGCAAAGGTTCAGAACTAGTCCTCCACATTCTGTCAATACTGGTATGCATGTGGTAGGTTCTCTCCCAGTTGTCTGCCATTACTTCAAAAACTGGCTACCGTAAGGCAATTCTCAATATTCTTTGTGCTGAAAACATACCTAAAAGACTATCGTGAGTGGGTGAAAGTGCCTCTTTTTTGTGGTCACCCCTGTTTTTTATGGACTTATGCTGCTGGTTTTTGAACTTTATATCCTACAGCATAGCTGTCCAGGCCCCATTTTATGTGCTCTGACCCCTAACGGTGACAGAATTGGTTAATACGTAATTGGCATATTTAACTTTCCAGTGGCATGGAAATGTTAAATGTTACCTGTGTATTGCAGCACAAGTTGTGTCATACACTAGCTGACAAAGAAAACATGGTTCCAGGCCTTCCTGTGTAACCGAACTGCTGCAGCTTTTAAACTTATAGGCAACCACCCCTTTTTACAAGAAAGAACCCTACTTTTAAATATTAACTAAAGAGGATGAAGACTCACTGAAAAATAAATCAATCCACTGGTTTAGAAGCGTATGTCATTGCTAATATGTGTTAGCACCGACATTCTAAAGACCACAAGTCGCTCTTCCCTTTTTAACCAGTGTTATTATATAGAATTAACATACAAATTGGGAAGATAGTAGAAGGTTTGCCGGATTTAGATTAACATACAAGTTTGTGAAATGAACTCATTCATTAAATTCAAATTCATTTGCCTTCCTTCAGGATCACTACATACATCACCAAAAATTACTCATCACACTAGTAATCTAATATTGTGAAATGGGAATTCAGACATTCCTGGGGTTCCTTGACTGTGAGAAAGAAACAGGACCCACACATGGTGAATCCCCCAAATAAAACAAGAGGAACCGCAAGTGTAACGGTGACTCATCTATGATACACCATAGTGAAAGTGACATTAGCGATCCCAACATTAGACTGGCAGCTTGGGTGTATGAAGAGCATCAGCTGGTGATGAGGATGATTAAAACGCTGAGCAATCTATCTTGTAATCTAGCAGGGATGAACTCAAAACTAGCTGACCCTGATTGGGGAAATTTTATAGATTAGCATGACATTTGTTTATTCCAAGTGATATCGTGTACCACACATCTTTAGATCGGATTACACAAATGTTTGCATCACAACACTCATTAAGTGAGTGAAGCACCCATTTGGGGGGCTTGCACTATGGATAGACCTACTCTGAATTCTAAGATTAAACAGATAAGAATTAACTCACTTGACATATTAGGTATTAATTTAACATCATTAACAGGTCTTAAATTTAACACCTATTATATTTATGATCGCAGATCGCAGGGGAATGGGGAATCTGAAACGTTGTGTCATTTTGAATGACATAACATCAAATACTGACTTGGTCTTTTAATTTTCGAAGGGGATTTCAAAACAACCTACAAACACCTGGACACTGCTGAGATCTCAATCACAGAGATGGAAGATTAGTTGCGGGCAATTCCCAGATTAGATTTATCATCTATAAAAAAAAGGCAGTGGCTATCTAACCGTCCGCAGGGAAATTGGACATAATCTCTACTATTAACACAGCGGCCCGCAAAACAGAACATAATCTCTGCTATTTGGCCAGCCACAGGCTAAATAGTAGAGATGAGACAATTTGGCTGGTGGCCGGATAAATACTGTGAAGGAGGTCTTTATTTAGCTGGCCATGAAAAAAAATAGGAACAGCAGGCAAGTGCATGGCGGTAGCCATCTTTTAATGGGGATGCAACAGGTGTGAGGCATTTGAAAGTAAGTACATATCCAAATGTACCATAGTTTCTAAAAAGGTAAGTGCTTGGATTAAGCTAATCTGTTTATAGATGAAAAAACTGTAAAATAAATTTTGAAGAAAAACTTTTATGTGATATTAATATTCAGATAAGAAATGCAGGAATCAAACTTCTGTTTTACGAGATTACTGCTCCATATTTACACGCAGCACTTTGCGTGAAAGGGGCGTTCCATTGGGTGTTGTTGTGGGTGTTCCCACGCAACACCCATGGAACGATACACATTTCCAGATTTACGAGGAATCGTAAATCTGGAAATGCGTGTGAATCCTACGCCTCCCCAGGGGAGGCGTAGGGAGGCGCAACGAGGAGAAATGTTTTCATTTCTCCTAGTTTTTTCCTCTTTCAATGCGTGCTGCATTCTGCAGCATGCATTGAAAGAGGAAAATGCCTGTAGTGATTGTGTTTGTGCAGGAAGGAGTCCCTTCCTGCACAAAAACAATCTCCCCACGACGCATGAGCATCCTTGCACCATGGTGCAAGAGTGCCTGCGCTGGCGCTATGGCTGCAGTTTGTGCGCCAGCGCAGGGGAAAGCACAGAGATGCGACATATTGTTGTAAATATGTCGCATCCCTGTACTTTGAAAGTGACTCAGTGCGGCGCAGCCAAATGGCTTGCGGAAGGCACTGAGTCACTTTCATTGTAAATCTGCCCCATTGTTTTTTAATGTGTATGATCCACCTTTTGATGATTTTTGAGGGCTGGGCTCTTTTTGGGCTTCCCATGGAAGGCATGGTGCTAGCTATCTGCTTCCTTTTAAGGGAGATTGTGCTTGCTTAGTATTTCAAACCTGGCAACACAGCAACGGTCAACAAGCAGCAGCAAAAAGGGAATGCAGACAGATAGGTTATACCTAGGCCACACAGGGAGGGATACTTACAGTAGACAATTAGTGTTTGGGGTAACAGTGCTTTGGGACACTTGCATGAGATAAATTGAATAGGACACAGAAACGGGACTTATGTGGAATGGGGAGATAAAGTAGGAGACGGGTAACTAATACATCTGGGTAGTTCACTCAGCTGCCTGTTGAATAAACTCACTTTTCATACTATTCACCTAGCAAAGTTGGTTTTAGGCATAGATGCTTATTGGTCCAATGTCATTTATGGCCATTAAGCCACACTAACATTTTAGTCACCCGCCCAATCATCTCGGGAATGGTAATTTTGATTTTTAACAAGCTAAGCAGTGTTTTAAGTGGGTACGTTTATGTCTCTACTGAGACCTCATTTCTGTCATTGAGAGTGGTGTCTCAGTTAAAGAAATCTGGATGCATAAAATGAAATCTGAGAGGCAATCTTGGAGGCTGTAGCTGACTAAAAACCTTGTGAAGAGGTGTGCAGAAGGAAGTAGAAGTAAGTAGCAGTAAGTGCCAGAAGGTGGGTCACTAGGAGGGCTAGGATGGCCTGAGCCACGAGGACCAGGACACGAAGATCCAGGTCAAGGGAGCCGCGAGGACCAGGATTACCAATGCAGAGGGGACTGGGAACAAATTAATGAGGAGGAAAAGGACAAGGATAAACAGGACTAGGGGTACAGGAATTGGGATGAGAAGGATCAGGAGGGCCAAGAACATGTGAAACAGGGAGATCTGGACCCACTGGACACGGGCTTGAAGGAAAAGAAGGACCAAAGGAGCAGAAGGCCCTGGACCATAACAACAAGTCGGGCTAAGAGGACCTGAGTACACCAACCAGGACCAGAAGGACAAGAACGCCCAGGAGTAGCAGACCCAGGTAGTCAGAACAAAAAAGACCAGTCGCAGGAGATCATTGGAAAGAAGGGTCCGGCAGAAAAGACCAAAACTAGATAAGATCAAGGAGGACCAAAAGGCAGGAACCAAATGGACCAGGATCTAGAAGACCATGACCGGAAAGGCACAGGTCTAGCAGGACCAGGAGACCCTAGATAAGAATGACCAGGATGGATATAAATGACCAGGAAGACCAGGACCAGTGGGACTAGGATCAGAAAGTCTATGAGGGTCAGACTCACAGGGATCCTAAAATAGGGTGACAAGTACTACATGAATCAGGGTGATACATAACATTGGAACTTGGAAGACCAGTGCCACAGGAGGACTATTACTAAGAGGACCATGATGCCAGGGACCATGGTCAGAAGGGCATGAACAAGGTAGAACAGGCAATCCAGGAGATGAGGAGTAAAGTATGACTAGAATAAGCAGGAAGACCAGGGGACTAGGAGGGCTAGGGAAGCTAAGGCCAGCAGGACCAGCACCAGGTGACCTGATACATGAGGATCAGACAAAGAAGTACCAGAACTAAGATCAGGACTACATTACCAGTGGGACCAGGACTAGAAGGATTAGGAACAGGCAAACCAGGTGACTCGATAAACCAGGGGAAAAGGGCTAGGAGGACTGATGGATGAGAAATAGGGCGAGGTGGATGAATAGGTCCAGGACTGGGAGCCTGTGAAACAGGAGACCCAGGTTCCAAAGGATTAGGGAAAGGGGTACAAAGGAATGGGAATGATGACCAGACAGAGCAGGACCAGGAAGTACAGGGCCAGGAAGTTCTTAGGCTAGCATGAACTGGAGGTCAAGGGCCATCAGAACTTGAAAAGGCTAGGATGATTTGTTAAAGAGTGAGTTATTGTAGATTCATGCGGGCAAGGAGCAGGAGGACGCGGGCCAAGAAGATTAGGACCAGATTGAAGAGGACTATGAAGATCAGGACCTGGATGGTGATGGAGCAGGGTTTTGTGTAAATAAAACCTGCTCGGATTAAACTCTCAGTAACACATATTAACAGTGTGTGGTGAACATTGTATTAATAAATGCTAAAACATGGGGAAATGCTTATGCGCATGCGCAAACTAATGTGTGTACTAATGCATGAGACTAGGCCGCAAAAATTGCTTCAATAATAAAAACGAATGCTGCTTTTGTGCACGTTAATAATTGCTAGGTATAATATGGGTTGTGCATGGGTTAGTGCAATGCTGGGATGGTGCACTTTGAAAATTACATTTCATGAAGAATAATAAATGTCTGTGTTTCATTTTCTGTAGAAAAGCCACCATGGGCCTATACTTCTGCATGCCAGTTTGAGGCTAATTTGCTAAGTAAAAATGAAAATGTTCGAGAAAGCTTTCAAACAAAGAGAGAAATGAAGAAACACAAGTGAATGACCTTCGTCGTGTGCTAAATGTTCGCTAAGCTACGGAAGAGTAGATAAACAAATGAAAATGTGTAGCTTCCTTTACGAGATGGCAGAGGTGAACAATAGAGGCGTAGAGACTTGCAACATGTAAAATGTTGAAGGAAATATTTACTATGATAATGTTCAAAGTTGTTTCCTGAGATGAATCTTTTATAATGTTGAGAACAAAAAATTGTTTAATAAAGTGTTCAGGATGAAGAGTGGTGTGACAGTACACCCCCAATCTTAGCCAATGGGAGATGGAGTGCGTTTTAAAAATGAAACAAATGTGGGTTGGACATTTTGGCTTTAGGGTATAATTGAAGGTCCCTAGTGGGAGTGTTTTTTGGGGTCGGCTGGTGTTTAGCTAGTGGGAGATCGTCGCTGTCGTCAGTTTTGCTGTTTCCAGATAGAGGCCTACCTGTTTTCCTGACTCCTGACTTAATCTTTGCCATTCATCTCAACTTGAGTGGCCTTGCTGCCCTAACTGGTCAGTGGGGTAGTTTTCCCGATTCTTACTTGGGTTAGTATAGATAATCTACTGAATTTGCATAATCATTTGCAAATGTATTTGTCTCTGAAACTTTTCTCTCTTCGCCTATCCACTCCTCAATGCATTGTTTATTTTGATATGAGTTTGAATTTATACATTACCAATGTTTTCTCTCTGTGATAATTCATGGTTTGCATTCGTGTAACTGTACTTGATGAGTATTATTTCCTTACATTATTTACGATAAACAACATAAAACTACACATTGAGTCTGTTATTATTTTGTAAAATAGATGCATAGATAAGTACATATTATTGACATCAACTACTCAACTTTAGGTCCATCGACACAATTATTTGTTAGGAGAAATGCAGGTTCTGAAGTGCATTTAGTGAATTAGGAATCAACTTGCATCACACTGAACCGCAGCGTGAAGGGATTAGTTGGGTAAAGTAAATGGGCCTATATTTGTGAAAATTATCGATCACAGATCGCTGGATCCGTTTTTGGTAGCAGAGGATGGTTCATTATAGATTAGTTTGGCAATAATTATTGATTATTGATTTATTGATTAGTAACATGAAAAGTTAGTGTCTTTGTTTTATGTTGTTCGGAAGTACGGGTACGGAGTTACCTAAGATCCCGGGATGATGTTATTTTTAGCCTAAAGTGGCAGAGGAATAGTGTGAAAAAGTATCACACTGGAGAAGTACTTTGTCTGTTGTTGTAATATCGAACAGCAAAAGGTTGTCGATGTTATTTTAGAGACTTATTCATTTGAAAGAAGATTGCGTGAAATAGTGAAAGGTCCGCTTCCGAAACTCTGGCCTTACATCCCCAAAGGAGTACCAAGACCTCTTTCTGAAAGGAAAGTCCTCTTCCAAAACTTTGGCTAGTATCCCCAGAGGAGTACCAAACCTCCTTTAACTTGACTGAGAGTAGAGTAGCGCTGGTCGTTATTTTACTAGAAGCGAGAGAATCTCTTTAGAATAAATGAAACTATCTCTTTATTAGTGGAACAGACAAAGTAGCATTGTTTTGTGTTGTTTCTAACAAGAAATAGTTAAGAAAACGTAGAAAATACATTGTCATATTATTTTGTAATGGGAGGGTCAGTAGCAGGAGTAATACTGACGTCGCAAAAAGCCGCGCTGGCATTGGTCAGACAGCGGGCGTGTAGTGAGCCGTCATTGGTTGGTTGCTGTGAGCCGCGCTAGCATTGGTCAAAATAGCGAATACGTAGTGAGCCGTGATTGGTTGGTTGTTGTGAGCCGCGCTAGTATTGGTTGGGATTTAGCGAATAGAGTGAGAGGATTTACGAAGTTTTCTCTTGTTTGTTTTGGTTTATTTAGCGAGAAAAAGAGTGTTTAAAAAATGAAGATGGTAAAAAGAATAAAAGATTTATTTAAAAAAGACAAGCCGATAGTTACTAGAGAGGGACTTCTTATACCTTTACCGAGAACGCCTGCTTCTTTTATGATGTTGGAACGTGGTTATCATACGTGTACATGGTAAGAGAATTGGATGAAATATACGTAAGATGATGGAGTTTTAGCTTTCCCAGATAATGGTTCATTTAATGTAAGGATTTTGGAGAACTTGAGAGGACGAATGAATTTGTTAAAACCAAGTCCTAGACCTACGCAATATGAAGCGCTTGAGGAATGGGATAATGAGGCTTATAAAAGGGAGAGAGACAGGATTGGAATCAAACACAGCAATATAATAACGAGATATTCTGAGGCTAGATGGGATGTTCAAAAGAAAAGATGGAGGAGAGATGTAATGGCAGATGGATTATATCCAGTAATAGTTGCTGAAGATCAGACTGGAGGCAAAAGTAAAAAGAAAAAGAATAATTTAGAGACTTCAGAACAAGATAATGATTCAGATGAGATTGATGATGAATTGCTAGATTAAATACTGTTAAAGAGACCTCCACCATATCAGGAATGTTCAGGGGAAACAGTTCCAAATGCACCACTAATTGAAATACAAGTTCCTCAGGTTCCACAAGCTCCACAAACTCCACAGGTTCCTCAGGTTACACAAGCTCCGGTAGCTTCACACACTCGAGTGTTACAGGAGAATGAGATTGATATGTTAAATAAGGCAAGAGATGAGTTAACTCAAAGAATTAGTCAGATGAGTCTGAATGCAGAAGCATTATCAGTACCAGTAACAATTGGTCCTATAGTTCCATTGTATAGTGGGAGTCAGAATATATCAAGAGTACATGCATTGACAATTCCCGTGAATAATGCCAGGAATGTTAGTGGATCAGAACAAGTTGAGATGAGTACTTCATTGATTGATCTTCCAGTAAGTGAAAATGTAATTGAAACACCCAAGAGAAGTGTACAGATGGATCCTAGAAAAATATTGCAGAATGTCAATGAAATAACTTCAGTATCAGGGAGTTCAGTGGGTCCTTCGCCAGAGGAGTTAGATAACTGGATAAGAGGGATGGAAAAGAAAAAGTCAGAGTTGAGTATAGATGTAGCTAGATTAAGAGTGGATCTGGAAGAAATGATTATTGGTACCATAAGTCCAGAAAGATTGAGTAAGTACCGAGATGAAGAGTTGTTATTTTTGTGCAAGAAAATTACATGGAAAGCAAGGAATCTACATGAGAGGTTGGCAGAAGCTGCACAAGAATATGGAGTAGACATAGAAAAGTCTAAGGTTTTGCAAAAAACATACAGATTGGATTTTACTGATAAGGATTTGGAGAGTTTGAATTCGTCTGGTAAACGATTATAAATAAAAGAACCGATGAACACCTTGAAAAAATGGGAAGATTTAGATCAATGGAAAGGTAGATGGGCGAAAAAGAAGGAAGAAATGCTTGCAAGTAAAAATGCGTCTTTATTTCCATTAAGAGAAAGAGGACAAGCTAAAATGATATGCCCAATGAGAGAAGTTCCAGGTGGTGGATATGTTCACGTACCTTGGACAAGGCAGGATATATTATAGCCTTATAGCGTGCCGTAGCGGGCTATACCGGCTAATAAAGGCCGGCTTCGGCACGGGCCTTTAACAAGGGAGCGGGACTTTAATAGCCGGTATAGCCCAGCTACGAAGGGCTATAAGGCTATTAGAACATTCTGCCACTAGAGGGCAGAATGTTCTAACAAATAAAACAAAGGCTTCAGGGAGCGCGAGGGGATTGAAATCCCCTCAGGCTCCCTGAAGCCTTTGTTCACAGCCACAGCTGTGAACAAAGAAACATTGAAATGTTGGAGCTCAAGGCTTATACCAGCCATTATAAGCCCAGAGCTACTCCATTGTTTTCAGTGGAGCTCCCAACATTCCAATGTTCTAATATCCTTTACGAATGATTTTCGCAGGTTGAGGGAGAAACCTGTCGAGTGGTACAAACAGGTAGAGAGGTTTGTAAAGGTTTCAAAAGTTTTGCTAAAGGATTTAGATGCTTTGTTTCAGATCGTAGTTCCAGCTGACTTATGGACTGAGTGTAAGATTACTGTTGATTGGCCTAAAGAGGAATACCCTAGAGATGTGAAAACAGGGGCACCTTCAGATGAGGTGATGAAAAAATATAATCAAGTAATTACTTACTTGAAGAGTAAAATCTCTCCAAAGGAAACAGATTGGGTTAAAATTGATAGGACAACCCAGTAACCCAAAGAATCAGTACATGCCTATTATGAAAGGTTGTTACAGGTGTTCAAACAGTATAGTGGTTTTGAAAGTATAGGTGATAAAGATATGGGACATTTTGTATATAGGTTTGTTTTTGGATTAAAACCTGAAATTAGTAACATGATTTAGCAACATTTGATTTGTTGGCAGAGTAAGTTGATGAGATTCTGAGATATGCTAAATATTGTAGTGATGATATTGAGTCAAGGCATAAAAAGCTGAAAGAGAAAATGATGTGGGCACAGGTGAAAGTGGCAGAGCAGAAAGATGAAAACAATGGTTCTCAAACAGATTTCCAAATGAAAGGACAAAATCAGAATGGTCAAGTACCAAATGGAGGTAGAGGTAGAGGTAAAATGAATAGAGAAGAAATGAAAAAGAAATATCCTTGTCATGTGTGCGGAAAGTTTGGACATTGGAGGAATGAGTGTAAATCTTTATTGAAAAATAATGGAATGAATCAAAATTTCAATCCGCAGATGCAGAATGAAGTGGTTGTGAATCAACAACAGCAACAACAGCAGCAGGTAGTTACACCACAAACACAACAAGTACAGGTGCCTCAAGCTCCTATGCCAAATAATGTGAATGATCAAGTACAGAGATACAGTGCGAGTA
Organism: Calotriton arnoldi; assembly: GCA_963921515.1. NCBI lineage: Eukaryota > Metazoa > Chordata > Amphibia > Caudata > Salamandridae > Calotriton > Calotriton arnoldi. Next base: position 19,391 of record CAWUFW010015655.1, read on the forward strand.
CTGGATTTCACGCAGGTGAACAAGTTGGTAAGAATCAAAATGTGCAAGTGGTTTCACAGTATTTGTTGTAATGTCCAGAGTGTGACTTAGACTCATCTCAATGACGGTGCCTGAGGGGGGAGGAAGAGTGCGTGCTTGGTGCATCTCTAGAGGTAGATCAGTCAGGTCCTTTTGTTGATGGAAAAGTGGAAGGTAATGATATTACATTCCTAGTGGACACTGGTGCTACCCGTTCTACTGTGAGAGCAGCAGAAATCCCAAACCTAACCCTCTCGGGAGAAACTATCCAAGTTGTGGGAGTTTCAAATAAATATATTTAGACTCCAATAACAAGACCAATAGAAGTTCATATTGGAAGATTCAGAGACATGCATTGGTTTGTGGTATGTGATACAAGTCCGGTGAACCTTTTAGGAAGGGACTTGCTCTGTAAGATGAATTGCACCATCTATTGTACGCCAGATGGTATTGCTTTTCAAACACCAGATGAGGATGTTGCTTTTAAAATGATGTTAGTGAAGCAAGGGACAGAAGTGAATGATTGATATTCATTACTAACAGAAGAAGATTTACCTGCAGAGTTGAGAAATGCAGTGAGACCTGATGTGTGGGATTTTACAGGAAAAGACATTGGGTTGATGAAAGGCGTGGATCCTATTCAGGTTACAGTTAAACCAGGTGCAATATATCCAAACACACCTTAGTACAAGATGAGTCCTGAAATAACAGCAGGAGTAATTCCTGTAATTGATCAGATGAATGAGCAAGGTATTTTAAAAGAAATACTGAGTAGTCCTTGTAATTCACCCATTATGGGGATTAAGAAACCAAGCGGAAAATATAGAATAGTGCAAGATTTGCGCAAAATTAATAAGATCGTAGCACCTTGCTGTCCAATAGTGCCAAATCCAGCAGTGATTCTTTACCAAATTCCTTGTGATGCAGAATGGTACACAGTAATTGATCTGTGTCAAGCATTTTTCTCGATACCTTTGCATCCGGATAGCCAATATTTGTTTGCATTCCGGTTCGGAAACCGTGTTTTGGCATGGTGCCGAGTTCCTCAAGGGTATACAGAGCGTCCTTCGATTTTTAATCAGATTTTGAAAAAGTGTTTGGAGTCATTGATCATGCCAGAAAATTCAGTGTTAGTTCAATACATTGATGAACTTCTTGGGGCATCAAAAACGAGAGAGGCTTGTGTGACAGATACAATTGCCTTACTAAATCATTTAGCAGAAGGTGGGCATAAAGTGTCACCAGCAAAATTACAGTTTTGTAAAAAAGAAGTTCTGTATTTGGGACATAAAATTGAGAAAGGAGTTAGAAAAGTAACACCAGAAAGAATCAACGTGATTTTGAAGAAGGGTCCTCCTAAAACTCAAAAGGAAGTTCGAATGTATTTGGGAATGGGTGGATACTGCAGACAATAGATCAGTGGGTTTTCATTGATTTCAAAACCTCTACAGAGGTTGACTCACAAAGATGTGGATGATCCAATTGAATTGGATGAAGAATGTATGAAAGCTTTTATTGAATTGTGAGATAGTCTTTGTCAAGCACCTGCATTGGGAATGCCAGATTACACAAAAGATTTTGCACTATTCTGATGTGAGAGAGATGGGTGTGCATTATCAGTCTTAACACAAAAAACATGGAATGGCACGTTGTCCAGTGGCATATTTTTCTGCTACTTTGGATTCAGTGGCTGCAGTGTCACCAGGTTGTTTAAAAGCAGTGGCTGCTACTTGTGTGAGTCTTGAGCAGAGCGAAACAATTGTTATGGGGCATCCAGTGAAGTATATGTGCCACACTCTGTTGAGATCGTATTAAGAAGGATTCGGACTCAGCATATGACGTATAGTCGGCTGACTAGGTATGAAAGAGTGATTTTGGGTGATGAAAATGTGATAGTAACGAGATGTACAATATTGAATCCAGGAGTCCCTACCGCAGAGCCCTTGCACCAGCACCTTGCACTTTATCCTCTCTCCCTGCCGTCCACACCGAGGAGGAGTCACGAGCGCAGGAGCGCTACAAGAAGCTTGAGAGAGCCGGCGGAGTGGGAGTCCCTACCGCAGAGCCCTTGCACCAGCACTTTGCACTTTATCCTCTCTCCCTGCCGTCCACACCGAGGAGGAGTCACGAGCGCAGGAGCACTACAAGAAGCTTGAGAGAGCCGGCGGAGCGGGAGTCCCTACCGGAGAGCCCTTGCACCAGCACTTTGCACTTTGCACTTTATCCTCTCTCCCTGCCGTCCACACCGAGGAGGAGTCACGAGCGCAGGAGCGCTACAAGAAGCTTGAGAGAGCCGGCGGAGCGGGAGTCCCTACCGCAGAGCCCTTGCACCAGCACCTTGCACTTTATCCTCTCTCCCTGCCGTCCACACCGAGGAGGAGTCACGAGCGCAGGAGCGCTACAAGAAGCTTGAGAGAGCCGGCGGAGCGGGAGTCCCTACCGCAGAGCCCTTGCACCAGCACTTTGCACTTTATCCTCTCTCCCTGCCATCCACACCGAGGAGGAGTCACGAGCGCAGGAGCGCTACAAGAAGCTTGAGAGAGCCGGCGGAGCGGGAGTCCCTACCGCAGAGCCCTTGCACCAGCACCTTGCACTTTATCCTCTCTCCCTGCCGTCCACACCGAGGAGGAGTCACGAGCGCAGGAGCGCTACAAGAAGCTTGAGAGAGCCCGCAGCGCGGGACGCGCACGGGGACGCAGTTCGGGGCGAAGACCGGGCCAAGATGGGCCCGTCTGAGCCCGTCCGAGGACGATTGAGGCCGGGCTGGGCCCCCTCCCTTGGTTCGGTGTCTTTTTTGCTTGCTAGAGACTGGGAATCGGTAATAAGGACAGTAAAGGTAAAGGGGGGTGGGCTGTTCAGTGCCCTCTCCTAACCTGTTAATTAACAAACATTAACGAACAGTGAAACTGTGAAAGAGCATGAGAGTGTATGCTGCATAGGTCTTAGTAAAAAAAAAAGAGGGGACAAAGTTTTGTGACCGCATGTTAATTATTAAATTTTGGGTCACCGTTTGGAGAATAAATAGTGTGTAACATAGCTCTGTATTAAGAAATGGGGAAGCGGAGAACAGCTGGTACTACAGGTACCTCGGTAAGTTCTGTTGGTACAATAGTTACGATGGACTCATTTCTAAAACGAGCAGCTTCCGTATTAGATAAAGAAATCGAATTAGTAAATAGGCGTCTATCAAGATCACCAACAACTGGTCACATCTTGGAGTCTCCAGCTGTACAAATAACGAATGAAAACCTGTCAAATGTTTTAGAATGCCCCAGGATAGTGGTACAATCTGAACAAGGTAGCCCAGAAGGAAATATAGCTGAGACAATTGTGTCTAGTAATCATTTACCACTTACCCCTACAGTTTCTGTAATAAAGGGAGGAGGTATCGTTGCAGCTATTGAGTTAAACACGGATAAAGGGAATGATATCACACCCCTTAATAGACCAGTCACTCGTGGTTGTTTGGTGGGGCAGAGAGTCTCAAACAGGGGACAGGGACTGGGATAGGGATAAAAAGGAAAAGTCACCCTACAGGGGGTAAAGCTAAAAGGCAAAAAGCTGATCATACACCTAGGGTTATATCGACAAATACTAAAATAACGAGTCAGGATGGGAGCCCATTACATGAGCTAATACGGTCAGTCCTAAATGAAGTTATGGATATGAAGTTAAGTCCCATTATTGAGAGACTAACTTCAATTGAGCAAAATTTTATTGAATACAATAAACATATTAATAAAGGACTTGAGGGTAGTACCCCTACAATTATGACAGAAAGAAATATGAAGCAGGGACAGGTACCAACAACCAGAAATGGGAAACCATCACTAGAACTCCCGATGGGTTCCCCCATCCCCATTCCACAAAACAAAAGTCGATATCGAATTTGACTAATTCCCAAGGAAATTCTGCATCTTTACCTATAAAGCCCTCTGTAAGAGAGCCATATACCATTTTAAGGCAAGAAAATAGTGTGCGTATTAATAATGATGGTGGAAAAGCTCCTCAGCAGACACAGAAACGTCAATCCCACATACCAAATGTAACCGCTGTGCATTCTGGATCTAACTTACCAGATATACATTTACCCCCAGAATCTACTCCTTATGTGGTGATTTTGGGAAATGTCCCGCCTGTTACTAAGGGGAACTTTGAGGACTATTCCCAACTGAAAAATAAAGTATTACACTGGCTGGTAGGCAATACAGACTTGACGATAGGAGTTGACAAATATATAAATATGGTTCGAAGGGTCAGTTGGGTGGGAAGCCAGAGGAAATCCTTTACTGGAGATTGTGTTATAATTAACTTCAATCAATTCCACTTTGTTGAAAGAATTCTTTTTTCATCAAGAAATTGCACTCATAAGTCAAAAGTGGTGGCACTTTCTCTGGGGGGTTTTTATAAGCCGTATAACGGAGCAGGAAAATGTCTGGGGAATTCTTTTGATGCTCATGATAGTATATTGTTTAGATCTCCAGGGCACTATGATGCATCTGGATCACAAATTATACCTTTGGCAGAAAAGGATACCCATATGACCCAGGACATTTTTCCATTTGCCCCCTCAAAACCAGAGTTATCAAATCGTTTTGCCCCACTCACAAATTTGGAAGACTGCGATTGACTCGCACGGAATAATCTTCTACATGGGAAAGCTCATACGCAAAATTTACACTTGGTCTCCTGGAATATTGCTGGTATTAAGGCAAAATTAGATAATAACTTATGGTTGGATTCTTTCACAAAACCGCATATAATATGTGTCCAAGAAACGTGGCTCACAGAATCATTTTATATTGATGGGTTTTCTATAATAGATACAAAAGCAACACCATCAACTAATGGTAGGGCTAAGGGTGGGTTGGCTACCCTTCTTTCCACCACTTCTCCCTGACTCTATTAAGAAAATGCATTAATTCTCCTTATTTTCAACTGTTACACTTGTCAAGTGATCTAGATTGTTTTGTTATTATTAATTTTTATAACAATGTTTTTGATAGTACCAAGGACCAAGTCATTACATCACTAGATAATGAGCTTCGAAATTTTTTAGGAGTAATTAAGACTGAATATACGTTAATTTGGGCAGGGGATTTTAATATTGGGAAATGTAATGATGAAGAAGGGAAGTTCTGTGGATATGGTAATGGTGGGGCAAGTAACTATAGTCATTTTTATCACAATAATTATGGTGAATCAATTAATACATTGATGCATAAATATAACTTGGAGTTGGTTGACCAGGTAACAGTGGAGGGCAATTTAGTGCTGCCCACTTTTGTTAGACAAGGATCGGCATCTACTATAGACCATATTCTGATTTCAGGACAATGCCAACAGCAAGTCGTGAAAATGGAGGTCAAAGAGAGTATTATAAGTGACCACTATCCACTTCTTTTAACCTTTAGACTACATTCTATCACACAGATTGGATTATGTTTAGCCTCCTCAATTGCGACACAGGGAGAAAATGGTATATCAATTAAATGGACCGGAATAAATCCTGATGGTTTTACAGAAAAATTAATGGTTAATTGTAAAATAGATTTTGAAAGATGTACTAATCAGGAGGCAGTAGATAGTGAGGTTTTAAAAGCTTTCCATAACATTACCACGGAAATCTCACACGGTTTAAGAAAGAAAAATAGTAAGAAAAATAGACAGAAATCAGTGGGCTGGTTTGATGCTGATTGTACATTAGCAAATAAACTTCTAAGGGAGGCTGTTAATGCCAGTCCAAAAGATAGGGAGCTGGTTCAAAGCCGCAGGCAGACATATAAACATGTTATAACCAAGAGGAGGAGGGAGATCCAATCTGAGGCCTGGGAGAAATTGAAACAGGCATCAGAAACTAAAGACTCAATTCTTTTTGGAAAGTTTTAAACCATGCTTATTTTAAAGAATGTGGTACTGCGAAAATAGAATGTCTAATACAGCCCCAGGACTGGATAAGCTATTTCTCCGAAGTTTTTAATCCTGTAAAGGAATCAAAAAATTATACATTGACTGGTGGTTTAAATTGCCTAAATGACAAAGTTGGTGATGGAAGAACTATAATAATAGAAAACCCTAACATGTTACCCATCAGTAGTGAAGAAGTAAAATTGTCTTTGGAAAAGAGTGCAAATGGGAAAGCACCCGGGGTAGATGCGGTGCCCCTAGATATTTTTAAATTTAAATCAGATCTTTGGGTCCCGATTCTCCACAGAATTTTTAACGTCATAATTAAGGGCATGATTCCACGATCCTGGACGGAAAGCATTATTGTTCCGATATTCAAGAAGGGAGATAGGGGCAATGTGAAATGCTACCGCCCGATCTCACTTCTTGATACTACCTCCAAATTGTTGGGTAGAATATTACTTGAGAGGATGGAATTATGGGTAGGGGAACAAAATGTTCTCACTGAGACACAATATGGGTTCCGTAGAGAAATCGGAACCATTGAACAGTGTATTAATTTACACGTTTTAATTAGTATATATACTATTATAAAAAGTGGCCATTTGCATTTATGTTTCCTGGATTTAATGAGTGCTTTTGACCTAGTAAATCACTCCAAGTTGTGGCAGACATTATCCCTTATGGGTGCCCCAAAGGACATTGTTATACTCCTTTCACAAATTTACAGACATCTAAGTGCGAAAGTCCGCTATGGTACAGATGGAGAATGCACCGAAAGTTTTAAAGTAACTAGGGGGATTCGTCAGGGTTGCGTGCTGGCCCCGTTGCTTTTTTCGTTATATATAAACGGGGTCGACACGGAACTACAGAAGCTGAAAGCCGATCCCCCTAAAGTGGGAAAGCGTAGTGTACCGATTTTATTATATGCAGATGATGCGGTACTTTTATCAAGAACATCAAATGGTTTACAGCTTTTAATAGAAACATTTGCAGATTTTATGGTTAACAAGGATTTGGTTTTAAATTTGAAAAAAACTTTTACAATGGTGTGCGGTAATAGAAAAGCAAAAACAAAGATGCATTATGTGAAAAATGTCCCCATTAATTCGACAAAATCATTTGTATATTTAGGGTTTGTTTTTGAGGCAAATGGAAGTTGAGGAGCCCATATTGAGCACTGCAAGAAAAAGCTCATTAAATCAACTGAGGCACTCTTTAGATTCTCAAAAAAAATGGGAAATAAACCGATAAGAGAAATTCTGACCTTATACAGAACTAAATGCATAGGAAGTACCTGTTATGGTCTGCCTTGTGGGGGGGCAGAAATTGTACTAGTATTTTGTCAAAGGAAAATGTATTCCTTCGGAGACTATTGGCAGTACCAAGTTCAACACCCACTTATAGTATACACCGAGAATTGGGGGTTGCATATATGGGCGATTCTATTAGTATTGCAGGCCTAAATACTTCGCACGGCATATGGAGCAAGGAGGGTACAAAATTCACACAGGAGGTAATTAGAGACGTAATTGCATTAGACCATGGGAAGAATATTCCCTGGTTAATATACATTAAGAATCTACTAAAAGAATGTGGTTTAAATTTTGATTTAGAAGACCCTTCCCAAATACAGTGGTATGGAAAAAGGAAAATCAAGACAGATTTGATTGAATTACGCACACAGCGGCGTCGAAGTAGAAGCCATCTCAAAACCACTCACCAGAGAATATTTGGATATAACTATAGGGTCGGGCATTCAATCCTATCTATTACAAGTTACTGATATTACCCATAGATTTTATCTCACTAGAGTGCGCATGGGCTTGGCTCATTTTTTAATAGCTTTCCCGATTGCAGGAAAGTGGAATTGAAATTTGCCAAAATGTCCATGCAATGGCATTATGAAACAATCATCTTTGCATTTTATCCTTTTCCGTGATTTTTATAAACAGCTTAGAAAACAATTTTTACGTCCTCTGTTTCAAAAAGAAAGGCTATACTTTTATAAATCTGCCTTTGAATACATTTGTGCATTGAAGGATGTGAAAGTCTGTAATGCAGTGGCACTTTATATCCAAAAAGCTATAAAAGTACGAAAGAGTATGTCGCACTTAGAGGCCCTTTTATATGAAGAAACTGAATTTTAATGAAAACGGCTTGCTTATGGATAGTAAAATGAAATTTAGTGAAACTTTTTATGTTCTATGTTTTTAAAGGTTCTTCTGACTGTAAACCGATAAACTGTGAAATTTGAATCTGATTTATACAATGCACAAACATTTGTATTACGGAGATTTTTGTAGTTTTGCACATTTATGCATTAATTTTGCACACGTGATATTTTTTGCACAATATTTTAAAGTAACTTTCGTCTGTATTGATAATAATGAGTGTATGATTAACTTTGCCATTTTTATTAGGAGTGTAGATTTTACTGTGTCATAGTATGCTTTTATGGATGTAAATATTACTCCGAATAAAGCTGGTTTTGATTTGAATCCAGCAACTTTGTTGCCAAGTTTAAATTGTGAAGAAGTGAAAGATGAAGGAGATCATGATTGTTTGGATGTGACAGAATTGTGCACGAAACCAAGACCTGACATTAAAGATACTCCACTAGAAGAGTCAGATAGTGTGATGTTCGTGGATGGATCTTGTCTGAGAGATGAAAAAGGTGCATTGAGTGCTGCTTATGCAGTATGTACAGTGTCTATGGTTCTTGAAGCATCCTGTCTAAAAGAGATACATTCTGCTCAAATTTCTGAGCTAATAGCTCTGACTAGAGTATGTATAATTGGCAAAAATCTGAGAGTAAACATATTCACTGATAGTCAATATAGTTTTGGGGTGGTGCATGATTTTGGTCAGTTGTGGATGCAAAGAGGATTTCTGACTTCTTCAGGATCACTGATCCGGAACAGTAAAAATGTGAAGGATCTATTGAATGCATTACAAATGCCCAAAAAGATTGCAGTGGTAAAATGTTCAGCACATAAATCAGGAGATGACTATGTGACAAAAGGAAACAGATACGCAGACCAAGTGGCACGTTTCTGTGCACAAACTTCAATTGCAATAAACAGAGGGGTGGAGAAAAAACATACAAATTGCCGCTTGATGTTTTCCTCTTTAGAAACATGGGAAGAGATTAGACAGCTTCAGGAAGAAGCAAGTGAGGAAGAAAAACAAATTTGGATAAAATCAGGCTGTAAAAAGAGAGCAGAAGATGAAGTTTGGGTGTATGTTGATGAGAGACCAGTTATGCCAGATAGTCTACTGTCTCAGATGGCAAGGATGTACCATGGAATTACACATGTTGGAAGAGATGCTATGATTAGGCTCTTCAAGCAGTCATGGTTCAATCCAAAGTTTAGGGTCATTGCAGAGAGTCTTTGCCAGAGATGCGTAGTGTGCCAGCAGCAAAATCCAGGTAGAAAGACAGTTGTTAGTTGGGGTCGAATTGGAAAAGCAGCAGGACCATTTACTCGACTACAGCTTGATTTCATAGAACTTCCCCTTTGTAATGGACTAAAATATGTGTTGGTTGTTGTTTGTTTGTTTTCTCGTTGGGTAGAAGCTTATCCAACAAGAAGGAATGATAGCTTAACAGTTGCTAAATTGCTTTTAAGAGAGATAATCCCTAGGTTTGGATTTCCAGTCTCTTTAGAAACAGATAGGGGAACACACTTCAATAATGAGATAATTCGGATGATTTGTGCAGCATTACAAATTGAGAAAAAGCTGCATTGTGCCTATCGACCAGAAGCATCTGGAGTGGTTGAGCAAATTAATGGCACTATTAAATCCAGACTGTCAAAAGTGTGTGTGTCTACAACACTGAAATGGCCAGATGCTTTACCCCTGGTATTAATGAGTCTTAGAAGCATTCCTGATAAAAAGACTGGATTGAGTCCTCATGAGATTCTGATGGGAAGAGCCATGAGACAAGCAATTGTACCGGCAAACAAACTGATGAATATTACTGATGATCTGGTGCTTGATTATTACAAAGGATTGGCTGATCTGGTGCGTTCTGTGTCTCAGGTTGGAGAAATTGCAACCACTACACAGCTGGATCAAGCTCATGATTTGAGTCCAGGAGAGTGGGTTCTTGTCAAGAAACACGTGAGGAAGTCGTGTTTAGAACCCAGGTGGAACGGACCATATCAGATCATTTTGGTGACAACGACAGCAGTGAAGTGTGGTGGCTTGCCAAACTGGATTCATGCAAGTCATACAAGAAGAGTCCCGAGTCCACTTGAAAGACAAGAAGAAGAGCAGCAATCGGTAAAGCAGAGAAAAGAACAAGAAGCTGAAGAGCATGAAGCTATAGAATCTAGTGTTACAGATTCTGAAAAAGCTAAAGACGAACCAAGTACAAGTCGAATAAAGTGGGCACCAGCTACTGGGGCTCAAAAGATTGCTGTTGAGAAAGAAAAAGAGAAAGTGACTGATGAAAATCAAGAGCAAGTACAACAGAGAAAAGAACTGAATAAAAACACTTGCGAGCTTGACAAAGAAGGTGAAGGAGAAGTTCAAGTTAAGAGAGCAAGAAAAGGTGATGAGTGGCCAAAAGGAGTGAAAAGACTGAAATACACTCTAGAAAAGAAAAGCCAGATCAAATAAATGAAATACCAAGTCAAACTGGACAAAGTGATTCAGAAGAAGAATCAGAACGAAGAACAAGGAGAATAAGAATTCCAAATAAGAAAAACATAGCTCCAGAATGGACATATGTGGTGTTGGAAGAAATTGAGAACACAGATCAGAAAGAAAGAGAAGCTGGTACTAATCAAAATGACCAAATCAAATTGAAACCTCCTTAAAAAAGAACTGTGAAAATAAAGGTGCAACAATTTCAATGAAGATTATATTCTGAAAATTCCAAAAGATTTGAAAAAGAAGATATAAAAAATTAAAAAAATAAAAAGAGGGGGTAAAAGAAGAGAGGTCTAAAGTGTAAGGACACACTACTCTAGATAGTTTTTTAGATAAGTTTTTTTTTGGGATAAGTTTTTCCAAAAGTTTTAGTTTTTAGGTTTCTTCTTAGATTTTTAATTTTTTTTTATATAGTGTCTAAAATGGCAAAGGTAACAGAGACTGGATAGCAAAATCATAGTTTTAAATGTAGATGTATTAATGCTTGCTTATGTAGTGTCTTACTACTAACATTGGTATGGTTAACACTGATTGTTATTGTCCCTGTCTTAATGGTGGCTAATCATAAAAATAATACTAATAATGTGGGAAGTGTGAGAATTGATACTGTTACTAAAGAAAGTATAAATACTAATATAGAAAAGATAGAAGATGATAGTATTTATCATCATGATAAATCAATTAATGATTTTTCGTTAATTGTTTTTACTAAATTGTTGAATGAGTATGTTAATACAATGAATGCAAGAGATTGTTATGTGTGCATGCAATTACCATCGTCTGTTTCAGAGGGGGTGACTTACCATCACTTACCTTTAACATATGGTGTGTCTTGTAGTGTCTTAACTAGTCTTTTCTATGAGAGGAAGGTTTGGAGTACTATTACTCTAATTTTGATTTAATATTGTCAGAAATTCCTATTCGGAGAGATTTAAAGGTTGTTTATGGTCCTATTTATGCTGCATATATGGGAGATTTTTTCATTAGAAACAAACCAATAGATACAATAGAAGCACATAAAAATAATCTAACTTGTAAGCTACGGCATGAAGAAATTGAATGTATGAGTTTAGTAGAAGATAGAAGACAAGATTTCAAAAAGAAAGCTGCTGAGCAAAAGTCTCATGTACCTCCATGGGCTTTCAGAGAGGGTGATTATAAAAAGGGTGAGACTTACGCTGTCAAGACTCTAGATTTTCAACATAGAGGAAAGCTTTGAGTGTTTAGAGAAAAGACTAAACTTAATAGTTATTTTATTGGTTCTAGTGACTGTGAGCATACTTTCTTGATAAAAGGAAGTTGGGGACTGAAAGGAGGGACTGATCCTGTTTTCCGGGGAATATATTATGTGTGTGGTAAGAATGCTTATTATAGGTTACCTACAGGTTGGTACGGATGTTGTTATTTAGGCATAGTATTCCCGAATGTTTATCATCTATATAAGGATAATAGAGTTAATGAAATAAAACAAGGACTAACACGTAATAAGAGAGGAACGAGTTATTCTGAAATAATTGGGGATATTTTTGGAGCACTGATACCTTCAGTTGGAGTTATTCTGAATTCACATAAAATTTGAAAATTGTCTACAGTGGTTGATCGTTTATCAACAGATACTGCTGGTGGGATCTTGATGATTGATACTGAAATGATTGCAATTAGATCAATGGTTTTGCAAAATCGACTTGCCCTTGATATATTATTGGCAAAAGAGGGTGGAGTCTGTAGCATGTTGAAAATACAACAATGCTGTACTTATATTCCTGACAAAAGTAAGAATCTTGAGGGGTATATTAAAAATAATACTGAACTTCATGAAGATTTGACTGAACTAAAGGTTGATGGTGCATGGGAGAAAGTTGGTAAGAGTTTTTCCTCAGTGGGAAATTGGTTTTCTACTTTTGGAAGTAGTTTATTAGGGAAAATATTAGTACCGATTACTTCAGTAGTTGTAGTGATATTAATGATGATTATGATTTACAAATGTTGCAAATGCAAATGTAGAAAGAAAGAGACATCAGAACTTAAACGTAGAGCTAGGAAAAGAAAAAGAGAAGAGATAGAATTAGAGGATATGAGAGGAAATTACTATGAGATTATGAAAGACTTAGATGGAAGAATAAAACGAGAAAGAAGTACAGTATTTTAAATAAGTGGCAACTTGTTTGTGATGGGTATTTTGATGATAGCTCAAAACGCCATCAAAGGGGGGATTGATGGAGCAGGGTTTTTGTGTAAATAAAACCTGCTCGGATTAAACCCTCAGTAACACATATTAACAGTGTGTGGTGAAAATTTTATTAATAAATGCTAAAACATGGGGAAATGCTTATGCGCATGCGTAAACTAATGTGTGTACTAATGCATGAGACTAGGCTGCAAACATTGCTTCAATAATAAAAACTAATGCTGCTTTTGTGCACGTTAATAATTGCTAGGAATAATATGGGTTGTGCATGGGTTAGTGCAATGCTGGGATGGTGCGCTTTGAAAATTACATTTCATGAAGAATAATAAATGTCTGTGTTTCATTTTCTGTAGAAAAGCCACCATGGGCCTATACTTATGCATGCCAGTTTGGGGTTAATTTGCTAAGTAAAAATGAAAATGTTCGAGAAAGCTTTCAAACAAAGAGAGAAATGAAGAAACACAAGTGAATGACCTTCATCGTATGCTAAATGTTCGCTAAGCTACGGAAGAGTAGATAAACAAGTGGAAATGTGTAGCTTCCTTCACGAGATGGCAGAGGCGAACAATAGAGGCATAGAGACTTGCAACATGTAAAATGTTGAAGGAAATATTTACTATGATATTGTTCAAAGTTGTTTTCTGAGATGAATCTTTGTAATGTTGAATGTTTAGAACAAAGAATTGTTTAATAAAGTGTTCATGATGAAGAGTGGTGTGACAGTACACCCCCAATCTTAGCCAATGGGAGATGGAGTGCGTTTTAAAAATGAAACAAATGTGGGTTGGACATTTAGGTTTTAGGGTATAATTGAAGGTCCCTGGTGGGAGTGTTTTTTGGGGTCGGCTGGTGTTTTGCTAGCGGGAGATCGTCGCTGTCGTCAGTTTTGCTGTTTCCAGATAGAGGCCTACCTGTTTTCCTGACTCCTGACTTAATCTTTGCCATTCATCTCAACTTGAGTGGCCTTGCTGCCCTAACTGGCCAGTGGGGTAGTTTTCCCGATTCTTACTTGGGTTAGTATAGATAATCTACTGAATTTGCATAATCATTTGCAAATGTATTTGTCTCTGAAACTTTTCTCTCTTCGCCTATCCACTCCTCAATGCATTGTTTATTTTGATATGAATTTGAATTTATACATTACCAATGTTTTCTCTCTGTGATAATTCATGGTTTGCATTCGTGTAACTGTACTTGATGAGCATTATTTACTTACATTATTTACGATAAACAACATAAAACTACACATTGAGTCTGTTATTATTTTGTAAAATAGATGCATAGATAAGTACATATTATTGACATCAACTACTCAACTTTAGGTCCATCAACACATTTATTTGTTAGGAGAAATGCAGGTTCTGAAGTGTATTTAGTGAATTAGGAATAAACTTGCATCACACTGAACCCCAGCGTGAAGGGATTAGTTGGGTAAAGTAAATGGGCCTATGTTTGTGAAAATTATCGATCCCTGATCGCTGGATCAATGGCAATGGCCAGTATGCCCATGATACTAGTATAAGCAGGACTGAGACTAGAAAGACCAGGGGGCAGTACCAAAGGTATGCAGAAGCCCAGAGCAAGAGGACTAAAAGGATCATGACCAGGAGGACCACAAACAGTGCTAAGTGAGTCATGAAGATCAGGACCTAAGTGACCAGAGCTCAGATTACCAAGTGGAGCGGAGCAATCATTACAAGTAAACCAGGATGAGGAGGATCAGATGTAAGGAGGTCAACCAGAATATGGAAGACCAAGTGAAGTGGCCAGTGGTGGCCAGGAGGACCAGAACCAAAATGGCCAGGCTCAGGAGGACCCGAACAAGGAGAACTGGATCAATGGCTGCAGTACCAATAGGACTAAATGGACAAGGAACAGATCCAGGAGAACCAGGACAACCCAAACCAGAAGAGCAAAGACTAAGGGCCTCATTTATGTGTTTTTGCCGTGGGGCAGCGCAGCAGGCCTTCCTGGTGCGCTTCCCTACGGCAAAAGAAAAGGGCAGGAATGCGCCGCATCTATGAGATACGGCGCACTCCAGTCCTTTTCACTGGCGCACAATAGGCTGCCGTGCGCCAACGCAGGCACCTTTACACCATGGTGCAAGGGTGCCTGCGTTGAGGGGATGATTGTTTGCAGGAAGGGAAACCTTCCTGCACAAAAACAATCACTAGAGGCTTCTTCCTTTTTCTATGTGTGCTGCAGAATGCAGAATGGGAGGCATACGTTTTTGGCGCTGCCTCAGATTTACGTTTTCTCGTAAATCTGGGGCAGTGTCAAAATGCCATGGATGTTGCTAGGAACGCCTCCAGCAACACCCATTGCACACCCCTTTAATGCAGAAAACTGCGTTAATGGGAAGGAAGAAGACCAGGAGTAGGAGGACACCTATGTGATTCTAGGTCACATGCTATTAGCATATCCCTTTTGCAAATGGTTGTTATTCATGCTTCGTATGCTGCAACCCCTAGAAACCCCCACCTCTTCAGCCCACGTATAGAACTGGTAATTATCTTCTGAAACCTCAGAGTATAGAAAGTGAATAAAAAGCTGGGGGTGTTACACTCTTGACCTCTGAGCGATAGCAGACTCTGTCTTATGTCAACACCTGGAAAAGTGTTTAATGTTGTCAGCGTGTAAAATGTTATATCACAAAATTGTCATGAGCTGAACGCATATACTGTGAAATGATTGGGGGGTTTCATGAAGAATATTGCTAATAACCAAAATTTGTTTAAAATGGAATTCCTTTCCACCTGATTTCAAGTGGGTCCGTTTTTGCACACTCGGTTTTTCGAGTGTGAGAGAACTAGACCGTTTTTTATGTCCAGTATTTCTGTGCAGAAAAAGCTCATGAGGCTTTGTCAACAGCAGCACCCAAGCATCATTACCTGTTTTTGTTTTCTGGCAGGAGTATACAAATGCTGCAGCCAGAGATACCTGCTTATGTTTAACAACTGCTTAGTGCAAGTGATAAATGCATGTGTTAAACCCCAGGGAAATGGGAATTCTGTATGGTTTGATGACTTTGTAAGTCCCCATTCCAGGGAATTTAACTTTCAATTGCATGGTACTGGAGCTGATTTACTGAACCTGGACTCTTCCTGCTGTGAGTCTAGCCCCCCCAAGTGGTGCCACCCAACTCCTGGACCCTTGCAAGTGGGCTTGAATGTGCACTGCCAGCTCAGCTGTGGTCTCTTGGGCAGAACTAATGCAGCACAATGCAGCATCTTGTAGCCTTGCATAAAGAACCTCCGCAGCGAGACACATACTGATGTAGAAACCTGCAGCTCCTCAGAACTGTTGCTGCGTGATGCATCCTCAGCGCATTCTCATTGCAGGACCTTGAATTGTAACCCTGCAGCTCCTCGAAACCACCTCTGTGTGATGCCTCCTCAAAACAGAGCCTCACATATCAGCCTCGCAGCTCCTCTGAACCACCGATGTGCGGCGCGTCCTTGACCCAGGACCTTGCAGTCGCCGCTGCAGACTCAATCTCAAAGCGGGACCTCGCAATACTCTGCAACTCGGATTTAAAGTACTTTGGTCAGCGGGCCTAACCTGGTCACTGTATCCAGCCCGCGCTCTATCCTGGTCAGCCTGAACTTGTGAGTTTCTCCCGGTCTGGTGCAACCAAATAACCACAGTTGGTTCTTGTGTTGTGTTTTCACTTTAGTATTGTCTGAAGGGCCGCATAAACACTTTACAAATTGCCTCTAAGTTAAGCCTGGCTGCTTTTGTGCCAAGCTGCCAGAGGGTTAAGCACAAGTTAATTTGGGGTTAGCTTGTGACTTCACCTGTACAAGAATTGTGGTTGCTGCTTAAGTAGAGTTTCACCCCCCTCAACCAGTAACCCATTTTCCTAAAAGCACCATGGGATATAACACACAAACAGTATACTACTAAGATGCCAGACAGCGCTGGACACATTTGATTTGAACCATAAACCATATAAAAACTAAAGAAAAGTTTGACAGATGCATGTTCACTGTCTACTGTCAATGAATTTGGACCACGTTGAATCTGACCAATGACCAACCCATGTAACACCTGCTTAGACCTGAAAGTGCCACAGAACAGTGTAAATGGTGGGAGCAACTTATGTAAAGGATGGTAAGAGCAGGAAACATAAAGTAACAAAGTATAAGCTAATTGTCTTTAAAATATTGTCCCATGGTACTTGAAAAAACAATTAGTGAACTACTAAGGTTCAGTGAATGCGATTTTCTGATTTTCTCTTCGTTGGCCCTATACAGTTAGTATGGTGGAGAGTTCCACTTCATGCCACGCCCTAAATAAACCCTAAATATATTCCAGGCAGATAATATATTCATCGCCTGCAGATATAGTGTAAGACTTGGCACTGCAGGCTCATTCACTCCATAGAATGTGATCTTATCCCATGGTGCAATTCTAAACTGGATAAAATGAAGAAGAAGCAGGAACTCTCTAAGGAACAAGACTAGGCTTTTAGGTTAGGCAGCTAGCTGAAGGATACACTAGGGAAGCTTGTTTCTATTGTGTCATCTTAAAATGGTAGTGGAAATGGGTTGAGCGGGGTATGGGTGCACCAGGCCCAACTGTGGGTGTATAGGCATTAGGAGTGTGGCGCATCATCTTGGTTTTGCAGCATAGTCCATGTATGATTTTAGAAGCAGTGTTATGAGAGAGTGAGATAACAATGGAAGGCTGATGCTACAGCGCATGTTTGGAGTGCACACTGCATAAGGGAAGACTCTGCGGGCATTTTCAGTTTGAAGAGTAGTAATGGGGATAGACAGTTAGAGAGATGTAAAGAGGGGAAAGCTGACTCTGTGATTAAGGTCTTGACCACTGTGACCACCTCCCTCCATTTCATCACACACTCTGTTTCCAGTCTGAAGTAAGTAGCTGGACTCCATATGAGTGTAGAATATGAAGTTTTGTTATAACCTTAAGCACCCTTGACCCAACACAGTCATTTACATCCTCTTCTCCTAACGTCCTGGCAGCAAGTGACATACCGGCTACAGCTAGAACCTTAGGAAGATTCCTATCTCTCTTTGACATTCTATGTTCTACACATTCTACCTTCTGACATCTCTCTCACAACGTTCTCCACATCATCTTACCACACCTTCCCCCTTACAGCAAAACAAAACAAAACAGAAAAGAAATAAAAATAAAAAAACTTTAGTATAATACATAATCTTTATATTTGCTTGGTACTCTTATCTCTCGTGAACGAGGAATTACATTGCTGGAGAATTTACTGGCAGTTACTGGCAGTTGGACATCAACACTTCAACTACCTGTTCCTTCTGGTGGATGCAACTAGGTTTTCCAGTCAGAATCGTTCTCTGCTTGTATCCTACTTTTGATAATACTGGCAATTTTTACCAGTTGTCTTTTATTCCACCAACCTTTCCCTTCTAATAAAATTGATCCTTTTTATGACTCTCACAATTTGGACTGGCACAGAAAACTTAGAACTACCTTTCATGATTTTCCTAGGATTTTTTACCAAAACCCATTCCCCTATATTGAAATCCCTGTCATTGGAATGATGTTTCTGGTAAAAATACTGTTTCATTTCAGACTGTTTCAATGCAACCGAACGTGAACTGCTTTCACTAGCCTGTAATACTTGTTCAGTGCCTGCTTTACTTTTCAACCAACTTGGAAACAGACTTGTGTGAACCTTATGACCCCTCAATAAATTGAAAGATGCTTCGTCTGTGGTGGTGTGGGGAGTAATATTATAATTCCACATTTTGTCATTCAGGAATGTACTCACATCTTGGCCAGAGGTGAGAGCTGTTTGTATTCCCCCTTCAGAATTCTATTGGCTCTCTCTACTAAACCATTGGAACTAGGTGAATACAAACCAACTTTGTGATGTCTAATATCATAATACTCAAAAAATGCTTTTATATGCTCAGATACAAGATGAGTCCCATTATCAGTTCCAATCTCTTTCGGAGACCCTCCTAACTTAAAAACATTTTCCAAAAATGTAATGGCAGCACTAGTAGTGGGTGACTCAATATAGAAATGAAAAATCCACTTTGAATGATAGTCTATTAAGACAATGAGGTATCTCATGTTAGAAGGCAAAAGGGTAAATAGACCTGGGAAGTCCAAAACATTTATCACACCATTTGGAGCCTTTGAGTATGGCAGACTTCCATTTGGGTTGGCATCAGCGACAAGTGTTTTTCATAAGCTGATGGACAAATTATTTGGTGATATGCAGGGGGTACAAGGCTGTCAGGATGACATCCTGATATTTGCCAAAGTGGAAAAGGATCCAGTAACACTTCTGCGAGGTTGATAAGATTAGTATCTAAACTCCAAGAGTACACTTTTGAGGTCAAACATATTTCAGGAAGCAAGAATGTCCAGGTTGATTGCTTGTCATGAACGTCATTGGATGATGATGAGAGTGAAATACTTGAGGACACAAAATCTGTAGTTGCAAATTTAGATGTGATTCGTGAGCATGGTGGTAAGATTTTGGAAGAGAAGTGGGTGGAGGCGACAGTCTGATGCAAATTTGTCCAAGGTCAGGTAGTACATTGTGAAAGGGTGGCCTGAAATAAGGTGTTTACCTGATGATTTGAAAACATTTTGTAAGATCCCAGATGAATTGTCAGTAGTCAATGGTATGGTTAAGTGTGGAGAGGTTTTTATTCCACCAGAAAATTTGAGACATGAGACGATTACTTTAGCTCATCAAGGACACCCGGGAATTTCCAAAACGTGTAAAAGAATCAAACAATTTAATTGGTGACCATCTTTAGAGAGTAATGTGAAGTGTGCGATTGGCAAATGTCCTGATTGTTTAATATCTGACAAACATTGGAAACAAAGAAGCTCCTTTACAACCGGTTCCATTTCCTTCATGTGCATTATTCCACGCACATGAAGGGAACGGACCCAGTTGTAAAGGAGCTTCCTCCAAAGGTCCCTTCATAACTTCAGAATCTGTTATAGAATTACATTCTATTGTTAAAAGTACATTACTTGTCTTTTCTAAAACTGTATCTCCGACAAGTTCTATGCTGTTCACCTTGACAGGTGTCTTGTTACCTCTGCACACCACCTGGAATTGCCCAGTTTTCCAGCAGGACGTGCAGCGTTTCCCAATTGCGAGAAAATTATGATTGTTACCAATATGGCTCTTCGAGCCACATCTGTTGCAATAAAATACTTGTTTTCTTACAAACTTTCTTTCTCATTTCCCACGTACACTAACCGCACATCTTCATTTCGAGTGTTTATGAGATTCACCTGAACCCCATCATTCAAATCTTTGGAGGAAATCATGGAACGTTCAATTTCTTTTGCTAGATCTATAACCTCCATAAGAGTCGTGTTTCTACACACCAATGATCTCTCCTGAAACTTACGTGAATAACAATTGAAAATGAATTGATCACAAATAGAAATCTCAATCTTTGATCCAAATTCACATGTTGCTGCAAGTATTCTCAAAGAGGAAATATACTCTTCTACACTCTCATGTATATTCTGCTTGCGTTTTACAAATTTATGTCTCTCAAGTAAAATACTGGGTTCCTCACAATAATGCTTGCGTAATCGCTCGATTGCTTCTTTGTACTGATCAGTCTCTCTGTCACTATCGCCTGCCTGGGTACGTATCAGTGTCGCTACTGGCAAATTATCATATACCTCTTGAGCAGTGTGCCCAAGACTACCATATAGCAAAGCTAATTTTCTTACTGAAGAATATCTAGTGGCATCCACCACAACCAAGTAATTCTGAAATAATTTAAACCACTGCTTCCACTTGAGTGGTAGTTTGCCAGGCTGCTGCAAAAAGGGTGGTGGTTGGACAAACTGATGTGGCAAAGACTGCGAAGTCATAGCATCAAAGTATGACTAAAAACAATGACATCGCAAAAATGAATAATGAATACAGTAGTGTGGCCACAGAATCAAAATACAGCTTTTAAAGTATCTCAGGTGTGCTCGTTAAGGTGTTGGGAACAAGCACTAATAAGGTCTTATTTGATGGTTTGTGGTGCACCTCTCAACGTGAAGAACAATGTTTCATTATAAATTAAATGCTGAAGATATTTGCTACAATTTAGGTGTGCCTGTCACCGGAAGTGCAGGCCGAGAAAACCTGACAGCAGATTGAGGCTGAGAACAGACTTGCTCTGACACTTTGGCCTGTTACTATGCCCAAAGCAAGATGGCTGCCGTACGTAGCATGGCTGATGGCACACCGTACGAGAGGTTGCCAAGGAGACAACGTGAAACAGCTTGCCAGAAGAGGCATCTATGATGTCAACGGAGCTGAAGAGGAATGCACAAGGAAAGGCTCAAGGCGATCGACATGCGTCGATGGGGCCCGTCCTCGCAGTTAACAACAAAGGGCCACGAGGACCTCGCCATGCAAAAGTACATACGAACGGCACAGACACCAGTGCTGCCTCCAACTGCATGCACGCAGGATAAACCCCAAGCTCCACCAAGTTCAGTGCAGCCAAACCTCAAGTTGTATCAGGACGGTGCAAGATGCTTGCCGGACCTGTGGGCGCGATGGCTACAACTTCAAATCATCACCAATATGAAGTAAGTAGCCAGACTACATATGATTGTAGAATATGAAGGTTTATTATAACCTTAAGCGCTCATGATCCATCACAGCCATTTACATCCTCTTCTCCTAACGTCCTGTCAGCAACTGACATACCGGTCACTGCTACACCTTAGGAACATTCCCATCTCCCTTTGACATTCTGTGTTCTACACATACTACCTTCTAACACCTCCACTACAGCGTTCTCTACATCATCTTACCACACAGTCCTGACCTTTTTAACCTACACATCACTACTGTCAGGTGTGTCAGTCTAATAGGTTCACTGGAAAGAACCAATACTGAAACCCCCAGAATGCATTAAGCTAACACGAAAAGCCCCAAACTGGAAACAGTGTTCTTAATGACATGGAGTAAGTTGGCCTACTAATCTGGGGTGAAGAGTAGGTATAGGAACAAGGTGCAAGCAGATTGTCGTTTACCGCTCAGAATTAATTTTAGTTTACTACGGTCACAACCTCTTCAGGAAAGGGGCTAAGATCATAATATAAATGTCAGTTCTTGCAGTATTTTTGTGTTGAAACATATCTATTCATACAAGATGAGCTCTGTCTGAAGAGGTCATTGTAGAGTATTTTAGAATATTGTACAGTAAATGAGCCTCAGTAATCCCTATGCGAAAGTGAGAAAAAATATGAGACTGAGATTAACAATTCTAAATGACAAAGATGTTGAATTCCTAATCCAATAAATAACATAGTTGTTTAGCGGGAATGTTGAAGCTTGTTGTCAGAATCCATTTCAGAAGGCCAAGAGGTAAGCAGGAATTACTGGGCCCAACTGTGGTGGTTGAAGTCATTTACTCCTGATGCCTGGCTTACTCTAGGCTCTGAGCAACTGGGCTAAATATCCCTTCAGCACTTGACTCTCAGTGGTAGCACGAGTCAAGCAGTCCGAGGCTTCTCAGAGAAGAGTTAGATGCAAGGAGTACAAAGGCTCCCAACTCAACACATGTTCAGCAACCTCAGTAGATGAAAGTCCATCCAAATACTCGCTTTTATAAAAACACACACACACAGCGAAATGAGATACACAAAATACTAACACACTCCTCATAAGGTCTGTATTCTAGCACTGTGCGGGCACCAGCGTCCTGCTGTTCTAACTATGGACTAGGGTTATTCCCCATTTATGTGAGATATTATCCAGGCTAGCCGTCCCCAGAGAATGCAATTCTTAGAGGTTCCATCATGGCTATTCAAAGACCAAGTGGCCAACCACCTTCAGCGGTGCAGTTAGAGAAGATTCCCCTGGAAGGTCTCTGCGAATCAATGTCCAGTCTTACCTGCTCCCGCTGGTGAACAGATGTAAGGTCCAGGAGCATTGAGTTATTTGGGGTCGAGGTCATCTGTGGCTGGAGCCGGTGATAAGCGGTAGTTTGAGTGAAGCCAGCACGGGGTCTAGACCTCCACAGCACTCCTCTGTTGGTGCAATAAGTTTCATTGGTTTCCGATGGAAGACCTGGCGTGCTACTTGGGTACCAATGACAATGTAGAGGCTCTGAGTTGCACACTGTTCATAGACAATGGTCCTCTGCTTCCTCTGTAGCTCTCTCCTGGCATATGAGGGTTGCGTTCTGCCCACTCAAGCCTGTGTCCCTCTTCAGGTCACAACTCTGCACAGGGCAACAGCCCTCTCTTCACCACAGCGCTGCATCTGGTTGACATCCCATTAAGCTTTACCATGCCTCCACCTGGCATACAGAGCTCACGTTTAACGCACATTGATGGATGGCCCGATCTGTGTGGTGGTCAAATCCTCTCCATTGCCCCACTCAGCATACAGAGGTTGGCACAGCACACAAGGCTAGCCATCTCAATCAGTTGACTGATTCTGATGGATCAGACTCTCACATTCCGCTTCCTGGGATCCACTCGGCAGGATGCCCACTGCATCTCAATCCCTCCAGGAGATCTCCGTTTCCTCACAGGGTCCATGGGTCTTGGGTCAGGCAGAAGCTAGTGCTCCCGGCTCCAGGGAGAGTGTCCTTGATCCTAATGGGTGATGTCCCCTCACCCAGAATGGGAGACTGGCAGTCCCCAGTTCTGGTCACAACAGGCAGAAGTCGGGCTGAACTTCTCTAAGCTGATGTACAGCTTCAGTTTCACAATCTCCTTTTCCAGAAACAAATGTCATTTAGTTTCTTTACTTTTCAAGTTTGTGTCCTGGTAGTTGCCTATTTTGAAGTGCCCATTCCTCTGTCTTGCTCTTCCTCCAGAGAGCAGTCATTCACAGCAGGGGTATCTACAAAACTGATATCCCCAAACATGAGCCACAAAATGACTAGAGGATCACACCTGGATGTCAGCCTCAGTGATATGTGCATCAAAGGGTTGCCAAGGCCCCTGGTCCTACTCTTTATGATTCCCTTGTTGCCACACCTCTTTCATGAGATATGCCCAGACCCTTTTGACCAGTGACCTCTCTTTAGAATCAAACAGTACCTTTTGAAGTGTTCTAAAGAGCCTGGCTCTTCCTTTCTCCAGGATGTGTATCCCGCCCAGCTCTCCGGAATGCAACAATCCACAAATCTGTCTTGAGGGCTCCTTTACCTTCACAAGCTCTTCCAGCAAGCCCTGGCTCTCCCAATATTGAATGCAGAGACTTCCATGTATTGTGTACTTCATGGGCTCACATGCACCCCAGTGTACACATGCAACTGCTTGCACTGAATCTAATGTAATGTACCTTTACACAGGCACACATACATTCTGGAGCACACACACAACCATGTATGCTGATTCTCATCTACTCTACCACTTCAAAGGCTCACATACTTTCTGGTGTGCACACGCAGCCATGCACTTTGCATAAACCCAATGCTGACCAAGGCTGAGTAAAGAATATGGTGGCAGATCTTTACGTGAGTGAGCAAGAAGGTACCACTCCAGTGACATGGGTAAAAAAGTCAGTCCACTCTACTGATCCCTTTTACTCTAGAAATGGTATGCTGCAGCAACCACAGTCATGCTACTTAATTAACGCCAGGTGAAGGAAGAAGTCTTCTTTCACCATAGGGTAGTGTTGTGGGGCCTTTCCAGACTTAGCAAGAGCACAATCTGTGAGACAGGCCTAGATCATGGTACACACACACATGATCCCTGTTTGCCCATGACCAAAAAATTGTCACCAAGATTCCAAATATTATTGCAGTAGGGGTACTCAGGGCAGGGTACACGTCCATTACTATGCAAAGGACTTTTCCATCCCAAAACATGTTCAAGAGTCTAAGAAAAGGTTGCTGCTTCCTCTCTCACCGATGTACTCCCTTCCCCCATGAACAGACAGAAGTGGGGATTTTTCACCCACAGTGACAGCAGTGAAACCAGACACAGACATCCTGTTCTTGGTTAGCCTTAGTTTCTTTGAAAGTGCTTTCTTTATCTGCAGTGGTTTATGTATGTTCCCAGCTGTACATTTTACTGAGGTTATCATGAGAGGGGCTTGTATCTTTACAAAAAAGCATTCTGTGAAGAATGCATCTCTGAATTCCCCTTAAGTCCACCACAATCACGTGATTACCACCACTCGAGTTTTCGACCACAAGTCTTTTTTATAAATATTTTTTTCTTTTTTGGTGCGATTGAAATATGCTTTGACTTTCCAATACACTTGAAAATTATGCAATTTCATGTACTGGAGGAGACTGGGAAGATTTATTAAAATATAGCGCAGCACAGGAACCAATGTCGATGACATGCGCTGTGCAAGGTAGAGTGGGCAGCGCAGAGCCATATTTACTAAATGTTTCTTGTTGCGGCTCTCTAAGCCTGTACTAGTGGATAAACCAACTGCCTAGTGCCACACATACACCTTTGTGATGTCTAGTATAGGTTTTGTCCTGAGAGTATAACATTCTAGTACAAACACTATGACTAGACTAACATTACAACGTTTCAAACATTGGATGTGTGATGTACAGTGCAGCATATAGGCAATGGGTGAGCAATTTGGAGAAATAACTATTTTTCTCTAACTCTGCGCTTGCCTCAAGGGGACGTTTGTGTGATGCAAAGGTCAGCGTGACAATTTCAGTAGGTAGGGCTTTGCATCAAAAAAATGGGTGCTTGCACTTGAACTTCCAACTACCACCCATGAAGAAACACCTTGACACAAAGTGGATCAAAGCTGTGCAAAGCGCTTTTTGCGCTAAAAAAGGGCACTTTTCCAGTGCAAATAAAGTCTTGCACTGAAAAGTAAATAGCCTTTCAAGACCTTGCATCGCTTCATGTAACTTTGCAGTGGCTCCAATTCTTGATAAATCTGTCCCTTTGTGTACAAAAAAGGCCTGACAAGAGATGTAAACCCCATCAGCACTGTTTGACCACGCAGAGCAGTCTTAGCTGCTGCCCAGTAACAAAATCATAGTGCTTCTCTGAGTGTGCACAAACATGCGTATCTTCATCTCTAACGCTCTTTCTTAGAGAAGACCGAAAATAAGTTTGCTGCTTGTGTTATTCTGTAGCCTACCACAAAGCTTGACTCATCACACCAGCGTTCCACTAGCGACTGTTAACTATGAAGCTTCACACCCATAGCAGCGCCATTTTGATTTCATATGTAACCCCCGACCCAAGAATATTCTTCAGCAACTATTTACTAGGCCTAGGCCGAATAATGATTACGCTGGAGTTATTGGAGTAATTGGAGTCATTCCACTTTATTGTTTTACATGGAATTACCAACAATTATGCGATTACTCCTGCTCACATAATTAAGAGTAATTTGGGGTGAAAAATCCTACTGCAAGAGCATATTTAGCGAGCTATTCTTGTTGTGCTGTATTTACCACTGCTTCTTAGTGCAAAATGCTTCCTTGCATCCATTTTGGACGCAAGGGTGGATATTTCAGTAAGAAAATAGCGCAAAATGCTAGTAGAATGTTGGGGAAAAATCTTACTGGAAATGCACATTTAGCGCTATTTTTTAGCACAAACTGCTACCTTGCATACATTTTGGATGTGAGGGGGCATTTCTGCACTAAGGCATAGCACTAAATGCAGAATTACTCTTCTAATGTAATATCAGCAGAATTCTTAGATAATTCCTTGTGATTATGCTGCACAGAATTACGCGAGCCACGCCCCCTTCTACTATCGGAACAAAATTCAGCAATGCACACACTAATATATTTCCTTACCTCTGGTAACAAAGAGAACAATGGGGCATATTAGCAAGACCCACGTTAAAATTATCGCCGTTTTAGCGGCAGGAAACTGCCGCTAAAACGGCGATAATGGGCTTGCTAATATGCGTTATGGAATTCCAATAGAAGCCCAGGTTAGATGTCCTGCACATCTAACCTGGGCTTCTATTGGAATTCTATAACGCATATTAGCAAGACCATTATCGCCGTTTTAGCGGCAGTTTCCTGCCGCTAAAACGGCGATAATTTTAACGTGGGTCTTGCTAATATGCCCCAATATTTTCTACTCTGCAACAGCGTTCAAGACATTACTCTCTAAATTGAGCAAGATCCACCAAGCATACATTGATCCCATCCTCCTACACATACATAATAATGTTGAGCACCAACAGAAATAGAGGTATTGCTCATGTACTTTCCAAAACTAACTTCAAACTTGCCATTTGATCCCAACCACGGAGGTACAAATATAGTGGCAGAATCCCTCCTCATGTTAATTCAAAATTCATGTTCGATAAACAAAAAGAATCATTTTTTTATCATGCCTATATTATTGTAGTATTTATATAGTGCAGACCTGTCACCTGGGTAGTGGAGAACTTCAGGTAAAAGGTCCTATTAAGTTTACGTTTATTTATTTGAGTGGTTAGTTAATTAAATCCTTTGAACTAAAAATAATAAAAGAATATGGGGCATATTATCAAGAACGGCGTTAAAATTATCGCCGGTTTAGCGGCAGGAAACTGCCGCTAAAGCGGCGATAATGGGCTTGATAATATGGCCTTGTGAATTCCAATAGAAGCCCATGTTGACACCAGAACATGGGCTTCTATTGGAATTCTCAAGGCATATTATCAAGCCCATTATCGCCGCTTAGCGGCAGTTTTCTGCCGCTAAACCGGCGATAATTTTATCGCCGGTCTTGCTAATATGCCCCGATATTCATTAAACATTAGATTGCTACAGAAAGCTGAATAGGGATGACTCAAGTGCACATTACGCTGTGCATAAAAACAATGAAATACAGAAAGAGTGATTATTACAAATTCAGAACAAAACATTTTACCACATGAAGCTCCAGGCCTGGTTAGTATTTCGGCGAGCTGATAGACCATGGGACAGCTGCCTCCTTAGCCACTCGGAGGCGCTTAATCCACTTAAAGTGCGTAATATGCCAGTGCTTGACTGTGCTTTGAATGAAGTGGCAGTGCAAGCAGAGTCTTGTGCAAAGGGGGTCAGGATACCGGATTCAGCCTGGATGCATGACTGTCTGTTAGATGGTTAATTTTCAGTTTGAGTCTTGTCAGGTATTTCTCCAGTCTGCAATTTAGTTGAATGTGTCAGGGATTGAAACAGGCTATGATGGTCTGCCTACATCGACGCACTCCCCTAGCATTAAATGCTCATTTTAATATTGCTTTCCAGACCTCCAAAGTTGATTCACATTTGCAGATATGGTGTACCATGGTTTCTGGGGATTGTCCTCAAAGTTGGCAAGCCTCTGAACTAACAGAGCGTTTCCATGTAAAAAATGTAAGTCCGTTTTTATATAGCGCAGCTACTCACCCTTACGGGTCTCAAGGCGCTGGGGGCCGGAGTGGAAATTAAGTGAGCTATGCGGCTGTCCGCGGCCCCCGCAGGGGGCCATTCAAGCGGGCGGCCCTTTAGTGCCATTTGGGCACCAGCCCACCCCTCTCTAGTGGTTGGGCTCCTGTAGGAGTCCGCTTGCCAGGGTGCCATATGGGCATCGCATCCGGTGCGCCGAGGTGGGGGGAGGGTATATATGCCTCCCCAGCCCCTCCTGGCGTCCTCTGTCGCACCAGCCACGCTGTCGTGTGGGTCGCTCGAGGAACACGCCGTCATTGGGGTTTCGCGTCGGAAACAGCGCGGGAACACAAGTTATCGAGTAAGTCGCCCAGCTCGCCCCCCCTTATTGTACTGGGTCCCCGGGCGGGGCAGTAGAGTGTCCCCTGCCTCCACAGCTAGGCAGCTTGTTGCCTGTGCCGCGGAGAGGCGGCGCCGGGGCCCAGGCGGGGGGGATACTGGCGTGGCTAGCAACCGAGGATCCCGCGGGGGGTTCAAAGGTTACCGGCGGGCTGGACGGTCATGGGCCTGTTTTGTGGCACCTGGCCCGCAGGGGTCCAGCGCACGCTTGCCGGGATCATGCGGCCCTGATGGGCCTGGCAGGATTGGGTTGTGCTCCGGGGTGAGCCGTTGTCTGCAGCCGGGGTGTCTCTCTGTAGGCTTTGTGGCTGGCGGCCTGGGGAATGAAGCTACATGGGTTCCCTGGTTTGTTGTGCGCTGGAGTTGGGGCCGGGCTGGTGGCTGCAGCCGCCGGAGTGCCACCTGTTTTTCCGGCTTGTGAGGGGGCAAGAGAGCTACAAGTTGGCGGCCTGGGCTGCCTGCCGAGGGTCAGCTGGTGCGTATTATGCGGTGGTTGCTTGTCCTGACGGGGGGGCATAGGCGAGGCGGCCAATGGGTTGCGGTAGTGTAATATTTTGTCTGCATTGCTTTGCGGACACGCGGTCCTTGTGGTACGGCATCGCACCCTTGGGGGTAGGCAGCCCTGGTGTATTGGGAGGCGAGTCCGGGGCCCGTTGGGGCAATTTCTTTGGCCTGCGGGATGATGCTGACATGCTCGGGCGGTGGCACTGGGCGGACCTGGTGCATTGGGCTGCTGACCAGGTGGAAAGCTGTCCCCTACTAAAAAATTTACAATTGACGGCAACTGAGGACGAGTCAGCGAGAGCAGGTTGTGGCCAAGGGTCAAGTTGGGCTCGTTTTGGGCTGGAATTGATGGTCCGTCCCTCCCCCCCACCTTGAACGGGCCTCGAGTCCTGCTCCCCCCTTGGATGCGGCCCAAGCGCTGGGCTTCCAGGTTTGTCTGCAGTTTTGGGGTCGTTGAGGGGAACCTATGCAGGTTTCGCTTTGTCTGTGGTGGCAGCACCAATACGTCCGATCGCCGTGGTGTTCTGTGGTTTCCCTACCCGGCAGGCTATACGTGGTCTGGTGTGTGGGGCTCAACTCCGGGGTTGGTGGGTGACTGGCTTTCATACCAGGCGACTCTTCTTGGCGTAGAGATGAAAGATGTTACAGTCGTTGACCCAGCAAGCCGACACCGGGAAGGTCACGAATGTGATTGTGAGCATGTTTCACAATGAGGTGTTTAGGCCACCGGGTGGCACTGTCCCGCTGTTCTCGATGTTCACCGAAGTTTTGACGGGCACGAGATAATGGGGGTTTCTCCTGCTATTGTTTAAAAGGCATATTTACAGATATCGCGCATAGAACAAGGTTTGTGTTTGTATGCAGGAGAGTAATATCGTACATCCATGCGTACATTTCGAGGCAGTGGCGCTACATTGAGCCTGGAAAGCACAAGGCATGTCTTTCTGGCAAAACGGCTGTAATTTAATTAGTATGTGCCGAGATGTACTGCAAATACGCCTTTGGCTCCCTCGGCTGCATCTGCCTTTGGCAACACTTCATTCTCTCGCCGGCCTTTTAGGTGCCTTTGAATTGGTAACACGGGAGGGCTGTCCTGCATTACCTGCCCTGTCCGGTTACAATTACACTTTGCTGCCCATGCCGGTCTATCCAGGGGGCGAGCCGCTTGCCGGGTCACAACCGTGCAGGGGTGGTGCCGAAGGCTGTACCGGGTGTTAAAGGCCTCGGGGTCAGAGTTCACTTCTAACTCGGACACATATACAGCGGACTTGAGCAGTTTAAACTGCCGCTCTGCAGGTTTTTCGTTATATGAGACGGACTACACGCCATTGCCTTGGAACCAAGCAGCCATGGCTCCAGATGCCGAAGGGATGTCCGTGGTTATTTAATAGTCGTTAAATGATTAGTTGCTTGTGGTGTTAATCTGCGGGCGTAGGCGGGAAGTGTGAGGTTCCTGTTGTCTTTTCGTCATGTCTGTTTGATGCGGGATGGTTGTTATTTGGCACTTCAATAATGGGGATGGTTTCTAGCGCTTGGCAACGGGCACCTGCGCTTATGACTGTTGCCGCGGGGTGGCACTGTTTGTGTGGTTGTTGTGTACTTGAAGTCACTCTGACTTTGCTCCCCCACACTGGGTAATCATGCACTTGGGCCTAAGCTTGTAGCGTGTGACTGACGCTCACAAGTTCTTCTATTTTCCCCAGGCCCACCCCCCCTTGATATTGGTGGGCTTAAGTAAGTGATCGGCCCCACATCTCTTGTGAGCAGCGTGCATAAGGGACCCTAACCTCAGAAAGAGCAGACAGCAACAAATAAAGCAAAACAAATTGAGGTCCAATTCCTTGAGACCTAGACCCTCTTTATTAAACTGAACTTCAGTCCCGCTTGTAAATGCCACAATGGATGGCATGAACAGCTCCCGGTCGTACTAAGGCATGAGGAGTGTTGTGTACTTTGGTTTTGGGTCTCTTCGCTCATTGACCAGCTAAATCGAGATTCGAGGCCAGTGGGGGGGAACTTTTGCAAGGTTTCCTTTGTCAGCCAATATGTGATCTAGTGTTGTCTGGGAACTGGCTTACATAACTGGCGGCTGGTCATGGAGTAGGGCAGGAAGATGTGCCCACAGCCTTTAAACTATCAGGCCGACACCGAGAGGTCACGAATGTGAACAGGTAACACAATGAGGTGTTTGGGCCACTAGGGGCACTGTCCCTCTGTTTTGTTGTTTCACCATAGTTTGGACGTTGGCAATTTAAGGGGGCTTCTCCAGCTATTCTTTAAAAGGCGTATTTCCGGCGAGGCCCTTTGAACAATGTTTGTTTTTGAATAAGGAAGAGTGCGATTTGTGTATTTAATTTGGGATGGGCAGTATATGGTCAAGAGGTTCTAGCCCAGCAACACTTTTTGGATTCAGAATGCAATGGTCAGCTCATTGACGGTAAGGTGTAACATGACCAGATGCAAATGTTTGTGGTTGTAAAAGTTAATCACACCTGCTTTGTGCTGCGCTGTACAGGACACACACCGCGTGTGCTGCAGCCGAATGTCTGCTGTTTGATGTATGCGGCGTCCACAGCATCCGTGAAAGGAGGGGGTGCTCCTTGGAACAGGAACAATTGCGCGAGTGGGCAGGCCTTGGGCAGGTGGACCCCGGCCTGGCCATTCCGCCTTTCATCCTCCGGTGTTGGCATATCCAGGCGTTGGCTGGAGGTGTGGTGCGATTCATTTGTGGGCTTAGCTGTGCAGGCAACCCTGCGCCCGGGTTTTAACAGACTAGGACACGCTGTAGCTCAGAGGCACAGACTTTGCATTGGGTGTCCACGATCCTCCTCAGCGAGGCTCTAGTGCTGGCGGCGCCAGTCAGTTTACCTTTGGTGAAGGCTGCATGAGGGCAGATTATGCGATGCCGTGTAAGGAAGAGCCTTGTTGATGATCTTTCACAAAGAAGAGCCTTTTGGGTGCCAAATGCACTAGGCTTCCTGGTGCACTGTGTCAAACGTTACTGTAAAATGGAGGAGAAATATGGGAATGGGGTGTGTTAACCTTCTTTGTCTATGCAGTCTCAGCGAGAGGGGACAATGTGCGATTAGTTGATACAGCTTGTTTTAAGTCTCTTGGCTTGGTATTTGTTACTGACTCATCTTTCGGTTAGAAGGGATGAGTTGCCTATATGGGGACCCCCTTAGAACCCTCCTCTAAGTTGTTACTCGGTCATGCCCAGCTTGTTGCAGTTAGGTTGGACGAGTTTCTGAATTGCCGGTAAGTGAGTGGGTTCGTAAGGCAGTGTTAGTATCTTCCCCTGCAGACTATTACTCGCTGAGAGGGGTAGTCGCCTCTCGCCTCATGCTGTCAGCTTTGCTGGCGTTTGTTGGCGAAGGACTTGGCATCAAGCACTCGGAATATTGTCACACATTACATTATATCCGTTCAGTTCTGGGAGTCTGAGTGGCAGGGGTGAGGGGCGCTGTTTATCTAAAGCCCCCCTTCGTTTACGCCCGAGGTTGTATGACCGGATCCCCGCGCAGGATCACAGGTGTTGGGTGCTCTGTTGTATACTCTGCGCCGTGCTGAGTCGCACTTTTGCTGCCTGCAGGCAGCATCAGTAATTTCATCCTGTTGAGATCAGGGCCAGTTGGGGGGTGAGTCACTTCACTTCTTTCACAGTCCCACCTTTTCAGATCGTAGCATTTTCACTACGCTACGCCACCAAAGCCATGTTGGGCCTTAGTTAGCTTAATCATCCAACTAGCATTGGGAAAGCAAATAGGACTGGCTTGTAAGTGTAGTGTCAATTGTGTAGTACTTACCTGGTCAATACTTTTACAACAAGGCCATAGTTGATGCTTATTTACCATAGGCGACCAAAAACCTTTGTCCAAATCAAGTCCTTGCTTGCTGCAACACCAGAAGTTTGGGGTAAATTGGCAAGCGGGGTGTGCCACGTGTGGTTGGTAGGGTGCCGCGCGGCTTGCGCATGGGCACGGCCTGTCCTGTCGCTTGGGGTCTGTGAAGTTCGTGGCGTGCGCCCCCAGCAGTCTTGTTGTGTGATTACGGGGGGGCCATAATGGCAATTTCGGAGTTGTGGTGGTGTGGGCACCTTGTTTGGGGTTAGTGGTTTGTTGGTCTAAGGACTGGCCAGTGCGACTTTCTGCGCTCAGGTCTGTTAGAGCAATAACTTTGGTGAGTTGTCTTGGGGGAGGGGGTCGGGGCACGGAGACTCTGGCCGTCCCATCCCCTTTGCTTGGTCAGTGACATCCTGCACCCTCCTTCAGCGGGGATTATCTCAGGGACGCTACATAGGGTTCAAACTTGTGGTTTGCCTTGCCTTCGTCCTGTCGCTGCCATATTGGCGTCCCCCTGTTTTGGGCAGTTCCAGATGTTGTGTGCTGGCAATTGGGTTGGAGCCAGAGTAAGATTTTGCGCATGAATGGAAAGCAACGCAATGGCTTAGCCGGGCGCTCTACACAGCCTCATGGTGGTAGACTGGGCGGGCCATAGAGTGGTGCCGCTGCACGGGCGCAGACTTCAGGCAGGGCTTTCCTGTGACCACCTGATTGTGGGTTCCGGAGCTTTGGCTGAATCAAAGGACCAGCGGTTTTGCCTAGGAGTAACTTTGACTCAAGGAAGATATCACAGTGGATCGATATGCCAAATAAGTGTACAATGCAGGTCTGTGGGTCACTCTGCTGGCTGGGTGGTCCTTTTTAGCATAGCATATCGGCCATAATTAGTAGTGGGACCAGGAACAGCTTTACAAAACGATGCTGTAGATTTCCTGGGGAATTCCTCATTGGCAAGCTTCAGGGATAAGGCCCTAACCTTTCTCCCCGCGAGGGACCATCACTAATTGCGGACAAGTAGGCGAGGTGCACACTAACCCCCAGCGAGTAGCACAAGAGGAACGGGTACACGTGAAGGTGTGACCTCATGACGCCCTGCTGAGCAGTCCAGGTCACTCCACAGAGGGCAAAGGCAAGGCAAGGCCCCTGATGGACTAAGTTTCAGTTTAGTCATGTAGGAGTGGGGCTCGCAATCTCGTCGCGCCTTGCTATGTCTGGTCCATGCAGCTAAAATGTGCCCTATGCAAACTAGGGCAGGGCACAGGTCACCTCAGTCAAGACATATTTACCCTCGCTTTTGCCAGGGCAGCAGGCGGGTTGTGGTAG
Organism: Calotriton arnoldi; assembly: GCA_963921515.1. Taxonomy (NCBI): domain Eukaryota; kingdom Metazoa; phylum Chordata; class Amphibia; order Caudata; family Salamandridae; genus Calotriton; species Calotriton arnoldi. Next base: position 53,536 of record CAWUFW010015655.1, read on the forward strand.
TTGTCATCTAACAAGTGGACTGCGATGTAAAAGTTTGGTAAACACGGCGTTGGAGGACTAATGACGACAAGGCATTATAGACCATTTGGCATTCCCAACATCCAGACAAGGGCAGGTACTTGCTCATAATGTTCACCTCCGGTTCCCACAGACTTGTCTGCCGCCTGGGTTATCCTTCCATGGGCTAGAACCAGAGACTGGAAGGGGCATCTTCTGCGACCTGTGTCCCAAATACGTTGATTGTCATCGCTGGGTTAGATGTACCATGTAGGGCATGGTTACTCTTAAATTGTCCCAAAATCTGGGGGGTCAAACTGGGTTGGAGCTGTAAGCCTACAGGCCTTAGGAAGCATTCAGCATCCTGGCAATCCAAGTAGGGCAGTTAGCGATACATAGCATCAGCAACTGGGTAACATCCACCGGTTATTCAGCGACTTCATGCCCCGGGGGCACGCGCGCTTCACAATAAGACAGATCTTCAACCAGAAGGGTGCCAAGTAGCAAAAACCAGAAATAGGTTTAATATATGTGTGTCTCTGGCCTTACGGCTGTGTGGGGCCAGTCTCATTTAGAGGTACGCCCAGGTGAAATTGGGCACTTAAGGTTCGCATGACCAATGCGGTTTGTGGCGTCTCTCAGCGGATCCACTGAAGGTGTAATGCAGCCAAAATGAAACTGGGAATCTGGGATTCCGACACTTTTGCGGGTTTAAGCATCCAGGGTCGGAGATGGTTAGCAGGTACTGGCATCTGGGATCCGACGGCAGTTAGCAGGCGGGGTGCGCTGGGAGGCGTCAGTACACGAAAGGGTGAGGCGTCGCCAATAGTGGGCACAATACACATTGTTTCAAACCAGATCTGACGCCAATAAGTGTTCACCAAGGTTTAGCAATCAAAGGGGTCTGTGCAAATTGTCTTGTCAACGGGGCGAAGTAAGTGCACCCCTGTACCTAGGAAGGTGACATGTTGCTGCAGTTAAGCTCGAATGCCCCGCCCAGTTAGCTATACTAGCCACGCTGGGTGGGGACGCTGTCAGCCAACATAGGTGCTGCTGTCCCGATAACAGGGTGTCAAGCACAAGGGCAGGGGTACACCCTTGCTCAGAGACTGGCCCAAGGGGGGGTCAACCCCCCCTCCAAAAATTTCAGTGATACACCTAGGGGGCAACGACCTCATTGCCATGGGGAGGAGGTCGCTTGTACAAGCCATGAAAGCTGACTTAGGGGAGATCAGCAAATACATGGGTCAATGTGAGCTTTGGTGGTCTGAGATTAAATCAGAGCAGGCCGTTGATCATCCCTGAAAGAGTGAACAGTTCATGGCGTAAGTTCGCAGACCAGAGGGTCTGGGTTACATCAGACACAAGCTGATTTAGGCTAATGTCAAGGGCTATTTTGAGGAGGATGGAGTCCACCTACCCCGGTGAGATGGACTTGTCCTTCTGGACTTGCAGGAAGCCTTGGTAATGGCAGGTTGCAGGCGATAATACAGCTGTGTTGGTGGGGGGCCCTGGCTGCGACGGTGGCCGCCTCCAGGGCTGTGGCGGAGTTACAGGGCGATCTGGAAGCAGACGGGTACAGTAAGGGTACCTCTGCGGCAGACTGGTACAGTAAGGGTACCTCTGCGCGGCACAATAGGGGTGCCAGAGCCAAAGACCTGGAGCCTCAGGGCAGGTTCCTGGAAAACCGCGACGGCGCCCCGTTAGTCCTTCGGGCGGTTGGGGGCCTGACCAACCGGGGGTTTGCCCTGCTACGCTCCGCCCTGAAAAGGGCGTGAGTAAGAAGGGACCAACGTGTCACGTGATCCGGAGCAGGATCACCCAAAGGTGTAGCACTGATTGGGTTCGCCACAGTGCTGGCTCATCAGGCGGGCGGGGCAGCATAGGTTGGTTCAGCTGCCTGCCCTTGGATCGCCCGTAAGATAACTCACCATATTGCATACTTTTGTATGGAATAAACCTGCAGCAATATTTTCCCATAACAAAAGTTGTCTTGTGTCTTTATTTATTCATGCATGCTCAGACTGTGGGTGGGAGGAGTTGCCGATAATGGCACTATTGCCCAGAGTCACATGGTGCTGAGCTGAGCTGCCGCCGGAGCCAGGGATCGAACCGTGAACCCTGTGCTCCGAAGTCAGCTGCCCTGCCGCCGGAGCCGGGGATCGAACCGTGAACCCTGTGTTCCGAAGTCAGCTGCCCTGGCCGCTGCACCACACCTCTCCACCCTATAAAAGTGATGGTAAACAGCCCAGTCAATATTTCAGAAAGGATCTTTTGGTCTGGACTTTGATACTTGCTCTTAAGTATGGTTGTGGTGCTAGCTTGCCATAGGATGCTATTGTGAGCCACGAGTGTCGTCACATGGAGAAAATCTCTTTGTCAGCCAGTAAGTACGTTCACTTAATTCTTTTGTTTACAGTAGCCTTGACTACGGAGTAGCTGTTTATTGTGTCGCATTCTTGATTTAAGCCAAGAGATGTTAAGGAAGAAAGAAGATAGCTCCTAGCCAGGGAGTAGTCTCTGCTGCTGATTTCTTCCCAAAGGTGATAATTCAGCGTCCCATTGTCAGCATTCTTTAGTTTGTAACAGGGTTTGATGAATGCTCCTTGCCTTGCCAGAGTTTGTTTAGAGAGACCAAATTCCAATTACAATTGGGCTGGAGACGAGCGGCGTGACAGTAAAAAAAACAACTTAAAGAGCCTGATGATGAGCTTGTCCAAGTGAGAAGCATCTCTCTCTCTCTCTCTCTCTCAATGCTTCGTTGCCATAAGCTATAGTTGGTACTAATTTGGTCTGTATTACCTTCAATAGAGGTGTGAATCATGTTGATGTTGCAATTGCAGTCTTTAGGTGTTGGAAGGCTGCAATGAGGGAACTAGCTTTCAGCCACATGAGGTCCAAGTGTTGCTTGAAAGATCCTGCCCAGGTATTTGTATTCTGAAACCACCTAAATTTTCCCATCTCGCAGATTCCACTGATGAGACCACAGGGAAGGTTTTACCTATAATAATGATTTTTTACTTCTTCAGATCGATTTTTATTGTGCATGTACTGGAGTATGAAGCAGTGGCATTCAAAAGTCTCTGAAGGCCGACATTTTTGCAGCTGAACAAGACTTGGTCATCCGTGTACATTAAATTTGGCAGCAGGATGTTTCCCAGTTTTGGGGCATGTGAGTTTACCTGATCAAGACTGGACGTGAGATCCGCCCAGAAAAAAGATTAAAGAGTGAGGAGGTTAATAGACACCCTTGTCTAAACCCTTGGTGGGTCTGAATTTTTCTGGATAGATGAACACCATCTCCTATTTTATTCTAATGAAGCTGTCAGCATGGAGAAGGATCAAGGCTTGCAGCAGAGGGTGAGGTATATCCCAGCAGGCGAGTTTATTCCATAGCTTGCCCCTGTCTACTCGACCAAACACTGCTTCATAATTAGGGATCCCGGTTTTACTGTATTTCTTTTTTTTACCATTTCCATCCGTATTTATCCATATTTAATTTTATTCATTTTATCGATATTTATTCACATTTATTTTTTCATGTTGGGGAAAGAAGAAGCTGCAATTGGTATATTTCCACATTTATTCAAGAGAAAATATACATGCACTGGTTATAATTAAGATTCATGGAGCCTTGATGGCTTTCATGCAAACAAACTTTCCACATTTCATAATCTGCGTTTCACCTTACAGAGGATATGTATGATCACCGCCACATCAGGCATTGTTTTAAACAGAAGTTTTTTGGTAGTAGCAGTTCCCAAAATTTGGGAAAAACAGCCCAATCAGTGAGAGAAAAAAAAAAAATTATATTCTTTTTATCATATCAAATACAATACAGTGTGAATCAATTTTAAAATAGATATTACAATTTCTAGGTGCTACCTTAGCTCTAATGCACCTACTACCAAAAGATGCAACTGTCACAGGAGAAAACTACTGTGTACACAAAATTGCAAAAAGAGGCATTTATAAGCACACCCTTCTCTAATAAAGGATCACCCAGAGTACTGGTAAAGTAAAAAACAGTTCTAAATGTCTATTATTAGAAACATATCAATTTCAGGATAGTAATGGTCAATGTAATAACACACTGCTCCTGATTACATGCGATATACAGAGTCCACAATGTTCAGATTTCTTCAAAAATAAGATTCTTTATTTTCAATTGCATAAAATCCAGCACGAATAATCAGCCAACACGTGTTTCGTCTTCCCTTAGACTTTTTCAAGGCGATTAACGAAAGTTATGTTGTCCAGCATGTATATGCGCACGGCAGGTACGTGTCCCTATTATAATCAGAAACCGAAATACTTGTGAGTAATATCGACTGCCAGATGTGCATATCACAGCCTCGTTAAATGATAATATTATCACACCTCGTATTTGGTAAAGCGGGTGTGTGGATATCCGGAAAGGAGAATATATTAATCCTTCTCCTTCCTATCATAAAAGGACCTTGTTAAAATATCGGAGGAAAACCTTGATAAGTTTCACTCCTTAGTATTTCGGTTTCTGATTATAATAAGGGACACGTACCTGCCGTGCGCATATACATGCTGGACAACATAACTTTCGTTAATCGCCTTGAAAAGTCTAAGGGAAGACGAAACACGTGTTGGCTGATTATTCGTGCTGGATTTTATGCAATTGAAAATAAAGAATCTTATTTTTGAAGAAATCTGAACATTGTGGACTCTGTATATCGCATGTAATCAGGAGCAGTGTGTTATTACATTGACCATTACTATCCTGAAATTGATATGTTTCTAATAATAGACATTTAGAACTGTTTTTTACTTTACCAGTACTCTGGGTGATCCTTTATTAGAGAAGGGTGTGCTTATAAATGCTCTCTTTTTTGCAACATCAGGCATTGTGTCTCGGTGAGCTTCTAAGTGCCCATCAAAAAAAAAAAACTCTTCATCTCTCTATCACACCACCATCGAGATATAAAACCTTCTTGTTATTTTACATATTTTTCCATTTATGTAAATAAATACAGACAAGGAAACAGATTGGTTTCTGTCTGTATTTATCTGTATAAATCCATGAATATGGAAAACCGAGAGCCTTATTTATAATCTATGAAACAGAGGTAAAGGGGCTGATGGTCTTTCTTGTGTTGATCGAGCAATAGTAATAGAGCTAGTAAGTTTGATACAGTTCCCATGCCTTTTGCCAACCTTGTTTGGTTAAAGGGGATCAATCGCCTTTCAGCAGCCCAGGATGATAGCATCCTTGAGGAGAAAGCCAGTGAAGTATTTTGACTCAACATCCAAGAGCGCGATAATTCAGTAATTTGCGGGGTTGGAGTCGTTGCCACCCATATAAATCAGAGAAATAGTTGAGCCTTTCCATGAAGAGGAGATGAGGTTAAGAGTGGTAACACTCTCAAAGATTGGCTCCAAGTTCTTTGCCCTGAAAGATTTGTCCTCTTTGAAAATGGCAGAGAGAAAGCCATTTGGGTCAGGTACTCCGTGACGGCCATGTCTCAAAATTTGCCATTCAGTTGTTGCAGCCTGGAATTTCAGAGGACTGAAAGCCTGTATTACACTGGGTGTAGGAAAGTAGGATCTCCTTCTATAGTTACCCCCACTTTTTGCTTGATATGATGCTGTTGTTGAGTAGTCTGACTGGGATCCTGCTAATCAGGACACCAGTCTATCTGTTTTCTCCCTAAATTGTTGTGTTTAGTACTTAGATACATCCCAGATTGGATACTGGGGTACGCTTTTCAGTCCCTAGTATATGGTACTAAGGTACCCAGGGCATAGGTACCCCAGAGGTCTCCCATGGGAGACCATGCAAAATGGAACTACAGGCCTGCCATTGCAGCCTGTGTAAGTTGGTGCTTGCACGATTTACTTAAGATATAGGTTTCCAATATCTAAGGGTCACTGCACTTAAACCTGTAAGTCACCCCTATAGCAGGCCTTTGCAATCCTGAAGGCAGGGTGCTTAGTTTTAAGTGAGGTGGTGCCTCTGCATGAGCAGAACACCCCTGCAGCCTACAGAGTCCATTCTCCCGGGTTGGCAGTGAAGCAGCCATATACTATATAGAGGGGCAACGCGTAATACGCGATGACCATCTCAAAAACGACTGCAACGAATCCTAACATGTTTGGTATCAAACATATTGGAATCATACCCCCACACCAGTAAACGGTGTGGGAGATGTGATTCCCAGTACTGAAAGAGCCCTCCGTTAGGCTCTCAGTGTTCTTGGTGCCAACCTTCTGGACCCGGACAGCACAAAATGGTTGCTGCCAACCAGAGACACATTTCTGCCCTCCTGCTGCTGAGCCAAGCTCGAGCAGAGGAAGGTGGAACAATAGGCATCCTGTCACAGGAAGGTGTGACCACCTCCCAGACAGGATTTAGTGTATTGGGACCGGGTGGGTGCGCTTGTCAGCGCCAGAAAGTCTGCATGAGGGGCACACTTGGTGTCCCCGTGCATAGTCCAGTTCAAACCAGTTCTGGGAGCCGTTGGTTCCTGCTCTGGCGCGAAACTGGACAAAGAACATGAGAGTAACCTCCCCCCTGTCCAGACCCTCCCCTGGGAGGGTCCCCTGAATCATCCCAACCCTTTCCTTAGGGTACTTAAGAGCTTACCTGGGTGTAGGTCCCTAGATTCATCATGGGATAAGATTCAGATCAGACACCCCTTCTACTTCTAACGTCTGGGTACTCTGGACTTCGCTGGACATTGTTTGGGCCAGACTTTGTCTCCCTTCCAGTCTGCTGCATTGTCTGTGCCTGTGCATCATACAGGAACCTTCCAAGGTCTGTGAAGCATCAAAGACACTTGAAGGAATCTCCCTTGGAGTGAAGGAGTCACTCCCCTGCATTCGCAGGCACCGCAACTAAGTCGACCAGTCTGCTGATCCTGAGCTCCTCCGGACTCTGTAAGGTTCTGCAACACAGGTGGTGGTTTTTCACAGCTCCTGAGGCCTGCCCTGCCCTCTCACCAAGTTTGAGGCCAGTATCCCTCGTGGGGGTTGCAATAACCGAACCCCTGTGCATCGCGTCCAACTTGCAGCTACAAAGACTTGTTGGCTTCCTTCCAAGAAGATCTTCGGGCTCCTAATAGCCCCACCCTCAAGCATCTCCAGTGACCAGAATCTTCAGCCACACCACACCATGTGCATCGTAGCCTGCATCTTTTGGTGAGCTGCTTGAGGTCCTCTCGCGACTCCAGTGCCTCTGGCCTGTGGGTACATTTGAGGGTCCAAACTTGTTTCTTTTGGGCTCCCCTGATTGCTCGGGGCCTGCCCTGACTCCCCTGCTTTTGGTGAGTCCCCTGGACATTGCTGGTCCCGACGTTGCTCCTTCTTTGATTCCTGCGTTGGTTGCATTTGCCAAGGCTGGTTGGTGCTTCCGTCGGACACCGACCCCTCGGCACTCAACATCCTTCGTTGGACAGCTCGTGCATGGCTCCTGGTCTACCTCAGCATCGCCTGGTCCTCACAGCTGCAGAGTCATGGTCATCATCACCCATCCTGCAACATCTGACATTGGAGGGCATTCGTCTTTCAAGTCTCCTGGTCACTTCTGAGTGACATAGACTCTGTCCCCTCTGCTTGCAGGTACCTCTCATCAAGAATTAATTCTCAGATTCCACCGGACACTTCTTCCTTCTTCCACAGCGGCGCTTTCCTGATGTCCTCCATTGGGTTCGATGGCGGTTTCCGACACCAATTCACACGTATGCACCCGGCTTCCCTTGTTTAGGTAACATGGGTACTAGGATATTCACGGTTGGGGTGGCTCTCCAACCTTCTGTCTTCCACGGGGTTTCTTCGGGGTCCACTGGGAAGGGTCCTTAATCTTAAAAAATCCAACCGCCACTTGGACATAGACTTGTACTAGCACGCGATCGTGTTCCCACACTGCACACGCTCTCCGTGTGGTCCCTATCTACTTACCTTGGGTGGTTCTGAGGGTCCCCAGCATTTCTACGTCCTCTTGACATTGTCCTGACTCGAGTCATGGTTCTTATATCACTTTCTTAGTGTATGGGTTTGTCCCCCCTGGGGTCCACTGTGTATTTTGTGCTATTTACTGTGTATTTTTTTAGCTAAAGTTTTGTGTATTGTGTTTATCTCCATGTAGGAGATATTGGAACGTACTAGAGAGTATTACATAATAAATACATGTTTTTATAAATACTTGGTATAATTCTTTTGACTTAATCTATACTATAAGATTGCATTCTGGTAAAACAAGCTGCTTTACACTCCTTCTAGACTAAGCCTGAAGGCTGCTCTCCACAGCTACCACTTAGAGAGCTTTCTAAGGTTGTCTAAGACCTATTAAATCACCATAAGGGTTGTCTGGACTGGTGCAAGGTGCCCACTTACATTAGTGAACATCATATACCAGGCCAGCTTTTCACACTGGGGAACTTTTGAAACTCTTGTGAAGCCATGGACTAATAAGCTGTAGCCTTGCTTAGGTGCAGCATGCTCTCAGATTGGCTGAAATGCTTTTAGAGATACTCGAACCAGTGCTCTCTTGTATGTTGACTGTTGTTTTAGTTTTCGAGAGATTATCTAAATTGTTTAATGTTTCCCAAACTGTATCATGTTTGATGGTTTTTGAATCATGTAGAAGTTTGGTACAAGGTTTGCTGCTAGTTTCTCTCTTCAATTCCCACCTGCATTTCCTGAAGGCGGACATGCTTTTATCATTTGGACATACAAGGAATGGTCCCTTGAAAACTTTTGATAAGCCCGGAGGGCTTGGTTTGCAGAACGCTTTAATCCTTCTAGTTTTCTCTAAGTGTTTGTACCTTGTTGCTCTGTGTCGGTTACTAGCACTTCTTCCAGAGGCCGTGTATTGGGCAACAAATTGGATAATAAATTGGCCCCTGGTGCTGGGGGTGTTCTTCGTCTCAGACAAATAAGCCAGGAATTAACTTTTTCGCTGACTCAGAGATGCCCTGATTGTGATAGATGTCCATTTCATTTTTTTGTTGTTTATCATATGAATACTACGGTGTATTACTTTGTCTGATGGGTGGCTATCAGTGATGATGGCAAGGCACAATTCCTGCAGTAGGTGGTTGCTTTCTCCCCTGGGTATTGTGGAAAAACTGATGACAAGATGGAAAAGTGGGGCGGAGAGCAAGTGAAGTCTATTAAAGAACTAGTTTTGTGGTTATGAAATGTAGAGGAAGGAGGCTTATCAGTTGGGAAATAACCACTGATCACTCTTAGATTGAGGAGCTCTAACTCCTTTATGAGCTCTCTGCCTCTTTTGTTGTATTTGGAAGAAAGATTTTGAGTTTGTGCTGGAATTGACCAATATGCATTTTATAGCCTTATAGCCCGCCTTAGCGGGCTATTCGGCTCGGGCCTTTAACAAGGGAGCGGGACTTTAATAGCCGGTATAGCCCAGCTACGAAGGGCTATAAGGCTATTAGAACATTCTGCCACTAGAGGGCAGAATGTTCAAACAAATGAAACAAAGGCTTCAGGGAGCGCGAGGGGATTGAAATCCCCTCAGGCTCCCTGAAGCCTTTGTTCACAGCCACAGCTGTGAACAAAGAAACACTGGAATGTTGGAGCTCCGGGCTTATACCAGCCATTATAAGCCCGGAGCTACTCCATTGTTTTCAATGGAGCTCCCAACATTCCAATGTTCTAATAAGAGGTTAAAAACTCATTCTCTTGAGGGGACCCAAGTAGTTTCATATTGAAGTCCCCTGAGAGTATTATTTGAGTTGGCAGGGGGCCATCATGGAGGTCACAGGTTTCATTTTTTAAGTGATCAATGGCTATTCTTTTGGTTTGGGCTTTTGAAAGTATGTACATATTCATAAAGACCATATTAAACGTCCTTGAGCCTTGTCTAAGAGTGCTTTGAAAATTTGTCGGCCATTACATGCTGTCCGTTTCATTCTATGATTGCCTTTCAGGGTGGCCAGGATGTAAATCACCAATTCCCCGCAATGTCGGCCACAAATAGCTTCTTTTGTTGCAAGTGTCGAGAAGTTGATGTAGCCTGGGATCATGGGCATCGTCTCTGCCCAGGTTTCTTGTAGTAGGATGCTCTGAAAGGAGACCAGAAATTCTAAAATCTCTCTATCAGCGAGTTTATCTAACAGACCATTGACGTTCCATGCTCAGATCTTGAGTTTTCCTGCTAGCCTTATCAAATCTACAGCAGTGGGTCCGGTTCATACTTCCGATTCAGGTATGTTCAGGGCTCCAGAAATCCAGCGCCCATCATCATCCTTTAATGGCGATCTTTTGACTTTCTGATCAAGTGATGGACCGCGTATGCTGAGTAACTTTGGAGATTTGCTCAGGGCGTTTCTTAAAACTGAGTTTTTTTTTTCCGAGTAGCAATGACATTTTTGTTCCTTGCACCCATGGCTAAAATGTGTGAGTAGGCTGATTCACTGTAAGGGGGCACTCGTATCCCCCAACTTTTGAGTGTCTCTGCTGCTGCGAATACGTTTTTTGCTGCGAAGGTGGATGTCAACGAGACCTTGGTTGTTTCGTTAGAATATCCTGGGGTGGGAACCACGAACTCCACAAAGGCAATGTCATTAGAACACATAATTCTTGTTTCTGGAATTTGACTCAGTAGGCAGAGGATATTTCCACATTTCAGTAAGTCAAAGTGACTTCTCGATTGGTGTTCTGGATACATTAGGGTTACCTGATTGCTGTTTGTATGTAAATACAAAGCCTGAGAGACAGTGGTGCTGTTCTGGCCTTTTGGACCAATTGATGCTCCAGTCCAGGAGCCGGAGAGTGATTGACCAGCTGCTCGTGGGGCCTTACTATGGTGGGTATCAATTTTTGTTTGGTGTGTTCTTGATGCACTGCTGTAGCTTGAGTGGGGCTCTAGATGCTGTTTTATAGTTTGGAAGAAAGCAACTGTAAGTCTTCTTCAGTGACCGTTCTTACTTTTTCATTTCGCAGCTTACAGCATGATGGATCAGGTGCATTAGTTTTGGTCCCCACACAGGCTCTTGCTTTTATGGAATTTGGTTTGTTGGGGGAAGATCCCCCTATGTTTGTTGCTGTTTGTACTTACGGTTGATTACATGCACAGGAAGAGCCTCTTCTTCAGCTTTAGCTGCCATTGGCTCCGGTAGGCCGGTGTTTCCTGTTAAAGTTGAATTTTGGTTAACCGGACCAAATTTGGTGTCATTTGTATGTTGGACTGTGCTAGTCTCTGTAATACTGTTTCTGCGTAGATTTAGGTTAGAACTTGTTTTAAAGAAGTAGATATTATTGCGCACAGCGAGGTTGGACTTCTTCCATGCTTTGTGTCGGTTTTTTCCTATGGGGTCCTTCTGTCATCTGCGCAGGTGCAGCTTGTGTGTCTTGCCTCACCCCAGGATCATGCTCTTGGGTCCGGGGCTGGGACCTGCAGCAGGAATGTGGTTGGCTGATACTTCCGAGATGTTAACCCAGGCTCCTCTTTTTCTGAATTCTTCCCTATTGGTACTATTTCTTATATTCACTTCTCTGCTCTGTCCTCTGTCAAGTCAGTTTCTCCCAGGTACGATGTCCTCTTCATATTATCAACCCAGCTGTTGATGTCATTGGCTCTTCTTTTATTAGGCTCTGCAACTACTCCTTGCTTGAGGCTGCTAATGTCCTCATCTGGAAACATATGCAAACATGGCACTGTTATCTCCTTGCTAAAGAAACCTTTTGCCAATCACTCTCTACTTAGTAATTATCCCCTATTCTTCTTACTTTCTTATCTCTTGAAAAGTTTGGGAAAGTATATCAATAAACCTCTCTTTTATTATTTTGAATCTCATGATTTCTTGGACTACTCTCAGTGAGGTTTTCGTCCAGGTCTTAGTACTTAGATTGCCTTACTAGCAGCATCTGATAAGCTTAGATGAATAGTGGATGGAGGAGGCTCTGGTACTTCTCAACATGTCAGCCGATTTTGACATTATATAATCACCACATGTGTTGCTAGGCTCCATGAGTTAGGCACCTGCCTGTAAGCACTCAAGTGGTCAGCATCATTTCTTAGCGACAGAATGCAGACAGTTTCATTAGCACATTTACATTCTTCAGCCACTCCAGTAACCTTTGAGTCTCCCATTGCCCTTCATTGAGCCCCACCTGGTTCAATGTCTATGTTTATCCACTGGCCTCTTTAATTCATTCTTTTGGCTTTGACGTTCTTTCATATGCTGAGGATAAACATCTCGAACATCTCAGTCAGCTGACCATCAGGTTTTCAAGCTGCTTTCAGATCTGGCATTTTATCTGTTACTGGGTGACACCTAACTGTCTCTAAATAGCAAAAAAACTGAGGTCATTATTTGGCAATCAACCTTCTTCTTGGTCATCTGCCTGGTGACCCTCTGAATTAGGCACACCACCCTCACCTTTTCCAGTGGCCAGAACCCTTGGATCCTGTTTGATTAAAAGATGTCCTTCTCCTTGCAAACTAATCTGGTAGCTGCTATCTCTTGCTCTCTCATGAATCTGTCAAGAAATCGCTTTGAATTTCTTCCACTGAACATTTGTAGGACAGAGGTACAGGCCTTAGTCACTTCCAACCCAGATTATGGGGCTTCTCTATAAACAAGATGTCAGGCCTATCTAACTCAGCGTCTACAAACTGCCCAAAACTCATCTGTAGTGTCATTCGTTGTCTTCCCCCCTGTGGCATTGGTGTCCTCTCAGCTTAAGAAGCACCATTGGCTTCCTGTGGCCAAACACCCCATTTTTAAAACAGTGGGTTTAGTTTACATATCTTTTCACAAGACAGGCCCTTCCCATCTCTCACACAAGCTCATCCACTACCAGCCACCACAACATTCGGGTCAACTTCTCACAACCTCCTGGTCAATTCTCGATTTTATCACAGTTGCTCAGGTGGTCGCATTTTCCCCTATCTTCTGGACATCAAAAATAATTCTAATTAGATCCTAATCAGGAAAAAACCTCAAAACTTGTCAGTTTACTACACCTTAAACTTCTGGTTCCTGTGTCCTTACAATGCCAGGATGCTTGCTTTGAGGGCAAATGTTACATTTACAAATCTGTAAATAAATATCTGTAATCTGTAAATATATAAAATGACTTTAGCATGTTACCTTATGCAGGGTCGGAATGGCATATAGGGCAATCAGGCAGTGCCCGCGGGGCTGGTCTGATAGGTCAGTGTGTGGGCCGTTGTTTTGGAGGTTTTTGGCCTGTTTTATGGTCTGGTGGGACTTTAAATATGGCTTTACCTTATATTGACCCAAACATTGCCCCCAGAAAGCACAAATTCATGCAGTCTCCCATATCTTGCAAACCACCTTACCAACCTGTCTTTACAAGTTCCAGGCCGCCCTATATGCAAATGTGGGCCACTTTTTAGCTACCTGATTTGCTAATGGGAGTCCCTTTTATTTTGTTGCCCGGGCCTATTTTCTGTCCTAGTCCGACAGAGTGAAACAAAGTAAAATGAAAATAATATTAAGAAGCTCAGAAAAAGTAACAATGACAGTGTGATGGGGTACTTCTGCTTGAGCCCAAATATTTTACAGCTATGAAATACTTAACGCAATGGAATAATTTAATACTTACAACATTGCTAGTGCGTTGTCGATGAAATGCATCAGCGATTATATGTTTCTGCAATTTTAGAAAATAAATGGAATTAAAGCACATCAGTTAATCACACCATCTAAAATGCAAATTATCTTATACAGATTTTATTTTACATTATTACTCATCACATATTTTTGCTTGACTCCCATTTTAGCAACTTCTCAATCTACTACTTGTTACTGGTAGTTAGATTGCGAGCAAATACTTCAGATTACAGGTAAGGAATTCGCTGCAGATACTCTCAACCTTGTTTTGGCACCAAGCCTGGTATTCCATTAGACTAGAGGATGGTGACTGAATAGTCAAGTCACTGGAATTATGTGATTCTGTGGCTGAAGTGTTTTCTGCATAATTGTGGGCATATCATACTTGCCATATTTATAATCCATCATCTGCAGCATAATTTTCAGACCTCACCCCAAAAAAACATTTTAAGCTCAAATGGAGCAAAATGTACTTAAAACAGCCCCACTTGGGGTGTCATGCGGGCGGAGACTCTTACAAAGGCTAGCTGATCACATTTCAGTGCCTTGTGGTTCTCCACTTTGGCAGTGTCCTATGTACATTTTTAATACATCGCAGTCTATAGGGCGAGAAGGCATGCTCAGGCTCAGCTCCTGTATCCACTGCACAGGGTAACGAACAAGGCCGCTGTTTAACTTTAGGATACACGTGGAAGTTGATGGGGCATATTCTCAAGGACTCATCGCCGATTTATCGGCACTTTAGCACCGCAAAAGTGGCGATAGATTTTTCGCCCTATTCTCAAGCTGGTGCAAACTGCCGATATCGCCAGTTCTCCAGCAATAGCTTCCGCAAAAACATCGCCACGGATGAGAGCGACAACTAACGCTAATGATATGCAGAGTAGGCGTTCCCGTGCAAAAACACACAAAAACACCCCTTCGCGATATTCTCAACGACCAGCCAAATCTGCGATGCGATCCAAAAACAGGCGATAAGGCGCGTTAGCAGCAGGGATTTAACACCTGCCTTTTACTGGTGTTAAGCAGGATGACACCCTGCAGTATGAAAGGGAACCCAGCCCAGAGCCACATCTGGAGATCAATACATGTCATGGAGCTACTGATCATGCATCTCGGAGACCCAAGAGGGCCACAACACCCACCGCCACCACCCCCAGGCCCCCCCCCCCGGACTACCACAGAGGCAGCGCAGAACAAGACAGTGGACCTTCCAAAAACACACCAGCCTCACAGACTTAATACCAGAGGATATCATTGCCCACTACAGGCTCAAAAGGACAACCATCCTCCGCATCCTGACCCACATTGCCCACAGGCTGACGGTACCAACACAGCGGACAACCAACATGCCTCCGCAGAGAAAGCTGCTGGCTGTGCTGCACCTGTTGGCCTCTGGTACCTTCCAACCAACAACTGCCAGAGTCGGAGGAGTCTCACAGCCAGCCCTATCAAAGTTCCTCACACCTGTCTTGGATGCCATCATCAGCATGGTACCCCACCACCTTCACTTCCCCCACACTGCGCAGGAACAGCTGGAGACCAAGCAATGCTTCTACGCCATAGCTGGCTTCCCACACGTGTTGGGGGCAATTGACTGCACACATGTCCTACTTGTGCCCCCTGCTGACACTGCACACAATTACCGCAACAGAAAGCACACGCATTCCATCAATGTGCAGGCAATAGTGGACCACCGGGGACTCTTCACCAACGTCGTCGCCAACTACCCAGGCAGTGTACATGATTCCTACATCTTCCGACAGTCCATCATCAACCAGCGTTTCCAGGATGGCACCTATGGAAATGCACTGCTCGTTGGCAAGTACCAAATGAACACACCACACACCTCAACTCCACAATAATGCAACTCACAACTGTGGGAATGCACACATCACAAAACACAAACAACATACCAAACAACATGCCCACCTACCAGACACGACAACACAAGTAACTGTGGTAACCGTGGCCAGCCATGAAGACAAACCATCCACGTCATGGCACCTCTGACACACAATTGCAGAATGTGGTGAGAGGTGGGAACCAAGTCTGTGCGAAGGAGGCAAGTGACCCATGAATAAGAATGTACATAATGCCAAGTGTGGCGGTGATGTGCTGGACAGACTTCAGTATGCAGAGCACAGACATGTCCATGTGGACATATACTGCTGGTGTTTGTAGTGTTGTGGACAGTGGATGCAACCATGTCACCTCAGGCAGTGGGGAAGACCTTGGACATGTAGCTATGTCGACCCCCCCCTGTAAGCGTAAGCGGAGTGGGCTGGGCCAGCGTACGCCAGTCCAGCGTCGGAGTGGGAATGAATAGCCCAGGGCTCTGGGCGTGGTCCACTTCCGGGATGGCCACCAAAGTAAATACTGTGTGTCTCTGTGTCCGCCATATCCTGACCATAGGCCTACACACACGGGGCCGACCACCTTCAATGGCCAATATCACAGTGTCGTTGTCAGACTTGTGGACATGTGCAGACAGTCATGACAATGGTGTATCTTAGGAGTGCAAGTGATGCAACCGCACAGCGCACACAAGTAAATAGGCTCGGGGAGTGAGGAGCAGCTGTGAGGCAACGTAATACACATGGATGCCGCTCATATGCCACAAGCAATACATGTCAAACATGAATCCCAAAGTCGCACACATCACACATCACTAAACTGATAAGCCTGCCAACACAGAATGCAGAACCACCGATTGACACATATCTCTCCCCCCTGTCACAGGTGATCAAGGATATGCACTCTGCCCGTGAATGATGACACCCCTCCGAGACACGAACACTCAAGCACAGAGGCAGTACAATGCGGCCCACAAACGCACCAGGGGCATTGTGGAGCGCTCATTTGGCATGTTAAAGTCACGTTTCAGGTGCCTGGACATCACAGGTGGAAGACTCCTGTACAGCCCAGAAATAGTGTGCAAGATGATCATTGCATGTTGTGTGTTGCACAACATATCTGTACGCACCAATGCCCCATGGATCCAAGTGCCAGATGCACCGGATGATGATGAGGAAGATGAGGCAGGTGGACCACACCCGAGTGCAGCTGCAGCAGGATTAGCCTGAAGGAACACAATCATTAACGATTTCTTCACATGAGCACGTCACATTGTGACTGTCCGTAGCAATCATGGGACAGGACAAAATGACCACAGGCACAGCATGTGCAAATACATGCATACCAACACACATTCCCTGTGTGCATGTCACTCCTCTGCATAAGCACATCACTCTGACATGTGTAAGTGCAACATTTAGTGCTAACAATCTCACAAATGGCAATTAGTTGGTGGGTGTGTCACCTCTGTACAGAGAGGCTGTTTAGGGTGTCACGTATTCAAAATGCCATTTCAGGGTGTCAAAGATAGTACATAATCCCACTCAGCAGCGTATCACGTGTCCAAATTCATGACATAAAGGCTGTCATTTGTGACCAAGAAGAGACAACAGGGCGGCTTTTGGGGTCAAAATCTGTACCACCATGATGCAGAGAGTTGCACCCTGTGACTCAAGTCCCACAACATTAGCAACATGGACGTGAGGGAGAATCACTGCCCCTACATTCATCCATACTTTCATACTTGATTGAACGTAGACATGACACATCTGGATGAAATAGAATGTTTAATTCACATTCGGTGGAGTGTTGAAGGTGGAGCAGTACAGGGCCATGCAAACCCCACTTTACATTGTTGCCCCATGGAGGGCAAGCCAGAGTCCTTTAGGGATTGACAAGTTCATCAGAAGAGGAAGAGTTCAGTCCGCAGTCTGATTGCTGTGTCATTGGTAACCAAACAGAATATGGCAGTCCATGTCGAGGTCCAAGGTGAGTGTTGCAGAGTGTATCGGGGACAGTGGAAGGTGATGATGGAGAGGGCAGAACCAAGCAGAAACAGGCCATATGGCAGAGATTAATGCTACCGCTTCCTTCTTACCACTAAGGCAGATTCATCCGCATCTCCGTCCTCTGATGTCTCATGTGCCTCACATGTGGGTGGTGGGGTTTTGTCTGCAGCACTGTGTGGCACTGACACATCAGGGGCCGGAGGTGGATTGTCTGCCGCACTGTCAGGCACTGACACTTCAGGGGGTGGAGATGTGGATGGAGCATTAGCAGCAGCATTCATCCGCGCCAGGCCTTGTGGCAGCAATGGCATGACGAGGGTCTGCAGGGCATGGAAGAACCCAGCTACATCTCGCTGGTGTGCAGCCATGGCAGCCATTCTTTCCGCCTGCATCCGCTCCATGTTCTCCATGATCCTCCGCATGTGTCCCACCTCCCGGCTGACATCGCTGGAGCCACTCTGACTAGACAGTTGTTCTTGTCTCAGAGTCAGGACTCCAGCGATGTCAGCCATGGATTGTTGGAGAGCATGGAGTGGACTGTGAGTGTCCGTTAGGGACTGTAAGTGGTCCCTGATGGGACTTAGACACCCACGTATGGCATCTAGTTTGGCTGCCATGATTTCGAATCCCACCCGCACCTTATCAGCCATCTCCTCCTGGCACCCTAACACACGGCGTTGGAAGGCCATGTGTTGTTCGTGGGGTCCTGGGAGACAGACGTGGTGGTGGGTGCTTCCTGCTCTGTGGTCTGTGCAGGGGGTGAGGTCTCCTCGATGCAACTGGGCTGCCCTGCTCCTGGAGGCGAGGTGCCAAAGCTGTCCATGGGCTCTTGGAGGGCGTCGGTGTCGATGTTGGGGGGGTCCTCTTCATCATCAGTGCTGAGTTGTTGGGTCTGCTCTGCAGGAAGTGTTGATTCTCCCTCTGCAATGTGAAGGGGAGATGCAGTTTAACATTGTGTTCACATGTATGTTCGACGCATTGTACTAGTTTACATACAGACTGCATGACAATGTACATTGTGACTGTTTGGGAGGAGCTGCCTTATTGATGCGGGACAGTGGACATTTCGGCAACATCACGGATGTGTGTTTGTACTTGTACATTATTATCTCACATTTCCCTGCTATGCCAAATGTGATTGGCCAGTTTCTACAAACAAGCGGCAGCAGTTGTGTCCTCTGTTCTGTTGTGAACGTGTGCAGTTTGTACCACATAGTTGTCAATGTTGATGTGCTCTGAATGTTATGTGTGTGTGCTGCATTTTGGAAGAGTCACCCCTGCAGCTCTGATTTTGCTGCCCCTTATCCCTTTCAGGAGGTGTGCCTTTGACTTCTGTGCTTATACAGTGCTGCCTTCTGGTTGTTGCCGAGTTTCTGCTTGGTTTTGCGCTTCACATCATTCCAGCGCCTCTTGAGCTCTTCCATTGCCCTCCTCAGCACTCCGACTGCATTCACCTTTTCCAGGATGGACTGCCATATTGCATTTTTTGTTGCCAATGACACACAGGAGGTGACGAATAGTGGTTGATGGTGTTCTATCACCTCCGTTATCAGGATCCTGTTTTCGTGCGGACTGAACGGCGTCTTCCTCTTCTTCTTCTCCTTGCCCTTCCTTGACCCCGAGGTCCCAGGCTGGTTCTCCGTGGGGCTTGTGGGGTTCTGGTTGTCCTCTGTACTTGCTCCGGCTACCTCCATTATGCTTCACAGTTGTTTTGGTTTTGTTTGTGGTTTTTTTTCTGCTTTTATAGTGATTTGTCCCACCTGACGTGTGTGAATTGCAGGCCTGGCGCAGCTTATCGCTGATTTTTTTATCGCGGTTGGGCCCATCGCCACTTTTTTCACGTTCGGCTTTAGATTTTCATCGCCGTCCCGGTAATTTTATCGCAATCATTTGACGCGTTATCGGGTAACTATCGCATGTTACCGCCATGTTGGGAATAAGACGTTAACACAGCGTTATTTTTCCGCGATAGACGGCGATATGAAGAATTGCGTTAACCTATTTTGGCGATGATTATCGCACGTTCTTGAGAATATCCCCCGATGTGTTTTAACTTTTGGTTCCTCCAACATGAAACTAACACAAGTTCATTCTTGCATGAACTTACTAAGATAGGGATAAACTATGGAGCTGTTTTTCTCTCCCATTGTACTGGTTTACTTTGGAGTGCCATGTGCCAAAATACACATCTTTGCACCATACTGCAAGGGTGGCTGTGTGTTGTGTCAACACAGTGTTTGAATCTAGGTCTGGAACATCGCAATATCGCATGATACCTCCTCTAGGAAATGAGCGCTCCTAATAAAGCATTTGATTTTGAAGCATGAGATGTCTCTCGCTTTCACAGTAATTACAGGACTAGGAGCATCATATCACGAGATGCAGGAATGCTGACATTCCTGAATGAAAAATTAAATTGAGGGAGGCGTCAGATTGGCGGTGCATGCTGCGCAGCAGAGAAGTGTTTGCTGTACTAATAACAAACTGGTGATTTATATTGCCAGTTCCAGACTGCACGAAAGGCGTTTTTAATTTATGTTGTCACCAATCATGTGCCCGTGCGCCTTGCCACACATGCATTTTTTGGTCTGGCTTGACAGCGCAGCAGTCACCAAACAATGTGAGTACCACTAGAGAGAGGCTTTGACTCCGCCCACATGATAGAAGCCTGGAGTATATGTTTTGATTGGGCAGACGTTTTTTGTTTCCACAAAATGTGATTGCCCCCCCACCAGCTGTGATTTTTTTGGTTTATTTATCCATCTGGCAGAGCTTGAACTTTCAGGGGCACACACATGACATTGTAATACTGTAAACGTGTGTTTGATAGCTAGAAAAGTTATGGTGTTTGTCTTTTTTCTGCAGCACAGATTGGAGGAAGGCAGTCATTATCTTGAATGTTGTGCCCCAGTCATTAGCAAACATGACAAAGTGTTTTTTTAGACACAAGAGATGCCCACATCCCCTCACACACAGGATGCAACATGTAGCCTAACCGGAAGCGAGCCAGACGAATTCAAGTTTACTTATCTCAGTCATTACAAACTCTCCTCAGCGATGGCCTTCTGCAGGCATTTAGAATCAACAGCATTGTACTACGACTTTCCTCTTCAGGTCCCACTGCACACGTGTGGGAGGTGAGGTTTCTTTAGTTTGATCATAGAGATGAAAGGCAGAAGACTTTTTTGTTTCCACGGCAAAAACGTACAAGACTTCGCGTTAGCGTGCTTTACAATTTTTCTTTTGTTGTGGTCTAGTGTGGAGTCCATGGTTGAACACGAATGGTGCCTTGAAGCGCATTTCTAAAAATACAGTAGGAAATAACCGAACCCACCCCCGATGACCACAGGGTGGGTCAGGAAAGGATGTAGTGGCGGATGCTTCTTCAGGGGGGGCTCGTGTTGAAAATATACTTACTCTGAACAGCTCAAACTTTCCACCTCTCCTCTTTCTTTGGCCCTCCCCTGCTGTACAAGCCTGCTCCCCTCTTTAGAGAGGGCGGGAATGTAAACTGGCCAACCTTGAGAGGATATAAACTGAGTTCGGGTGTCAGTGATCAACTGTCCTTCTGCTAATCACTAAACACAGACCAGGAATGAAGATCCTCTTTTTCCTCATGTTGGGTGCCTGTGTCTTGGATGGCCAGGCGGAAGGTGAGTGCGGAGCGGTGGGCGGCATGGCTTTCATTATAAAGAATCTTTAGCTCATCAATATATGCTTGGCAACTCTCTTTATCATGCACCGCCCTTCTACATTGTTTGTCAGAATATCATATGCAAAAATATTATCTACATAAATATTGAGTACTAAATATCGTTTACAATAATACCAAATCATTCTGTGCAGATTTTCTACTGTTATTATTAAGACACAAATATATATTCTAAAATTCTACCATATTCTAGTATATGCATACTATGTTTTAAATATTAATTAATCTAAAACACTTTATAAGGTAAATTAGATATAAATTACATTACTAATAAATAGTTAATTAGATTTAATATTTATTTTGTCAATATTAATATTTTAAAATATTAATTACTTTGTTTACATTTAATTCTAATTCACACTTCCCTGAACACTAGAAAACTCATTACTACCCCTATATGCTACACATCCCTGAACCCTAAAAAACCCTTAGTCCCCCATACCCACCAGTCCCCGAAGCCTAACAACCCATTATACCCCTATACACTACCCAGCCCTCAACCTTTAAAACCCCATTACTACCCATGTACACTACACATCCATGACCTCTAAGAAACTCTTACTACTCCTATACACTGCCAATCCCCCAACCCTAAAAGCCTCTTACTACCCCTATACGCTACCCATCACGCAACCCCAAAAACCCCTTACTACCCCTATACACTACCCATTTCTGAACCCTAAAAGCTCTTTAATACCCTTAGGCACTACCCATCCCTGATCCTTATAACCCAATACTGTCTCTATATTCTACTCATTGCTGAGCCCTATAAACTCTTTACTGACCCTGTGCACTACCCATCCCCCATCCCGAACCCTAAAACCCCTTACTACTCCATAAACTACCCATCCCAAAACCATAAAAACCCTTACTTCTTCTATAGACTACCCACCCCTGGACCTTAAAAAACACTTACAATCCAAATACACTAGCCATCCCCAAAACCTACCAAAAACCCTTACTTCCCTTATGCACTACTGTGCCTGAACCCTAAACACTCCTTACCACCTCAATACACTACTCATCCCTTAACACTAAAAAAATACTCATTTATATTTAATACAACTAAAACCATTAACCGATATTTTATTTAAGTGTTCTTAATATTAATTAATAATTACTTACGAATTATTTACATCATGTAACTTAATATTAAATTATTTTTACCTAATAATTACTTGTGTACTATTTTAATTTATTTTTTAATGTATACATACATATTATTGATTAAAATTACATTAATTTTACTTCAATACATTAAATTTAATCTATATTTAAATGACTATTATTGTTGCAAGGGTTCTTTACAATATATACGTATGTTGTAAAATATCTTTCTATGGGACTGATCTATCTTCCACAATTCCAGCCCTATTGGGCGATCAAGCTCGGCGTACTGGACTCTAACCGAGCAAGTCCTACTATGCACCAAATTCCCACTTAAAACATAAATTGTGATACACAGTTATTAAAACCGTCATCAACATGTTTGAGGGTGGACTTTTTATTTTAATTCTACTGTTTATTTAATTAGGTCCCTCATTATAATTGTAGGTTTTTAATGCTCTGATGATCTTTTTCATCAAATTGGAGACCCTCTACCAAATGTTCCAAGATAAGAACCATGAACAGTGATTAAATGGTTTCCCTCACTGAATTCCTCACTGAATTTTTGTTTTTGTAGTTAAAAAGTATATATTGTCAACTATGTTAAAACAAAAAAAACAAAAAAACTTTTCTTTTCTCCAAGGAATGAGGCTTGACATTCCCTGTGCGGTGTGTTTTACTGGGGGCAGGCAAAATGTGGTGGTTGTGTGTTCATACACCAGCCGGAGGGGCAGTTTGCTCTCCAATATCTCTTGAAAGCAGCACTGTCTGACAAAGGACAGAGTACCATTCAGACTTTATGAATGGAACAGTGACAAGCATAACAAAACATCTCACGCAAATCCTTGATACACCTTGCTGGCCCAGGTCACTTGAATTCTGATCTTTAAATTGGGCGAAGAGGTCATGGATTAAATAATTCCGTCAGACTCATTGGCCAGAGGGAGGCCGCTGAGGGATGGGAGGTGAAGAGGTGTAAACACCAAGGGGGATATGTACAATGAAGTGGTGGAGCGTGTCGTTATCCTCCTTGGCTTAACGACACGCTCCGCCACTTCAGCACTAAGGCTGCACCATATTTACAAGAATGTGGTGCAGCCTTGCAGCTTCCCTGCGATGGCGCTAAGTTTAATAACTTAGCGCCACGCAGGCACCCCTGCACCAGAGTGCAAGGGTGTCTGTGTGCAGGGGAGGATTGGTTATGTGTAGGAAGGTGTCCCTTCCTGCACATAAACAATCCTACAATGCCATTTTGTAACTTTCATGTGTGCTGCTTCATGCAGCACACATGAAAGACTACAAAATGGCATTTTTAAAGGTTTGTTCATGTACAGGAAGGGACACCTTCCTGTACATGAACAAACCATGGCATGTTGCTTTTTCCATGTGGCAGTCTATGCCTGAATAGGCCACAGGCCATCCTCAGTACCGCTCCGGCTGTATTTTAACATCGGTGGAATGTTTCCTTCCACTCCCATTAGACTTCCGGCTTCCACTGTACTTCTAGTCCACTGTACTTCCGGCTTCCACATGAACAGTTTCAAACCATTCATTGTGCATGGTACTCAAGAACAATTTCGGGGATGCCGACAGCCCAGAAATTCCTGAGCTAAAGAGTCCCCCGAGAGTACCATCTTTCTTATTGTTGCTAATGTCCCCTGAAAAAATAAACTTTTGTATAACAATCCGCCACCATCACAATTCTCAAAAAGAGTAAGTGCTTCTGTGATGAGAATAAGAGCGCTGGTGTCTTTTTTTCAGCTGATTTGCCGTCGCAGCAATCTTTTGCAGGATAACACAGGACCCTGCAGTCTCTGTGGGGCCCAGCCTTTCAAGGGGGCCCCATTAAGTCTGAGGCCAATGGATATGTGTGAGATAAGGGACACTCGGGGGACCCTCGTGACATTGTGCAGGGAGACCCCATCATTTTCTGTTATGCCAAGGATCTTTTGGAGAATATATGAAATTAAAATGAAATGAAATTTAGATTTATAACGCGCACTAATACCCGGAGGTGTCTAGGCGCGGCGGCTCCCCATGATGTACTAACCAGAGATGGTATTTATAATGCTGTAACAGGCTAGTTGTTAAAGAGCTGAGTTTTTAAAAGTTTACGAAATGCCAGTAAATTGTTTTCTGTCTTGAGTACCAGTGGGAAGTGGGAGGGAGTTCCACAATCTGGCTGTGCCTGAAATAAAACTTCTCCCCCCCCCAAGAGGCCGTTTTGGCACTGGGGATTATCAGATTTGCCGATGTCGCAGAGCGCAGCTGCCTCTCTGGAATATACCACTTGAACTTGTTTGCGAGGGCCCAGCCCATGTAATGCTTTGAAAGCGATACATAGGGCCTTGAATTCTATCCTTCTTTTGACTGGTAGCCAGTGTAATATTGGGAGGGCGTGGGCCACTGATTGACGTTTTGGGATGGCCAGTAGTAGGCGAGCTGCTGCGTTTTGGAGGACTTGCATTTTGTTGAGGAGGCGTGACTGTATGTTGAGAAACAGCCCACTACAATAATCTATTCTAGACAGGATCAAGGCTGTAACCACAGTTTTCTGGAGTTCTGGCAGGATGTAGGGGAGAATTTTCCTGATAGTTTTAATCATGAAAAAACATGCGGAGGCGATTGCATTGATTTGCCCCTCGAAGGACAGCTTGGTGTCAAAGTAGACGCCTAGGTTTTTCATCTATCAGTTTATAACATTGCCAGTGCCCTTACATTTAAAAGCTATTTCACACAACCTTGTTCCTAAGTTGAAGCAGTTTCCGACAGACGGAATGCTCCCTTGTCTGCTGCACAGACCTCTGTGGTTATCAAATGGTTACAGATTCAGACACTGGCGGTGACAAGCAGTGCTTTGAAGTCATTTACAACAACTAGAGTCTTGAAATAATTCACTCTGTGGTTTGTGATACAGTTGCGGCCATTACCTTGCGAGGAGACAGTTCTGCAAGCTGCAGAGCTGTGTTTTCATGTGTTCTGTTGCATGCTGTCAGGACCCTTTGTTACTGGAGACTTTCTGCAGAAAGGCTTGGTGGTGGTGGGGCGTGCCATTCATGGGCGACTGTCCCTATGAAGCATGCAATGGTCCTTTGATGCAGGGGTTAAGCTATGCTTGTTGTGGTTTGTCAGGCAGCCCGTCGCTATTAGTTCAATACTAAGGTTTGCCTCTTTTCAGTCTTCATTCCTGATACATAACATAACGTGTATTTGTAAAGTGCACGTTCACTGGTAGGCATCTTGGCACAGAATAACAGATGTTTATTGTTACCCAACTCAATGGTGCTCATTTTATCGACCTCAGATGGATGAAGGGCTTAGTGGACCTGTCTGGGATTTGAACCAGTGACCATGAGGTCAAACAAAGGCCCCTGCAGTGGAGGCATTAATCCACTGAGCCACAAAACCCTGCATAGATACATAGATAATGCAAGAGTGAAGCGAGGGCACAAAATTGGTTTGAGGCAAGGGCATAAATGTGGGTTGAAAATGTGATTAATATTTGAATTCTATGAAATAAGGCGCTGCAAATGCCTCCCTACCAGACAGCATCATGCACACTGTGATAAAAATGAAAACCACACAGAAAGAGAGAAATGTTCTCCACAAATATAGTGCCCTGAAGCAGATAGATGCTCTCCACAAATCCAGCGCATTGAAGTAAAGAAGTGCTCTCTTTGAAGCAGAGAAGTGCTCTCCACAAACACAGTGCATGGAAGGAGAGAAGTGCCCTCACATACTCTCTGCACAGAAAGAGAGAAGTGCTCTCTGCATATACATTGCATGGAAGGAGTGAGTTGCTCAACATACGCAGTTCATGCAGGAGCTCCCCACATAAACACGGCACAAAAAGAGACTCTCTCTACAGTGTATTGAAACAGAAAAGTGCTCTCCACATACTCTCTGCACAGGAAAATAGAAGTGTTCCGCACAAATAGGGCATTGAAGCAGATATGTGCTATCCAGAAGTACAGTGCATTGAGGTAAAGAAATGTTCCCCTCATACAGAGTGCATTGAAGTAAAGAATTGTTCCCCTCATACAGAGTGCATTGAAGTAAAGAAATATATGCGCAGGACACTGAACATCCCATTGGCATTGCTTTATCAAAGTAAGTTGCCCCCTCCCACTGGAAACCCAACAGGTGAAAGCTAACCGGGTGCACCGGGAGGAGGCGGAATGCAGACTCAATGTCAGCTTTCGCCATGAGGGCGCCATGGCCCGCAGCCCTTACTAGGTCAATGGCATCGTCCACTGTCGCGTAGCCCACTGAACATACCTCTGAGCTAATGCCATCGTTAACCGACTCCCCCACAGGGAAGGAAAGGTGGTGAATGAGTCTGAACTGACCTGCTTCCTTCTTGGGAACCACCCCCAATGGAGAGATCACCAATCCCTTTGGCACTGGGAGAGTCAGAGGGCCTTCAATCCTTCCTAGGGATTTCTCTTTCTCTATATTCTGACGCACTATTTCTGGGTGCTGCAGTGCTGATTTTAAATTGTTGGGGTTGCCCGTGGGTAGGGGGCCTTCACATGGTATAACAAAACCTTCCTCAAAACCTTTCACTAGCAATACTTGCACACTCTTTGTTATGGTATTTGTTAGCTAGTCGCCTGAGCTGGGGCATGTTAATGGGGGACGCGGCTAACCGGTAACTGCTCAGTTCCTCTAGTCCACCTGCATCTCCCGTGTCAGTGTTATTGCATCTTCTTTTTCTCTTTCTTGTCCCCTCGCTGCTCCTTCTTTCATCTGCACCCTGCTGCTGGGTGTCCCCCTCCCACAGATGGAACATATGTGTTGAAACTTACAAGATGCTCCCCATGTGCATTCATTGGCCTCGTACTTCCAGCAAATGGCAGCCGGCCAGCCGGTGGGTGGGGGTTTCCAATTATTATATGCTTTCGGCCTGTGAAATGACCTGCCCTTGCCTTTGTGGAAGGAACCCCGAAAAGGCTGCTCGGCCTTTCCTGCCCATGTTTTGACCTCTTTTGCCACCATCATTTTATGTATAAAACCGGACACGTCCTCCTCGTTCCATTCCATCTCAGGGTAAGTCTGCATTTTTAACCTAAAACCTTTATCATATTTCCAACCTTGCAGCCCCTGGGAAATGTCTGTGCCCCCCGTGTATATTGGTTTTGTACAGCCAAAGGTCCTCTGCCTTGTGCGGAAATTTTTCAACAATAATGCAGGCCATTATTCTAAAGGCATCCCACCAATTATCGAAAGTTCTTCTTTCCTCTCCTTTCTCCTTTCTCTCCTGTCCTCATCCTTCCTTTCGCACACTGTTAAGTCAAGCCCATCTAATTGTATCTCCAACAATGAGAAAATATCTATGAACTCCTTTCTCTATATTCTCTCTTTCACAGCTAAAGGGAGAAGGCTCGCTAACCCAGTGGCCCTCGTGGTCAAGGATATGGGGCCCAGTGATGGCCTAGTGTATGCCTCAGGGTGTTGACCTGCTCTATCTTGGTTGCTCGCTCTGTTTGCACTTCCCCAGCCCCTATGGGGGATGCCATCCCTCCCTCTGTTTCCTGCGTTTGGGTGTTGGGATCGGTTGGCCCAACTGGCTGGTTCCGTAAACGTTCCTGTTGTGAGATGCCAGGGTCAATAAGATGCCATGGCAGCCCCGACACCCCCATTGAGGTGGAGTGCCTGTAGCCCGCAGCCCCAGGTCATTAACTAACAACAGAACAAATGACTTCAAGCTTTCCTGTACTATCGCGCCAATATGCTCACCACTCGTTGTGTTGACATTTCCGCTCGGCCCTGCCGTTGCCGGGATGGCTACAGGTGGCAGGTCGTCCCTCTTGGACCCTCTCTTGGCTTCAGGCTTCCTTGGTGCCTTTGCTGAGTCCCTTTGCCTCTTCCGGGGCGCTGGACGACCCGTGGCTGTTGCTGGTTGTCTAGCTCCTCTCTCGGCCACCTCCTCCATGTGTGTCTGCAGCCAGCCGGTCCCATGTGCTTCAGATGCTGCCCTGATTTTCCGAAACAAGTCTCCAAGCTCTGCTGGTTGGTCCCCCCGCTGCGATTCGCCATCCTAGAACCGGTTTTCTTTTAACTTAAATGCTGCTGTATTTTGCAGCGCAGCGGGGTGCTGCCACCTTAAGTATGCACCAAAACTTGCACAATTGTTTTATCCCAGGGGGTGCCTTTAGGTAGTAATTCATAAGTTGTGGACTTGGAACCGAGAGACAGAGGCCGTGGCAATGGACCCTGTGTCTGACGGTCACCCCTCTTCTTCCTTTTCAAAATTGGATCACCAAGGTTGGAGTTGTTTTGTATCGCTCAAAATCCACCCGAGGGTATCAGAGCGCTTTGCACAAGCCGCAGTTGCACTACAGACAAAAAAATTGTGTACTTATTTAAAAATGAAACCACAATCTTTTTGAGCCTCTCACCGTACTCGAACTCAGTTCCCCAGATGTGAGGTCAGGCTGCTTAGCCGTTAAGTTTCACCTCGACTGCTCTAAAGCTGAATCAGCCCGGCCGCATTGATTCCGCCATTGCACTGTGTAGGTGGGGCCAGTTTCAGCACCCGACCACGCCTTGGGAGAGGAACCCGCTCGCTCACCTTTCTCTGCGCCGCATGTACCTCTGGATGCCACGATGCCTTCAGCGATGGAGCGATGGAGAAGAGGTCCCGCTCGCTGCCTCCTGCCTTTCGCTGCTTCCGGGCACCGCAATGCAAAGGCAGCCGATTGTCCCTCTTGGTGTAGCGGGGTAAATCAAATCAAATCAAAATATCTTTATTCGAATATGAAATATCCATAAAAGCACAATAAAAACAATTCATAGATGGCAACATATTCAAAACAAAAGATACAGTACATTTATAACAGTGACTAAAATGGATCATAAATAGCGTGATATATC
Organism: Calotriton arnoldi; assembly: GCA_963921515.1. Lineage (NCBI taxonomy): Eukaryota > Metazoa > Chordata > Amphibia > Caudata > Salamandridae > Calotriton > Calotriton arnoldi. Next base: position 82,671 of record CAWUFW010015655.1, read on the forward strand.
ATATATTAACAATCGGTGGGGGGGTTTTAATAACAATACAGTAAAATACATTTCTAACGACCTTCATTGGGCACACATAGTTCTACGTGACCGTACGGCTGACTTCAGGAATGATCCGACACGGAAAATTAATTCATCATCCGCCAATTTAAGCACTTCCGTGTAGGCTGTCCTGAAGTCGGAATAGCACGTGATTTAAAGAAAGGTATCAAAAATCCTTTTGCAAATTTAAAATAAAAACTGCAAAAGAATAAAAAGTGCAACATTGTTTGATTACTGTGTGCGTTGCAAGGGCAGGGCGACGCATCAAGATCAGTATTGTAGCCCAAGGGGAAGCATAATAAATATTTCATAGTACCTGCCCGTAAACGAAATAACAACCCTCTTTCCCAATATCCTAAGGGTTTTAAAAGATATCTACCAGGCAAATAAGAACAATCCTCTATGGACATATACCTTACAACTGAGGTTTTCTTGCTCTCTCTCCAGTGCCTTTCATCGCTATACTTTTTATACAATGCCTCTTGTATTGCTTTTTTATTAGTTAGCTCGGATTGAATTGGATTTAAAAAGATGCGTAAATAATTTACGCTTTTTAGGCTCTCTTTTACAGCGGCAAGCCATGGTATATCCCCGCCCCTCTCACATCTAAGGCAATCAGTTATTATATCTCTGGTGAGAGTTGCCGCAGTGTTTTTCCAAATTGCAACCCAGAACAGTGCCGGACGAGCCCTAATGTAATCTTCGATGTAGGGCAAGTTCAGTTCTTTGTGGCACACATATACCGATGAAGAAATCGGTGCTCCCAAGAGTTTTCTACATAGTCTATTTTCTTCGCATTGAATACTACTACATTTGGTAAAGCCCCAGATTTCTGCTCCATAGGTTGCGATGGGAGCACACTGTAGTTTAAAAATGTTCTTAAAAGCTAAAACGGCTTCAGACCTTTTGGGTTGGGGTAATCCCAGAAGTGTATTAATGCTTTGTGACAGCTTACTTCTGCTGTATGCCACATGTTCAGTCCAAGAGCCATATGTAGCGTAAAGTAACCCAAGATAAGAAAAAGTGCAAGTGCTTTGTAAACTTTCTGAGTTAACAATAATTTTATTAATGGGGCGCTTTTTAGGAGCACATGCCATTAAAAATGATTTTTTTAAATTAGTCCTCAAATCTAAAACAGCCATAAAATCTACAAAACCTCGTACTAAAATGCGGGGTAAAGGGAGGGCCCACTCTCTGCCCACTGCCCACTGCCTTCTCCCTCTGAATGCCTCTATGCCTTCAGCAATGGAGTGGGGGAGAAGGGGTCCCGCTCACTGAATCCTGCCTTTCGCTGTTTCTGGGCGCCGCAATGCCAAATGCCCGACGCCACATGCTGGAACTGCCACACCGGCCCAGAGGAGTGCTGAACAGCAATGCCAAGGCCGTGGCTCGCTTGGGGAGAGTTGCACTGGGATAGAAACCGGTAAGCTTCTGATGCACGATCCTCGCTTCCCAGTCCACGCTCCTCTTGAAAAACCTTTGGCGCCGCTCCCCAGCTCCACGATGTAGTAGTGAGCTGAAATGTGGGGAGCGGCGCCCTATACCCCCCCACGCTTTTCCCGTCGCTACTGGGGTTGCACAATGATTGGGGGGGTTCAAACATCACCTGGCCCCCCATTGGCCAGGTGACTAGGTGCCTCTCTGGCTCAAGTTTGCTGCGAGGATAGCACCCCTTTTGCAACGGGGGCTTCCAGGCAGCTAAAGCCGGCTCCTTGCAGGGCTCTTGCATCCGTTATGGCGCCGGCCCTCGAGGCCCCCTTTGGGGGCGGCTTCTGCAAATCCAGAAGTACAGTGCATTGAAGTAAAGAAATTTTCTCATATGCAATGCCTTGAGGTAAAGAAATATTCCCCTCATTCAGAGTGGATTGAGTTAAAGAAATGTTCCCCTCACACAGAGTGCATTGAAGTAAAGAAATGTTCCCCTCATACACAGTGCATTGAAGTAAAGAAATGTTCCCCTCTTACAGAGTACATTGAAGTAAGGGAACGTCCTCCTTATACAGAGTGCATTGAAGTAAAGAAATGTTCCCCTCATACAGAGTGCATTGAAGTAAAGGAATGTTCCCCTCATACAGAGTGCATTGAAGTAAAGAAATGTTCCCCTCATACACAGTGCATTGAAGTAAAGAAATGTTCCCCTCATACACAGTGCATTGAAGTAAAGGAATGTTCCCCTCATACAGAGTGCATTGACGTAAAGAAATGTTCCCCTCACACAGAGTGCATTGAAGTAAAGGAATGTTCTCCTCATGCAGAGTACATTAAAGTAAAGGAATGTTCTCATCATACACAGTCCATTGGAAGACAAAAGTCCTCTCCACTTACACGATGCATTGAAGGACATTTGTGCCATCCTCACATAAGTAGAGTGGAAGGAGAGATGTTCTCTCCATGTACAGAGAGCAGTGAGGGCTGAGGTGCTCTCAGAAGGGCACTCCATGATGCAAGTGAGATCCGCATACGTATCAAACTAAGGAAGAGCTGTACTACCCACCTATGCATTGTAGCGAAGGACATGCGGTCCATGGACACAATGCACCGAATGCGAAAAGTGTGGTCCCCACAATCTAAGCTAGTATCTTGTTATTGTTCTAACACCTTTCTGCAGCCTGTTAATCACTTCAGTGTACAGAAGATGACACTAATCGCACAATATACTGACACTAAATCTGAAAGTTACATATCTAAGGTAAATAATGGCAGGTCCATGAACCGCAAAGCCATTTCCTCAATGAGCACTGAAGCAAATGTGGTAGGGCATGAGCTATGTGTCTGTCTGTTATTCGTATAACATCTTTTTAAATTGTAGCAAGCATTGTGAAAGCCAATAATTCTTGGTAAGAAAAGAGTACGATAATAGCTGGTAGATGTTGTGTGTGTTTCTCCTAACGGACCTAGATAGAAAATTCCAAAACGAAGCAACATCTTGGGTTTCAACAATATGACAATGCCATAAATCAAGCAACCTATAAAGCCACTAACTGAAGAGAGCTGACCCAAAGCCCACTCTCACAATATGCTTCCCAGTGTACTTTTTTGAAGAATTTATATAATTAGTTCCTCTATGTCTTAAGCTGTCTCTAGCTAGACCTAGAAGAAGAGAAGCGGGGTAAAACAGGCACAGAAAATACTTAAATAGCAAAGGGAGCCATTTAATAGTCATTTGCTATCTATAACTCAAGAATTCAGTAGCCACTGCTATTGTGTGAAAATAACGGGTGGTAGTAAAATGTCTACTCATGCATACATAATTTAGTCTGAGTTTGAATCAAAAAAGTATAGAAACAATTAAATTCAATATGCTAGTAAAGTAGCACCAGTTAGTGGGGTAAATGTTTGTTAATGACCTTCGTACAGTGATCTAGAGTGAATTCTTAGCAAGCTCTCACCTTCCTCTTCCTCTTCCTTCAGCAGGCATCGGAGGCCAAGTCGCACGGAAAACTACCTGCAAGAAATTTGTGGACATAAAGCAAATCCCTGCCAGAAACATTCAAAGCTACAAAGTGCTAAAGAATGCAACAAAAGCAGTGATGTAAGTAATTTACACTAGGCCGCAAATGCTAGATGGTGACATCAGGGGTATTCTGAGTTGGAGGGACTGGATTGCTCACCAGGCCTGGAACTGAGCCTTACAGATGTGTGTGGTGGATTTAATAATGGCTTAGGTCAGTATGTTTATTTTAGTTCTTTGCATTGGTATGAATAGCTTAACATGCAACTTTGTCTACTTCAGTGCTGTGATAACATTAGTGTGCACACTCTGGATGGTGGAGTTCAAAACACTTGCATGCCAGAGTATGATTGGAGGCCTGTGGATTCCGGGCACTAATCTGTTCCACATAAAGGCCCACAAACCAGGACTGAGAAAACAGTAACATTGTGGCACTGCTTCCAGGTTATCAGGAGAACACGCACGTAATGGGCCTGGCCTTTTTTGAGGGAAGGTTAGGGGAGTCCTGTGCTGATGAATTGTCTGGCAGCCTACTCAGCAAACCCCAAATCTGAAGTTTGTAATCTCTACTGATGACGGTTAAAGAACCAGAAACACGTGTCTAGAGATCAGCACTATCTGCGCCAACTCTGGCGAAACACTCTGAATACTAGAGCAAAGCAAGCAACAAGAGACTGCATTGACCAGAATGCCAGGGGCGAACCTTGCTGGGAGGTGAAGCGGTGTGCTCCCACCCCTGTTCCTGATGAATTTACAGACAGAAGTTTTTCTGAACAGGTAGGATAATAGAGCTTCAAGCGCAGACCCAGATTACAGAAATTGAAATAGAAATACAATGTGCAGTAACTGTGTTTCCATCTGCCTCAACTTCTAGGAGCTTTAGAAAGGTGCACCTTTCCAGCTGGAAACTGGGGATTAACTAGGCAACTTTCGGACCCAGTTATAGGACTTTCAATGCCTAGCCAAGATTTCCAAACCTAAAGTTGAGGTCTCCATGCTCACTTTTCTATAAAACTAAGGAGTGTGTGGTTATCCACCAAGATTTTTTGGGGATTCAACAGTTTGTTATCTTTAGAAATGGGTGAGTACTCACTTCACAACCTGCAAGTTTGGGAGAGAGCCTCCTTAGCCTAGTCAGGCTTCTTCATAAGGGTTCTAAGAGTGTTACAAAACTGTGCTGTTGTACTGAAGAATATATGGTAAGTTTTTCAAGCTCTTTGAGCCACTCAGGAGAGGTATGGGAAACTCAACCACCAGTGCATTACAATGACTTCCAGTAATAACCGAAGAAACTTTTCAGGTCATGGCAAATGCTGATGATAAAGAGCAGAAACGCTATAAACACGCCTAAAATTGCTTGTTTTCCTCTGTACAATTAGAAGCTCTTACAGACCAGTGCTTTAAATGGGAAAAAATAAGTGCAGGTACTCATTAAAATTAGCTAGAGGTGTAGTGAGGGGGCGGGGCTAAGGGCAAGACATGATGATACTTAACGACTTCTATATTAGTTGCAGCACATACCAGATCACATGAGAAATGTGTTTATATAAACAAAGCAGCTTAACTCATTACACAAAATGAAAGAGAAATGCGATAATAGGTTAACATTTCCTTTTTTTTTTGCAATAGTTGCACCTTCTTAATGTCATACTGTTAATTGCTGTTTGGCACAATACTATATATTTTTGAGCACGAGAGTAGGAAGAAACTGAAAATACCCCCACTTCGAACCAAAGCTCTTATTGCACCAAGCAAATGAAGCAAACAATCATGACCCTCCCCAGAAGAAATCTCTTGTCTCTTCCATCGATCTATCCATTCATCCTTTTAACCTACCATTTACCTGCTGATGTCCACCATTTAACCTTTACATTCTATCGTCTATTCGGTCTTTCATCCATCATTCAGTTTTTCACCATTCCGTCTATCCACCCTTCATATCCAAACCTATCCATCCATCTCCAAACCTATCCATTCATCCTTTCACTCATCCATCTCTTTATCCACCCTTTCCCTCATCCATCAATCCTTTCGCTCATCCATCCATCAACGCTTTCACTCTTATTTCATCCACCCTTTCATTCCATCCACCCTTTCACTCAATCCCTCCTTTCACTCATCCATCATCCCTACCTTTCATTCATCCATTCATCCAATCTTTCACTTATCCACCCATCATCCGCCCTTTTATCCAATCATCTACCCTCTTTCACCCATGCATGCTTTCACTCATCCATCCATCTATTCATCCATCCATCTATACATCCACCCTTGCTCACTCATCCATCCACTCACTCACTCACCCACCCACCAACCCTCCCTTTTACGTTATTTATGAATCTTTGTCGCTGAGCAGACATGTACAAACAAAGTGCCACCCATTTTCTTTAAAATACCTCCTGAGAGTGTCTTGATTCTCTCTCTCTTTCTCTCTCTTTTTTCTTACAAAAACAGGCATACAAATGCAGGCAAACACACAAACATAGACACACAAAAGACTCAGGTATGATAAAAGCCATGTTTTCTCTTTACCTACCATGGCTTTCTTAATTGCCACCAGGGCCGGACTGGCCGTAGCCTGATTGCCACTGCCATGATTCCTGTGTTTGCACAAATGCAGACGACAGTGTGAATGTGATTGACAGCACAGGGCCTGAATGGACCCTGCTCTGTCAAACACAGCGTGATGGTGAGCACCCGGACATTATTCAAATGAGCCCTGCTGAATAGCTCAGCTGGGGCTCAGATCGGGGCTGCAGAAGCGGCGCCTTGGCTGCCAGAGACACGTTCCACTCCTGCTCACCAGCACAGCAAATGAGCCTCCCTTTTCATGAGTACCGGTACTCTCCTCGGAAGTAGAGAAGTGCCGGTACTCAGAGTGATAATTCTAAGAAGTGCCTGTACTCAGTACCGGTGAGTACCGGCCCATTTAAAGCACTGTTACAGACATAAAGCTCCTCTCGATTAACAGCTTGTTGGAAAACTTAACTCTTTGGTGCTTGTCGAAGTGTATCCATCTTATTATCAGTGCTGAAGAATGCAGACGTTTTGATGGAACAATAGGTGAAGGGTGAAAAAAGATTGGAAGAGATCAGTAAAGGGTGAAGGGAAGAATGAATAGAAAAACGAGAAAGAGGGGCAGGCAAGAAGTATGGGGAATATGCGAGGAGACAAAAAGAGAGTGAAAGAGATCGGATGAAGAGCACAGTGGGAGCAAATACAACGAAGGAAAGCCTATAAGGTAGATAAAATTGCCTAGAAATTAAATGGACGGTGAAGGAGTTATTGATAGAGGAAGAGAGGTGTTGAAAACAAACGTGGAACGGGAAGCAGAAAAAACACGTTAGTAAAGGATGAGAAGAGTTCAGAAGATCATAGTGAAAAGTAACATTTAATAAAGAGTTGTAAGGAATAGAGTGAAGAGAAAAAACATTGATTTAGTGGCACAGAAATAGGATAATAATGGTGTTTGAAATGAATCGAGATATTGGTAGAAAATCATTGACAGTGAAGGATTAATCTTGATTAGGAAATTGTGAAATGTGATGAACTTAGAGAAGGTAATAATGATGAATGGAGGATGAAGGGTTAATAAAATTACAGAGAACCAGGAATGGATGAAACCTGAAGAAGAGCAATCAAGAAATATCAGAAGATGAAGGACTAGAAAAACGTGGTAGATAAATAGTGGCGGGTGAAGTGTGAAGCGAGGAAGAAAAGAATCAGCTGGACAGATAAGTGTGATAGAGGAATAACTGAAGGGTGGCTAGAAAATAAAACTACAATCCATGGCTTATCATATCACAAGTGCAGGAGGTAGAGGCTTTTTCAGAATGATCATTCATTGAAGAACACTTTGCTTGAGGGCCTTCTGCAGGAACCCCGCGCTTCCAAATGTACAGCTTTTCTTGAGGACCATCTGTTTTTGTAATTCTCTATATCTTTGACTGTTGCAGGTTATAGAAAAGCAAGGGTCAATAGACATTTCACACACTGTATAAATGCAATTGTCAATATTATCAAACTTATACAAGAGTGAATTTGAAAGAAAAGTTAGAGTAACCAAGAAATTGTGGAGGCTGAAGGATGAGGAAAAAGAGTGTTAGAGGATTTGTTAAGGATGTGGAACGAATAGAAGTAATGCAGTGGAGTGTTAAGGAATTTATGGTAAATCTGAAGAGAGAAGCCAAAAAAGCTTGTGACTGAAGCAGTGGAATAGTTGTGGTCAAGTTGGAATGAGGCGCTCCAAATGATTTTGCAGAGTGGTACTAAAAGCATTGCATAAGTACGAGAAGTGGGATGGATAAACAGTTCACATTAGAAGATGAGGGACATAGTAGAGGTATTTGATTGGCAGGTGTGAAAAAGGAGTCACAGAGAGGGAGCAGAGAGCAAAAAATGGTGAATGATGATGTTGAAACAGAGGAAGGTTTTGGAAAAAGAGATTCGAGAGTGAACCAAGAGTAGGTAAGGTCTAAGGACAACCTAGCGCAGCGATTAACATTTTACGCATCAGTTGCTGCCAATAAGGCTTACTGAGATGAGGTTTCATACAAGAATATACAAACTGAGGCTTATACGTGCGATTGTATTGTACCATTTTTTTCCCCACTCATAGCAAGAATGTTGCTAAGGAAGATTACCTTGTGTAAGAGGCGTAACATGTGCCTTTGCGAGTGGGTGCGGGATGTGTATGGACCACACCTTTGATTGTAAAGAAGATACCATTTCCCTGATGTTGAACTCCTTTAAAACTAACTGTCTAATGTCCTGGATTTGGGGAGCTTGTTGATGTGAGCCTTAATACAGTCCTACAACACCCGGATCGCTCCACCATCCCGGAACCAATAGAGATTTTCTGCCCAGGGTTTGTGGTTCCTGATAGAACAATTAGTGCAAAAGCTCGAAGTTAGGACAATGGAGAGAAAGAGAAAGCAGATGGGTTAAAAAAACCTTAAGACAGATAATGAAAACACAACCCACTAAACTCAGATACATATCAAGGATTGAAACAGAGTTAGATCGTAAAAATTGCACTAGTGTCAATTCAATTTCGCAGCGTCGGTTTCAAAGTTATTTAGACTGCGAGACTAGTGCAAAATGTCGTTTTTGTGCACACACCAGCGATCCATGTGATCTTATAATGTTGGCATATAATTGCACTTACCCTGGTGAGATGTACGTCATCCTGCCTAAAGTCATATTTTGACCAACAGTTGAGCTCTTTAACAAAGATGTACAAGGCATTTAAAAGCTACTCATCTAAATCATTTGTGCAGGTTATTTTAAAATGTTGTGACATGCGATGGTGCAATATAACCTTTAATATTACCTCTGTAGGTTTCAGCCTCATATACCTTTGATTTTTACAGAAAAGCTGATTATGTTTTTTGTCTCCCCCCTCAGATTAACCCTAAAGAACGGCAGAAAATCTTGTGCGGATCCCAATCTTGACTGGGTAAAAAAAGTAATGGCGCAAGTGGATAAACCAGAAAGACAGAAAAAAAGAGGGGGCTCGAGGAAACCCAGAAATAAATCCAAGAAAAATTAAATACCCCTTTATTCATTAGAAACAGGTGCAATGTGCTTGTGATGTACTGTTCTTTTCCAAAGCTGCTGTCCAAGTCGTGCCTAATATTCCAATCCATGTCATGCTGTTGAGTCAAAAAACCTGTCACTGATGAGCAACACGTTGATGCAGTGAGGCGTTCAATTATGACGCCATATAAAACCCCAAAAGTGGAAATCAAACAAAACATGATCTGATCATTGCTTGATTTACGCTGGTGGTTGGCACCTGCACTCGTTGGGGACTGGGACTTAATTTTCATCCTCAAGTTTTGGCCCAAAGCAAGAAGAAGACAGAATAAGGGGAATGAAGGAAGAGGACAGAAGTGACGAAGAGAGAAAGCAGGGATGAAAAAGAACTACCTAGAATGAAATGTAGAGGCTGGAACAGGAGGGTGGCTGAGAAAAGAAGCATAAGATGGAAACAAAAGTAGGAGGCATTTGGTGTTGGGCAATCCCGGAATATGGCAGCACCGGTCGCAAGCTCCTGAGACAAACTCTGTGCAAATTTAACCACTTTAATAGATCTGATATCTACTAGTGCTCCTCAGTACCATGAGCTCTTGAAAAACTGAGCAGTGATCCTGGAGTTGAACTCAGTACAGAGCAGGAGCTCAGTGTTAAAGCGTGTGATTCGTTGTCTATCGTCCCATTGATACAAAGTCCTGAAGAAGAAGCATGTAATCTAATCAGCCAGAGGACTATGCATTCTTGATTTTGTTCATTTTTCCATTAAAAATCTTTATTCCACAAAGACAGTGTCATGGATAAATTCATAAATTTTAAACTAGTATACATAAAACTGAAAAAATACTAACCCAACAAAAAGTAATAAAATATTGCTTGAACAGCATTCAGGATTGGAATCAAAACTTTAATTATTATTCACATATGGACATTCTGTTCTAATGTTTACTGTTCTGATGTTCCTAGCAGTTAACATGATGAATGAAGTGGGATGATAGTAGCAGATAAATACTACTGTGGTCAAAGATGTGTGTGGTAGACGTGAGAAGCATCAAGAACATGGTGGCTACAAATCTTAATCAGGTTTTAATACCGAAGGCGTTAGTCCAAGTGAAGACTGATATTAGCAGGGAGTTAGTTGGTGTTGCAGCTTTTTCATAAGGAATCATTGAAAGTGTCAAACTCGCTTTTGAGTGGTGGACTTTTCAGGGTTACGTGAGCCCCCAGTCCATGTCAGAAAGACTTCTGTTCAGCCGATTATACCCATATTATCAGATTCATGGTCGCCCAGGTAAGATCACGTCTCATGTTCTCACGAGACAGGCGTTAGAAGCTCATACATACCATTTTTTTCTCTTACATTATGGTACTTTAGGCCAGTATTTGTAATAGGAAAATCAAACCTACAAAACAACACAACAATAAGAAAAACATGGATGATCTACACACAGCGGACGTGCTGCCAGGGCCTAAGCTGGCGTAGGTTCGGCCAAGCGGTGATAGCTTGTATTTTCCACCATTTAGGATGAACAGACATGGGTATAACAGAAAGGAGTTTGGTGCCATTTTCCTGACTCACTGAAGGAGCATCTCCAGAAACGAGTAGTCTCTCTCTTCACCTACCTCTTCCACACACAAATTGTGACCTATCAGTGGTTCTGCTCTAATGCCTGTCCAATGGCGGCTGCCTTATTTTTTGCACACAAAAAAATTAAAATGACTAGAAAACGGACATTTCAACTTTAAAAAAAATCATAGTATAGTCTCAATATGCCCAAATTATAACCTCATAGAAACAAAAAAGTGCTACTCTGTTGAAAAAGGTAAGCACTCTTAGCCTCTGTTGTCAATCAACAGGCACAAAAACCCTCATGACGAGTGGTCTGGTAATTGGTCTGATATTTATCGTACCAGATAAAATCGGTCTCTGTTGAGTCCGAATTTATCTGAGTTTTGAGGGAATAATATGCAGATTGTGACGCTTACTACACCAAAATCTACGTATTTTGGGTAAATACCATACATTGACCCCCTCATAAATATCAGTAAGTCACTAAATTAAATTGACTTCAACCCCTTGTTAGCTATGGCACAAAGCAGACAAGCTTAACTTGGGGCAATTTGTAAATTATTTATGCAGTACCCAAACAGTATTAAAGTAAAAACACCAAACGGAATTATATAGAGTATATTTTAATAGAAAGAATGACACTAAAACAACAAAATTCCAATAAGGGGAATTAGATATTTGAATTTTTAAAGATTTAAGAGAAAATACCGCCAGTAATTGTGAAGTGCCAATGATAGTTTATAGAATAGTTTATAGAAGTCATAGACCAGGACCCAGGAGCAGTTTGAGGTCTATTACGATGGAGTGTGAGTCAGATACACCAGGGGGGAGGGGGTTGTACCGTCAAAGATTTTAGCTTCTGGCTTAGTCTTTTTTAGGGAATCAAAATCCTCCACGAGGGCAAGCCTGAACCTGTATTTGACCAAGTTGCATTGTAATTGGACACCTTTGCTGCAAGGTCAATCTGACAGATCTGGAGGTTCTGAAGGTCCAAAAATGTCCTAAATTCCATTTCTTCTGGGTTTCTGGAGCACCTCCTCTGGGAAACTTCTCAAGGTCCCAGAATATCAGGGGTAGCACTTAGGGGCCAGGACTCACTCCCGTAGAGGCCATTAGCAGGGTCCAATACAGGTCCAGTTGGTGCTTGTCAACTGATCACTTCAGGAAAAAGGCCTCTTGCAGCTTGTTGTGTCCATGTAGCTACACAGGAGGTCAGACAACTGAACCCTGGAGTTCACTTTTTTGTCCTGGTGATAAGAAAGAACAGATCTAGTCCTTCAGTATTCTTCTCAATTTATCGCATAACAGGGTCCAGTCCTCTTCTGATCTTTCACAGGTTCAGAAGGTGTTCTGAGGAGGGCTCCTTGGTGTGCCACATTTATAGTCTGCACTAGCCAGTGGGTCAGGGTACCTCCTAGTTCCTGTTTGCCCTACTTCAAGTAATCTCAGAGTGCACCTTACTCCTAAAATCCAAGATGAGGGAACCATTCATCACTTGTGCAGAGCCCTAGTGTCCACCTTGGTCTGGCTGGGGAAATGAGCAGTCTCCTCCTGTGTCCATTCCAAACTGGTTCTGTGGGTAGCTTCCCTACCACTGGATTCAGAGCCAGGCTGCCTACTGTACACTTTGGGGACAGAGCCTTTCCCTTCTTCAGTTCTCCTCTTAAACTTAATTATTAATGGGCAGACTTCACCTCTGTCCCTTCCAACTTAATAAAGTTCCTGGGCCCACACAACTGTCCTTCCTTACCTGATAAGGATCACCTGGCCTACACCTAGGGGAAGATTTATCAATGAGTTGCGTAGTCCTTGCACCACGCATGAGGGCGCAAGGGCGACACAACTACTAAGTCAGATTTATCAAGCCACGCAAGGCTACCTTGCGTGGCCCAACATGGCTTGATACATCTAGAGTAACGCAAGGCAGCGCAACTTGCTCCGTTGCGTTACTCTGCCCCAAGGAGGCATTCCATGGTTGAGGCATGGGTGTTCCCATGCATCCACCCATGGATTTTGCTGCATTCCCAGATTTAGCATCACTGGTAGACCTGGTAATGCATCAAAATGCTACGCATCCCTAGGCGAGGAGTAATGAGGAGAAATATCTTTATTTCTCCTCGGTTTTTCCTCTTTCTATGTGTGCCGTATTCTGCAGCACAGATAGAAAGAAGATAATGCCTAAGAGAATTGTTTTTGTGCAGGAAGGTGTCCTTTCATGCACAAAAACAATCCCATCTGCAACCTGGGCACCCTTCACTACGGTGCAAGGGTGCCTGCGTTAGTGCTAGGAAAGGACAGCAATACACCATATCATGGTAAATACGGTGTATTCCGGCCCTTTCCGTTTCACGCACCACAGCGCAGCAAGGCGGCTTGCCGCGCTGAATGCAATAATGATAAATCTGCCCCCCAGTCTGTCCTTTCACCAGGCCTAAGACCATGTTCTGTTGTGGGAGCAGTTTTCACATATCATTAAGGTCAGGCACTAGCTTTACAGTGGCTAGCAGGCTAGCATAATTAGCCTCCAGGCGTTTCTGGGAGGGAAAAGGTAATCTTTTTAAAGTTGCTTTTCCTAAATATTTATAAAAATCCAACGTCACCAATGAATTAGACTTTTAATAAATATGAAAATAGACTTTAATTGACTATTTTAGTTGTTTCCTGTCAAAACATACAGGTTCAAGTTTACAATCTGTACTTTGACATTTTCTAGGATCCAGATACACCCTTGCCAATGAAAATAGCTTTAAGTATCTAGTCACTAAAGGAAAATGTGAACTTTAAATTTACTCGTGTTCCACTTTAAAAAATCAGACACACTATCTTGTGGGTGACACAGTGTATTTAAAAGCAGGGGTTACCACCTAACGAAAAGGGTTATTTTGAAAGTGTTATCAGCTGGCTTTTAGGCTGCTGCAGTCAGGCGACACATGATAGGCCTTAAGCCATGTTTTATAGGCCAAGCCTGTGGATTGCACATGAGGCGCTGCAGTCCACAAGTGCTGTTTAACTTCCAGGACCTGGGTTCATTTTCTGCACTATTTACTTGGGGTTTATAGGCAGTTAAACATGTCAATCAGTGAAAAGCAACTTTAACCATGTTTAGAGGGAGAGAACATGTATGTTATTCCTGTTCAACAGGGTAAAGTGCACAGAGTTCTAATGCCATCAAAAATAGTTTCTGGAAAAAGACAAAAAATTCTGGAGCGACCATGTAGAAAAGGTAGATTTGCTACATATACTCTTGTGAATCTCATTCCTTCTCACTGCACTTGTGTGGCATGCTTCAATGGATTGTCACTCAATCTCACATCAGCGAGGCCATACATTTAAATAATATCTTCATTACTCAGCACATTATTGACCATATTCAATCTTACGTCACTGGCCATGTGCTCATCAGAGGATTATCATTCATTTTAAGCTTACTGACCATATTCCGTTCAATAGAATTTCACTCATTCCTCACATCACTGACTACATGCACTTGACATAAGTGGTGCATTACCCTCCCACTTCAGTAATGTATCACATTCTCTCCAGTGACTGGATACCCTTCACTGTCCAATCAGAGGGGTCTGTATGAAATGACTTTGTTGTCGCAACGTACCATTCCTTAATGTACCAAGCCCTTTTTGCGATTTGGCTATGCTGTAACAAATCGCAAGAGAGTTTTAGTGGCTAATTCGAATTACAATTAGGAGGGAGTGTGATGGGGGGGTCCCCTTCTAATTGCACCATCATATGTATTGTGGTTTGTGGTTGCAAGCCATTCTACATTTTCAGACAGTTTAAAGGGGGTAGTAAACCATATGCAAGCAAAAGTTGTACCGGTTGGGCAGCTTCCCCTTTGGGAACTGGGTCAAGTGGCCTGGGGTTGTAGGCAGTGATCCAGGTCACCACTGCCTCGTACTCTTCATGTCCTTGAAAATGGAAAACATGTTTTAAAGCAACACTGGTTCCATTAAGGAATATGGGCTGCCTCAGAAAATGTTTCCCATTTGGGAATGCAAATGCGAGGCTGCTGCTCTACTGTTCCTTAAAAAACTAAAGTCCCAGGGTTTATTGCCAATTACAGGAAGTTGCCTAGGTCATAGTGCCCAGGTCACATTGCATATTGAGGGGCAGGTCGCAAAACCTTGGTGTGCAGTTTGTACCCACTATTTCTAACCTACCTTTTCATACATTAGGCCCTCAACCCTCACATTGTGTACCCACATATTCTCCAACGGAGTATCAGTCATTCCTCACATCACCGACCCCCTACTCCGCAATTCTATGCGAGGAATTCCATCCAAAAATATGTTAAGCTCAATTACATCAACCTATATGACATCTGATGCAAAAAAGAAAAAAAGTAAAATACAGTAATGGATTTGGAATGCCCTGATTCTCTATTTCACAATCTCAAATCTACCACCATAAGTTCTTATGCTTGTTTCCCGGTTATTCGAATTATGGGATGTGCAACTCAGAAAAGTACATCACCAGCTCAAAATGTGTAATGTCTTATCCTCATTAGCTCGAGACAGAATATAAACACATTGAAGACAGATGGTTTTTCGGAAAGTGCCATGCAAGAGAAAGGTAGCCATCACCTTCCACACTAACAAGGCCACGATTACTGCTAACCCTCAGGGTAAAGGACACATTTGGGAACCTTCTCATTGGTCTGTCATAACACTTTTACCAAGTCCTGATAAAAGTTCTAAAGTTTACTACCAGTTCAATGTCTGACCTTTGCAGCTGCTCCTACCATTACAGACATTAGACAGTTTCACTCGCAGTGTACAATAAACTGGTCTTTAAGATCTTCAACCTAATCATTAAATCGTTTCAAGGTCCTGCATATATACTTAAGTGGGGCATCTTTCTTTACATGTCAGCTACCTTCTTGCTGCTTTTTCTGGGAACAAGCAGCCCCTCAACTGGTGATTTGCGACTTCCGTGAGGACCTTCAAAGGGATCCTCAAAAATCAACTCATCTAACTCTATGGTTTCTCCCACCACATTTACCCTCTTGGCTGATATTACTTGGGCAAAGTATATAATGAAAATGTATTAGCTATGATGCAACTTGTATATCATCTCACACTGTCTCACTATCAAGTCCCTGAATAATTAATGTATTGACCAAATGCTTAAAGAAGCCCTTTGTATTGTATTGATATGTATTATGCATACATGTAGTGGTACCTCTTCTAAATGCCGACAGTCTTCAAACAGACAACAAGAATAATAGAAAAAAACACACCTTGTTTAAAATAGCAGATACTAAAAGGCATATGGAACACACCTTGTTATGTCATTAATTACTCTCTCCGTTCTCACATTCTCTATTCTGTTTCTCTTTCTTGGTTTCTCCACTCTCTTTCACTTTCTTGATTTTTACTCTCTGCATCACTTTCTCACACTTTCTTCTGTCCTTCACTTTTTTGATTCCCTTCTCACCCCATGCCACTGTCATATTTTTACAAAAACAGAAACCAAAATACACCCATTCTTCCTATGACTATCTCAAATGTTCACACTTCCCTACTCTTACCCATCTTTCCTGCTCTGACCATCTGTTTTTCAGAAGATGACAACACACCTTTATCACACACAAAACAACATACTATAGCTTTCCTTGGAGTCTCATATCACCGTACCACACTACTGTACACTTCCACAACAGGCCTTTGCCGTCTACACTGCACTGAATCACCATCACAAAAATAAAACATACCTACAATCAGAAACTAGTATCTCAACATCATACCACCAATAAAAAACATACAATCCACCCTACACCAGCTCTTCAACATCACATCACCACAAATACACATCAAACTACACCCACCCACTGCCTACTGCTTGCCCCAAGCTGACTACATGTCATCCTACAGTACCTACACAGTCACAATATTCCAGGACAACTCACAACAAGGCCAGGGTGAAATGTAAATGAATCCAGCGTAATTCACGTAATTTTGTGATACGCATATTACATTAAATTCCTGAAATTAAGCCATTATGCTAGTTTGCATAATGCACACCATTCACTGTAAAAGTTTACTATGATGCGTCATTCAGAATAAAAACTCAAGGTACAACAGAACGTGAGTGGCTGTTGTTTGCTATGATTTCGTTTTTTTTTAAAACTTTTATTAGTACGAAATGCAGTCTTGTTTCAAAACCGAGCCTAGAATGCATTTCACTGTATCTTATAGTGCAAAATGACAGATTGTCATTTCGCGTAATTGCATATAATTTCATGCAAACTTCCTGAAGTTTTTCGTACTTAAGCGAAAGCACATTACGTGTATTTCGCTCACCCCCTACTCACAACATATAACTAACCGGATTCAACCGATAACTAAACAGATTCAAAACTGCTTTAGCATGAGATCATCCTATGGAGGAGCAGCAACTAATCTACAAACTCACTCCCCACAAGGATGTAAACTGCTCCCAACCTTTGCTCTTTCTTAAAGACAATGATCTCCATCTTTTCAGTCTCTATACAGACTTAACCCCACTTCCTGCCTTCTTCCCTTTTGAATAACTCCCCTTTAAAAAAAACGACCAACAAAAGGTATGGACTTAGAACACCGTATCTAGAAGTCAAAGCACCACTATATGGCTATCACTCCAGGCACATGTAAACATTAGAAGAATATGACACAATCAACCATAAAAAAGTTTCAAGACTCAAACTCCCACCACGACCTACCAAATTGAGACAACAGACTACACTCTCAACATTCACATGGATTAGGTTGGATGTTCGCACAAATCACCCCCATTATCATACATCTTCATAAGGATAACCCATGTCCTACAAATCACCCACCCACATCAATCTGTGATACTGTTTGAACCAGCGAAGTGGACAAGCTAGGCTGTGTGAAATACAACTGTTGACCAAGGTCTGTACAAAGTTCCAAGTTACTACATTATTGGTGAACACTATGCTTAACAGAAAACGAGAAACATTAGATAAAGAGGTTGGTTTAATGACAGTTCACTGGTGATGTAGCCCACTCCGATGGCCAAGTCACCACTTCACTTTTGGTGCAGAGCTCCAAAAGTTTTAAAGATGACGGAACATTTCACCTGCTCACAGCAGTTATAGTCACAGCTACTTACATATCCTCGCACCTTTTCACGTCACAGCTCTGTTCATGATCTGTGGGTTGCCTCTTGGTACATGGCATTGATGGGATAAAATCACGTTTTTATTGACTAATTCCTTCAATTCACTTCACTTCTATATCTTCTCTTCACCTGAAACTCCTGTTTCTTTTTAGCTGTTGTGGGAAATGTAGTAAGCAGCATGCTTCACATGAAACTACAGTTTAATACCTGTGTTGGAACTGTCCCTTTTTGCAGGTTTAGCCCCAAAATGTTTGCCTTTTGCCTACTATTTTTCTGATCTGTTTTTGTTGGCTTCGGGACTCTGGGCACTTTACCACTGCTAATCAGTGCTAAGGTGCATATGATCTCTGTCTAAATTGTATTGGTGATTGGTCAGTGGCATAACATAAGCCCCCGCAGCCCCCTCAGTGCGAGGGGGGCCCATGCTCCAGGGGGCCCCCTCAGCAAATGTGGTAGGTGGTGGGCTGGGGAGAGGGGGCCCCCTCTATGTACTTTTCAGGGGGGGGGCTCAAATTTTGTTATGCTACTTTGATTGGTTTATCCATGATTGGCATATCTGGTTTACTTGTAAGTCCCTAGTAAAGTGCACAATGTCTGTGCCTGGGGCCTGTAAATCAAATGCTACTAGTGGGCTTGCAGCACTGGTTGTGCCACCCACATGAGTAGCCCTGTAAACCTGTTTCAGGCCTGCCATTGCAGTGTCTATGAGTGCAGTATTAAACTGCCATGTCGACCTAGCAAGTACACCCACTGGCCAGGCCCAAACCTTCCCTTTTACTACATGCAAGGCACCCATAAGGTAGGCCCAAGGTACCCCTGTGGGCAGGGTGCAATGTATGAGAGAGATAGGACATGTACTGGTGTGTCTTTGCATGTCCTGGTAGTGAAATACTGCCAATTTCGTTTTTCACTACTGCAAGGACTAGCTCTCCCATAGGTTATCTTTGGAGCTGCCTTGTAACATTTTATAAGTGTTACTTTCAATTGGGAACAGATAAAGATTTGGAGTTTGGGCTCTCTGAGCTCAGAATTTAAAAACACATCTTTTAGTAAAGGTGTTTTTTAAATTGTGTGTTTGAAAATGCCACTTTTAGAAAGTGGGCATTTCCTTGCTTAACCATCCTGTGCCTCTGCCTGCCTGTGGAATGAACTTATGGTTTAGACTGACAGGGGCCTCTTTTTACATTCACTCTTGATAGTCACACAAAGGGTGTTACGGTGTGCCCTGCATATCCCGATGGCCCATCACCAGGTTGATGGGCCTTCCTGAGCTAGTTCTGGCTGGGGATCCTCCCCCTTAGGTTCCTCCTCAGAGTCAAATGGAAGAGTTGCTTCCCAGCTTGCTACTTCATAGTAATACACCTCAGCATAGTAATAGACCTCAAGATCCGGCCTTGTGGATCTCCTCTTCACAGCCAGCCCCCTTTCCTTGCAAAAAACTCTTAGCTCTTTCACAGTGTAGCTCTCTAGGTGCCAGAAATTGAATTCCATTTTGCCAAGGTCTCACAGGTACAGCAACAAACCAGAGTTCCATGTATCAACAACAAGATCCAGAAGGTGAACAAAGAAAACAGTATGTGGTTGCGTATTGGTCCGCACTCAGTAGTAGGTTACACCAATAACTGTATGTCAAGTACAAACACAAGTCCTATTTTCACCTCTGACCACCAATGTTAGAAATGGGGATCTCTAGTTGGCTGTGGTGTACACCCTGTCCAAATAGGAACCCTTCCTTCTAGTCAGGGTAAGGGGATTACACAGCTAAGATAACTCCTGTTCATCCCCTTGGTAGCTTGGTATGAGCAGCAGTCAGGTTGAAATCAGAGGCAAAGTGTAAGGCATTTGTACACAACACACACAGTAACACAGTGAAAACACTACAAAATGGACACCACACCAGTTTAGAAAAATAGCCAATATTTCTCTAATCAAAACAAGCCAAAAATGACAAAAATCCAACATACACAAGCAAAGATATGAATTTCTTAAGAATAAAGTAAAAATACAGTTCCTTGAAGTGGATAGCGCAAACCAAGGCATGACCAACAAATCCCACAGTACAATCCCACCTCAATGGAGTTGAGTGCCGGCTACAGCATCGGGGATGACTTGCAAACAGTACCTTGGAGCTGAAGAGGCCTCGAGGACCTTGCGGTGAAGTGTAGCAGTGAGGCGTCGCTGGAGTCGCGAGGCGTTGGTACTCCACATTGGTGCAGAAGTTGGTGAGTCCTTGAAGTCACACGTGTTGCAGATCAAACTCCATGAGATTGAAGTCAGGAGTGCTGATGTCGGCAGTGCCGGTGCTGCAGTGTTGTCATGGGTAGTGCATTGCACACTTCACAATGCGGTGTCCGTTGCTTCAGTGCAGGCAACAGCATGGCATCTGTACGGAGCTGTCGTCGGTAAACCCAGGGCTGCAGTGTCGTCGCGGTCTGTGTCTTGTGCTCCTCATGAGGAGGTGACAGTGGCTTCAGTGCAGGCAGCGGCATCGGTGGACGATGTTAGAGACAACGGTGTTGTAGGCAGACTGGGGACTGCAGTGTCATCGAGGTTGGTGACCATGGCTATGGTGCAAGCAGTGAAGTCAGGGATGGTGCGAATTGGTGGTGTCGATGAGACCAGGGCTGCGGTGTTGCCGCAGTCGGTGTCTATGGCCACGGTACAGGCAGCGGTCTTGATAACAATATGAAGCGGCGTTGTCGGTGAGACCAGGGCTGCAGTGTCCTCGAGGTCAGTGCTGTGCTCACCCAGCGAGCATTGACCACGGCGTCAGTGCTGGCAGCGGCGTTGGTGACGGTGTCGGGAATCCTTTTCTTGAAGTTGCAGCCCAGCAAACATCTCCAGTGGCCAAGAATTGAAATTGGCACTACTTGGCAAGTTCAGAACTCCCAGCAATGGAGTCCAGTTGCTGTCGGTGAAGTCTTTGATGACCCTGAGACTTCCAACAGGAGGCAAGCATACACAAGCCCTTGGAGAAACTTCACAAGCAGGATACACAGCAAAGTCCAGTCCTTTTCCTTTCCAAAGCAGAAGCAGCAGAGACAATCAGTACCAGGAATACAGATTAATGGTGTGATTTAGAGTTTGGTGGACGGATATCCCGTCCACTTTATTACAAGTGCAGCCCTTCCAAGTACTACGCATCAGGGATTAGGCTAACGCATTTTAGTGTAATGTCCGCATCACCGCACTGAAATGCATTCGTCATACATTTATAACACCCCGACCCATGCGAGGCGCGCTCTACAAAGTGATACCCTTAAGCATTGAGCACCTCGCTTCCAGCGAATGCACTCTGTGCTGCCTGCCTGCTGCCTGGAATGCACTGTTGAAAACCTTTTAAATAAAAGAATTATTCACAAGATATACGCTGCGAGAACAGAATAAATCATTTTATTATTGGTGCTTTGGGCCCAATACCATGTAGTTTCCCTCACAGCATGATGTAAACACCCAACAGTGACTACCTTGACGTGACTCTTTAGGCCGCACCTTCCTGTTGTTGTCTGGTCAGGCGCCTCCCATTCTGGGAACATGCTGGTGTCTGATTGGCCACTGAGGTGAAAGGCGACAGCTTTGGTTTTCCTTACAGCGCCCACCTCCACCAGAGATGCCTGGTGTGATCAACACAAGACCTCTGTGCTGCTTCATAATGCAGAAGAAGTCGCACTATGACCCCAGGCAAGATCATGTATTCCTCGACCGTCGGATGAGAGTGAGTGAAAACAACTCACCTTCTGCCCTCTTTGAGTTTTGGAAGTCGGGTCACAGACAGACTGTCCGGGCAGGCAAGATGCCCAAGGCTCTAAAAGGTGCAGTTCCACTGACCAGCAAGTGACTCTTGATTTGAGGACTGCAGTGAGCTCAGAGACCGTCGATTGAAGACTTAACTGCAGCAGTATTAAAACCCCTGAGCGGCTCACACCTACCAGTGTGACGCAGTCCTCGTCCTCCAGTCAGCCAGAGTTCAAGTACGTGTTTTTTTAAGTGCGTGCTTGGACCCCAGTTCACGTGTGTGTGTGCAGTTAGTAGGTGTATAAATATCAGACCATCAGCACTGCTTTTGTTCGAGTGGCACCCCGCCTGTTGGCTAGCTGCAGCCTAAAACCCTAATGCCAATGCTGTCAAATAAATTCAACTTGTCACTTCACAAGTGCTTAAACTATGATTAGGAGGCAGGTTTACGAGTTCCCATAATTTGTTTATCATAAGAGATATGCAGGCATTGTAAAAAAGTCACATGTTTAATGTGTCTTAATAAATAATTCACAAATAAGTATTTATACAGTACTGACAAGTCTTGCTACCCAAAAACACATTTACAGCAACCTTAGAATAACTAATAGCTGAAGAGAAAATAATAAGGTTCCAAACTGAAGCACTGCAGTCTACATGCAGCTTGTTGGTGCCAGTTTGTAACTCACTGAGCTCTAATTCAAGAAGTACAACTTGTGACCTGCGGG
Organism: Calotriton arnoldi; assembly: GCA_963921515.1. NCBI lineage: Eukaryota > Metazoa > Chordata > Amphibia > Caudata > Salamandridae > Calotriton > Calotriton arnoldi. The sequence continues at coordinate 104,872 of CAWUFW010015655.1, forward strand.
TAACAAAAGGATCGCTCAAGCATAAGCAGGAGCCAGCTGAGTTGTCTACACAAAAAAAAAACCTGTGACCTGCATGTTACTTGTTGCGCTTAGCAGCAGGCATATTATTCCTCCATGCTATATGATGAGCCAGACTTGTGGCTAGACTGCACAGAGATTTCTCCAGCAAGTGCACTGACGATCAAGTAGAGTTTAGTGTAAAATCATCTTCATTATCAGGTGGTTTACAGCAGTTTCAATGCCATTTTAGAGCTTCTTATTGTTCAAAGTGATAATTTCTGATATTTATCTCTTTCCATGGACTTTACTACTTCTTTTTTTTACTCGAAGTGTCACATATTTGGCAGGTGAATGTCACTCATACTACACTAAATCCATGAGAATGTCACACAGCAGTCTAAAAACGTGCCAGCTATGCTGAGAACTGCGGTTACGCAGTCTGTCTCTGGTTAGTGCCCTCCCATTTCTGGGGCTTTGCAGCAGTTTTAACATCTTCTTAGAGTTTCTTGTTGAGCAAATAGGTGTAATTTCTGATATTTATATGTTTCCCTAGTATTCATTGCTTGATTTTGCTTGTGGGAACTTGTCACTCGTAGTCGTTGAAATGTCACTCATAATTACACTGAAATTTTGAAAATGTCACACATAGCAATCTGAAACCTTGGCAGCTGTGCAAGTGCATTATCTCCTATGGCATTTGTAATAAGACAGGCAATATATCTGTCAGGTTTGTAATGGAGTAATTCTCCGTAAAGTTCTAAATCAGGCCCTAAGTAATTTCAATGGCCCCATGAGGGGCAATAGTGCTAGAAGAAGGGGCATGAATGCCAGGGCTAATTGCTCCAACCATCCCTTATTGATATAATGATGTTATAGAAAGACATGTAAGCACAACTAAATAACACAGACAAGACTTGCTATGACCTGACACTCTCTCTCTCTCTCCCCCTCTCTCTCTTTCCAACACACACACACACACACACTCTCTCTCTCTCTCTAAAAGCAGGATTCACACTCTTCAAATACAACACTTTCACAACCACGGTGAACCAATAATTTAACCTCATACTTACCAACATTCTGTGGCCTAAAAGACACAGGGGCATATTCTCAAGAACGTGTGATAACCATCGCAAAAGTGACTTAACGCAACCCTCAACATCGCAGTCCATCGCAGGACATTTACGCCGTGTTAACCAAGTATTCACAACACGGTGGTACCATGCGATAGTCTCCAGATAACGCGTCAACTGACCGTGTTAAAATCAACGCCACGCCGCAAAAATGCGAAACACAAACGCCAAAAAAGCTCCGATGAGGCCGAACGCAATACAAAAAGCAGCGAAAACCAGCGGCAGGCCTGTAAATCCCACGCGTCTGGCGGGAAAATGCACCATAGAAGCAACAAAACAACACACCAGAAACAATCCAAAGTGCGTAGCAACATGGATGCACCGTGACCCAGCGCAGAGGCCAACGCGAACCACACAAGCCCCACAGACCACCAGCAAGGACCAACTGGGTCGGGGAAGGCCAAGGAGAAGAGGGAGAGGAAGACGGGGTGCAGTCCGTAGGAAAACAAGACCAGTGTCACGGATGTGACAGAACACTACCAGCAACTGACCCACATTGAGACCACCTTGAATGCAGCCGGAGTGCCGAGGAGGCCAATGGAGGAGGCCAAGAGGCGCTGGCATGACGTGAAAACCTAAACCAGGCCCAAAGTCGCTGCCAACAGGAAGGCAGCAACGGCGACAGGAGGTGGGAGTCCTGCGCCACAGGAGGAGCTGGAGGAAATGGAGGCCAGCCATCAGTGTGGAGACGGTGCAAGGAGGTGGGAGTACGGACACAGCTCGAGAGGACCTGACACAACAACAACAAGGTGAGTAACGAACAGGTCCTGGGGGGACGGGGGGAGATGGGCACAATGGCACACATGCACAACGATGGGTAGCACACTGCACACCCACAATAAACCAGGGTCATGTCCCCCATCCCTGTGGCACACTGCAGCACACACACATGGCAAACACAGCACATCCCATGACAATGTGGCACAAAGTGCAATACCGACACTGCAGAACAGGGGACACAACTGGGTCTGCCCATGCGCATAAACAGGCCAATCACATTTGACAGAGCAGGGAACTGTGAGATGCATATGTACGGGTACAACCTCACAACAGTCATGTAGTCCAAATGTCCACTGTCCCCCTCAAATTGCCAGCGCCGCCTCAAGCAGCCACAATGTACATTGTCACACAGTCTGCATGTCTACAAGAACAATGCGCCAACATAAATGCCAACACAATGTCAACATGCATCTCCCCTTCACATTGCAGAGGGACAAACAACACCTCCAGCAGGTCAGACCAGACAACCCATCAGTGATGCAGGACACGACCAACACACCTTCGACACCTACGCCCTACAACAGCCCATGGATATCCCACGCAACCCACCACCAGGACCAGGGCAGACAAGCTACTTTGAGGAGAACCCAGCCCATGCAACAGACCACACAGCATGAAGCACATGCAAGCAAGGCTGGCCCACAACACTTCACCGACCCACACATGGCACCCCAATGCCAGGTGTCAGAACGCAAAAAGGAGGTGGCCGAACAGGGGTGGGTGTGGTCCGAACCCATGGAAGGGGAACTAGATCACATTCGTGGGTGTCAATTACCCTTCAGGGACCACCTACACCCCACAAAGGAGACCCACACTGCCATAGAGACACACGCAGTTATCATGTTGAACTGGCTATGGGAACGTGCGCCCGGCCCCTTTATTGGCAGGGCCACATGTACAGTGATGCCTGTGCTGGATGTGTGTGGGGTGAGCATAAGCCAGCCTGCACAGAGTGCTCGATGCTGGCAACAACTTGAACAGTGGACACCAGTGCAATGGAAACAGAAAACACATGCATAACAGAGTCAACTGCTGAGCAACATGGAGGGAGCCGGAGCAAGTACAGAGGTCACCCAACATACAAACAGAAGTGTCCGTGAGTTGCAGTGCACTGAGGTTGGGGCACTAGAGCTGTGCGCGCTCATGTGATCGTCCCAGGTCTCCCACACTGCCTGAGGTGACATTGCTGCGCAACATCTCCACATCACAAAACTCAATCAGTAACTGAGTCAGTGGCATCTGGAGTGCTGAGCAGGGGATCAGGCAGATGATGGCATCCACAACAGGTCTGAGCAACTCCGTCAGTCTGCCAGTACCATTGTCTCGACTCTGGCAGATGGTGGTTGGAGTTGGCCCTGGCGATGGTGGCGTGTGCCTCCTGCGGTGATGCAATGTCCGGGATAGTCAGGACTCGATTTGATGTGTGAGCCCTGGTGGTCCGCAGTTGAGGCCGGAGGCAGCGGACAGCGCAGGGCTACATGCACATGGCGTCGATGACCCCAAGACCACTGTCACAGAGGCCATCCAATATTCATTCAGACAGGGTCCCGGACTTGAGCTACACAGAGTTAGTGGCCCCGGGTGCACAGCGGCAGGCACAGGCACACCGCCACGGGACAGTGACTTGCGGTCTAATGAGGTAGGGCCACGCAGACTGAGCGGGTCCTCGTCGATGTCGTAGGTGAATGCCGCGGAGTGTTTCGGGGGACAGTGGAAGGTGTTCTTCCAGGGCATGATGCAGAGGGCAGAAGCTATCTGGAAGCAGCAAATGGAGGAGTGAAAAGCGACTGCCTCGTTGCCACCACCAATTCGGTATCAGCAGCATGAGGATGAAAACTACCCCCTAGTCCATAGACTCAAACGCCACCAATGTATGACCAGAGAGTGTCCATGAATGTCGGGGAACAGACTTAGTGGCACCGGGGCTGAGAGGGGATGCAGTCTGCGATGATGCCGGTACACTGATATGAACTCCGGCATTGACGATTCAAGACTCTGCGACCTACTGGACCGCAGTGTAGGCCGGAGGCAGCGGTCAGCAGTGGGCCACAGCCATGTGTCATAGGCTCGCGATGCACAGAGTTAGTGATATCAGGGCAGTTGTCGGTAGTGTTCGATCACCTCCGTAATGATAATACTTTTTTCCTCCCAACTGCAACGCGTCATCCTCGTATGCCTCTCCTTGCGTGCAATGATCCCTACTCTGCCTTTGAATAGTCGATGTTCAGTTCCAATTCTGTGACCTACTCGAGCGCAGCGTAGGCCTAGAGCAGTAGTCCGCGTGGGCCCACAGAATCTTGCGGCTGTGATGTAACACTAAGACCTGTTGGCACCACATCGAAGGGTGTATAGTGACATACACTCAGCCATGATTTATGTGCTCTGCCATGGTGTAATCAAGACTCAGTTCCAAATGTGTGACCTACTTGTCCGCTGTGCATGCCGGTGGAGTACGTCAACGTAAAAGGAATACTGCGGGCCTGTGTTGCGGAGGCCGTGATGGTCTGACGAGGCTGCCAAGGTCGCAGGCCTCGGGCTTGGAGATTGCACCGGCACGTGGTGGGCCCTCATCGACACACGCCGGTGTCGGAAGGTGGGCATTGAGGCCTGGGTGCGCAGGACTGATTAGCGTCCCGGGGTGCAGCAGGCGCACAGGATCGCTGGCAACACCGCTCACGGCATCGGCCTTGTGGCGGGGTGAGGGGCGCCACCCTTGCAGAGACGTTGGGCATTCCGGAAGAGGACCACGCCCAGGGTTATGTGCCTTTTATTCACACCCCTACGCTGACCTGGCGTACGCCGGGCCAGCCCACTCCGCTCACGCTTACGGGGGAGACGTCACAAGCTACATTTCCGCGACTTCCCCACTGGCTGGGGTGACATGGTTGCGTCCACTGTCCACTACACTCCAAACACCAGCGGTGTGTGTCGATATGGATATGTGTGTGGTCTGCATACTGCAGTCTGGCCAGCACATCCACGACACACTTGGCATTGTGTACATTCTCATTCATCGGTCCCTTGCCTCCTTCGCACATGCCTGGTCCCCACCTCTTCTGACATTCTGCCATTGTGTGTCCGAGGTGCCATGCCGTAGATGGCTCATGTACATGGCTGGCCCAGGTTCCCACAGTGAGTTGTGCTGTCGTGTCTGGTGGGTGTGCATGTTGTATGTGAGCTCGTGACGTGTGCATTTCCTGTGTTGTGTGTTGCATGATTGTGGAGTTGAGGTGTGGTGTGTGCATTTGGTATTGGCCAATGAGCAGTGCATTTCCTTGGGTGCCATCCTCGTGGCGCAGGTTGATGATGGACTGTCGGAGGTGCAGGTATCATGCACACTGCCTGGGTGGTTGGCGACGTCGTTGGCGGAGATTCCACGGTGGTCCACTATTGCCTGCACATTGGTGAGATCCGTGAGCTTTCTGTTGCTGAACCCCTCCTCGGCATCTGACATCGCCATTGCCATCCTGGAAGGCTACAAGATCTCCCGCAGGGACCGCACCAACGGAGTAGGAGGAGGAATCGCCATCGTCCACAGGAACACTCTCAGAGTCTCGACCAACAACGACGACACCCTCAGCACCGCCGAACACCTGCACTTCCAGATCCACACCGACCCCAACACCACCCTCAGAGAAACCCTCGTCTACAGACCCCCGGACCTCGACCACAGTTCAGCGACTCCATCACCCGACTTCGTCAGCCCTCACGCCCTCGCCTCCACGGACTACATCCTCCTCGGGGACCTGAACTTCCACCTCGAGAACAACAACGACACCAACTCTACCACCCTGATCGACAACCTCGCCAACCTCGGACTCAGACAACTCGTCACAACTCCCACCCACTCTGCCGGCCACACGCTTGACCCCATCTTCTCCGCAAGCTCCCACGTCACCTTCAGTCACACCACCGAACTCCACTGGACCGACCATCGCTGCATCCACTTCACGTTCCAGAAAGCCACCACGCACCACCGCACCCAACAGATGCCTCGACGCTGCTGGAGCAAAGTCACCGAAGACCAGCTAACCACCACCCTAGCCCGGTGCCCACCAGCCGACCCCACCGACCCCGACACCGCCACCCGCAACCTCAGACAGTGGATCAACGACTGCGCCAACACCCTCGCCCGCTCAAGAAACCCCCCAGCAGCCACACCAGCAAGAAAGCCAGCTGGTTCACTGAAGACCTCCGGGCCTCCAAGCAAACCTGCCGAAAGCTAGAGAAGAACTGGCACCGCAAACAAACACCGGACAGCTACACAGCCCACAAGAACGCCACCCGCAGACACCATCACCTCATCAGATCCGCCAAAAGGGCCTCCTTCAAAGACCGCCTAGACAACAAAGCACACAACAGCAAAGAGCTCTTCAACATCGTGAAGGAACTCTCTAACCCCAGCTCCAACACCAACGACATCCCACCTTTGCAAGACCTATGCAACTCGTTGGCCGCCTTCTTCCATCGCAAGATCGCTGACATCCACGACAGCTTCAACACCACGATCGCCCCGACAACCACTGAGATCCCCGCCCCCACGACCAACATCCGCACCAACCGCCTGCTCTCCTGGACAAACATAAACGACGACGACACCATCAAGATCATGAACACCATCCACTCCGGATCTCCGTCAGACCCATGCCCACACCACATCTTCAACAAAGCCAGCACCACCATCGCACCCCATCTCCGGAAAGCCATCAACATCTCCTTCGAGAAAGCAACCTTCACGGATAGCTGGAAGCACGCCGAGATCAACGCCTTACTCAAGAAACCCAAGGCGGACCCCAAGGACCTCAAGAACTTCCGGCCCATCTCCCTACTCCCGTTCCCGGCAAAGGTCATCGAGAAGACCGTCAACAAACAACTGACCCGCAACCTCGAGGAGAACAGCATCCTGGACCCGTACCAGTCCGGGTTTCGCAGCAACCACAGCACCGAAACTGCCCTCATTGCCGCCACCGATGACATCAGGACCCTGCTAGACAACGGAGAGACCGCGTCCCTCATCCTCCTGGACCTGTCAGCCGCCTTCGACACGGTATGCTACCACACACTACGCACACGCCTCCACGACGCCGGAATCCAAGAGAAGGCCCTGGACTGGACCACCTCCTTCCTCTCCGGCAGAACACAGAGCGTCCGCCTCCCCCCCTTCCGCTCCGAGGCCACCGAGATCATCTGCGGCGTACCCCAGGGCTCATCCCTCAGCCCAACGCTGTTCAACATCTACATGGCACCACTCGCCCACGTCGCCCGACTGCATGACCTCAACATCATCTCTTACGCCGATGACACCCAGCTGATTCTCTCCCTCACCAAAGACCCCCACACCGCCAAAACAAACCTCCACGAAGGAATGAAGGCCGTCGCCGAATGGATGAGGAACAGCCGACTGAAGCTGAACTCTGACAAGACGGAGGTCCTCATCCTCGGATCCACCCCCTTGGCCTGGGACGACTCCTGGTGGCCGACCGCACTGGGAGCAGCCCCAACACCCACCGACCACGCACGCAACCTAGGAGTCATCCTCGACTCCACCCTCTCCATTACTAAGCAGGTCAACGCCGTCTCTTCCGCCTGCTTCAACACCCTCCGCATGCTCCGCAAGATCTACAAGTGGATCCCCACCGAAACGAGAAGAACGGTCACCCAGGCCCTCGTCACTAGCAGGCTGGACTACGGAAATGCCCTCTACGCTGGAGCCTCTGCCAAACTCCTGAAATGGCTGCAACGCATCCAGAACGCCTCTGCACGCCTGATCCTCAACATCCCTCGCCGCAGCCACATCACCCCTCACCTGAGAAACCTGCACTGGCTCCCCGTCAACAAGAGGATAACCTTCAAGCTCCTCACCCACGCACACAAGGCACTGCACAACACCGGACCTGCGTACCTCAACAGACGACTCAGCCTCTACACCCCCGCCCGCCAGCTTCGCTCCGCCGACCTCGCCCCCGCCACAATACCCCGCATCCAAAGAGCGACCTCCGGCGGCAGATCCTTCTCCCACCTCGCCGCCAAAACCTGGAACACCCTCCCCATCCGCCTACGGCAGACCCAAGACCTGCTGACCTTCAGAAGACTCCTGAAGACCTGGCTCTTCGAGCAGTGCAGCACCCCTCCCCTCAGCGCCTTGAGACCCTCACGGGTATGTAGTGCGCTCTACAAATGCTATGATTGATTGATTGATTGATTGTGTGCAGTGTTGCAAGGGGCCACTAGTAGGACATGTGTGCAGTCACTTGCCCCCTGACACGTGCGGAAAGCCAGCTGTGGCGTACACGCCTTGCTTGGTCTCCAGCTGTTCCTGTGCAGTGTGTGTGAGGTATGGATAGTGGGGTACCAAGCTGATGGTGTCATCCATGACCGTTGTGGGGGACCTGGATTGGCCAGGCTGTGTGACTCCTCCGTCTCAGGCGGAGGTTGGTTGGAGGGTACCAGAGGCCAACACGTGCAGCATGGCCAGCAGCTTTGTCTGCGGTGGGATGTTGGTTGTCCGCTGTGTTGGTACCGTCAGCCTGTGGGCTATGGTGGTCAGGATGCGGAGGAGGGTTGTCCCTTTGGGCATATAGTGGGCAATGACATTCTCTGGTGTTGGGTCTGTGGGGTTGGTCCATTTTCGGAGGGTCGCTGTCTTTGTCTGCGCTGCCTCAGTGTTGGTCCGGGGGGGCGGTGGGTGTCAGGGGGTGGCGGTGGGTGTTGTTGCCCTCTCGGGCTCCGGGATGCATGGTGAGTAGCTCCATGGCATCTGTTGCCCTTCAGGTGTGGCTCTGGGCTGGGCTCCATTTTTGTGGTGCAGGCTGTGCTCCGACTTTGCACCAGGTCAGGGCAGGTGTTGGTTTCCTGCTGCTAACGCGCCTTATCGCCTGTTTTGTGGTTTTATCGCTGATCGGGCTGGTCGTTGAGAATGTTGAGGTGTGGTGTTGTCGCGGGTTTTTGCTCGGGAACGCCTACTCTGCATCTCATTAGCGATAGTTGCAGGGGTCATCTGTGGCAATGTTTTTTGAGGATGCTTTCGCAGGTAAACTGGTGTTATAGGCTGTTAGCACCAGCTTGTGAACGTTGCGATACATTTATCTCAACTTTGGCTGCGATAAAGTGCCGTTAACTCGGCGATAGCTCCTTGAGAATATGCCCATAGGATTTTACCACTGACAGTCAATAGGGAGCTACCAGCCTGAAGTTCCAGGACATGCTGCAGATAGCATGTATATTACAAGATCCACATTGTAGGGAGGAAGTGCCTGTTACAGGCATGGTCTGTTACAGATCATCATTTTCAGGTTTTATTTTTATCACAATTAAAGTTGGTCAAGGCCACAGCTCTCAAGATGGCAAAGGGACATTTTACCCACTACCTTTGCAGGAACTTTAAAACAGCACTTACTTTCACTACGTGGATATTTACAACACAGTACCTTTGTTACAAGATATCTTAGCACAGTTTTATATAACTGAGGGGCATATTAGCAAGGGCCTTATCGCCGCTTTAGCAGCACTTTTTGCCGCTAAAGCGGCGATATTTCTATCGCCCTATTAGCAAGCTGTCGCTAACGGCTGTTAGCGACAGCTTTATGGCGAAAGCGACCGTTTTGGTGCCGCTTTGCATGTCAGCGATATATATCACTAATGACATGCAAAGTAGGCGTTTCCAACTAAAAGCGACTGAAAACAGTCGCAAACACAACTTCCCCCTATTAGCAATGCCCGCGAAGCGATAAAAAAACTTGCGCTAACTGCGATTATCGCTAGAATCTAACACCTGCTAAAAACCTGACTTAACCATTCTAGTCAATGGGAGGTGGATTGTAAGGTTAAGTCCTCACCTGCCTATTAGCAAGCTTTTCATTAGCGCATTGAATTTATCGCTCGATTTCTCGCGCTATTGCTGGGTTTCGCCGCTATCGCTTCATTTTCTATCGCCTTGGAGATAAGCGTTGATAATAACGCGTTATCTCCGCGATGAAATCCAGCGATAGCCGGCGATAAAAAAAACAGCGCTAAGCGCGCTTTGCGATAATTATCACAATTCCTTGGTAATATCCCCCTTGGACTTTAAATACACTGAACTTTTCACATAAGTAATTAACCACACTATTGCTTCCTTCTCTTATAGATCTCCTACTTTCTGTGATCTAGCCTCCTGCTTTCCCCGTCTCTCTAACCGCAACATTACAGTCTTTCCTTTCCACTGGCTGGTCTGACTGCAGCAAAAATGCAGATGGAGTCTGTCAGGTGCTTCCATCCTCCTCGCAGGCAGGGGCTGCACATAGACTTCCCAGCTGGGTGAAGCTGCTTTCCAGAGCATTGTTAGCTGTCCTAGGCAATATATTTACCTTAAAGCAATTATCATTAAGGTATATACATTGCCCGCCCCCTCACAATGGGGCATATTCACAATAGAAGTTGCAAATCATCATTTTTAAAATAATTGTTTATGTGCAGGAAGGGACACCTTCCTGCACATGAACAATTATTCATGGCAATTTGCTGTTTCTATGTGTGCTGCACAATGCAGCACACATAGAAACAGAAAAAACTAGGAGAAATTTAACATTTCTCCTTGTTTTGCCATGTTAGGACCAGGTTTTTCCTGGTCTTAATTTTAGCGCTGCCTCCTATTTACGCTACCCTTGTAAATAGGGGGCAGTGTCAAAATCAATGGGTGTTCCGGCGGGACACCCACCACAACACCCATTGCACGCACACCCCTTTCACGCTAAGTGTAACATGAAAGGGGGCCTTATTTACAAGGCGGCGTTAAGCCATGTTAAGTGGCTTAACGCTGCCTTGAATATATGGTGAAGGGTCTATTGCCACAGGAACGTCATAAAAAGTGACTTTCCTGTGGCAATAGGAGCTTGTAAATATGCCCCAATGTTCCTCAAGGCAGCTGTCTTGTGCTTTGTTTTTTTCCATCTTCAGAGCAATGGATCAACCCTCATCCAGTGGTGACTGGTGGAATTTGAAAATGGTGAAGCCAGAAGAACCAAAGTGAAATGCACAAGCAAGTAAAGCACACAACGACAACGCTTTAAAGAAAGGTTGAACAGGGCATGCAGCAGGTTGTTTCTCCCTTGATAAGTACTATCGTTTTGCATGAAGTCTATTTCCAGCCTAGTTTAGGAAATAAGCCAAGACTGCCCAGGGCTGCTTATGTACGTTTGCCCACCTGCATGTAAATAAAATGGATAACTGCACTTCGTCTCATGCTGTAACAATTTCAAAATGTATTTATTCCATTATATTTTGATTCAATGAAACATTAGATGCATCCTTCCAGAAGGTGGCGGTATTTGATTACTGTACATAATAACAACTCCATTTCCAAATTTAATGGATCTATAAATAACCTAGCAGTGGCATGGCGGCATTTAGTAGAGGTTTCTGAAGCGGCACAACACAGTCCAAGCAAGCGGCCCGCCATATATGAAAAGCTGATGAGGGGCTGCTGAACAACGTGTCTCTTACTTAACGAGTGACGTGGAGCGCGAATGCATGACTCTGGACTTTTTATCAGCTTGATAGTATCGCTCCTGCATTCAAGTTTTCATGAAAATCAAGGGCTGTAAATGGATAAGCCCCAATGTAGAGATAGATGCCCGTGTGTGTACAATGTTATTGCTTGGCTTTGGGTGCTCGGATGGCGATTAGTCCGATGAAAGGTGACAGGCCTTTATTCAGGGTAAGATTTAGGGAACATTTTTCAGGCCTGAACATCCAAGGGGCGTACCCCAAAGCCCTAATACAGATACCGCTGTAGTCTCATCCCATTTCACCTTGCAAAAAAAAAAATACAGGCGAGTGCCAACACGTTTCGAAATGGGGCCAAATATATCGGACACCTCTGGACAAACCGGAGGAAGCTAATTATTCAATGTGTATTTGCGATATGGCGAGTGAGAGAGAGAGTGTGAGAAAAAGAAAACGAGATAATAATTTACTCGATCAGGTAATTAATTTACACCTAACGCCACCACCATGTGTGTGTGATGGATCGTCGCCTAAAGTAACCGTTCTGCTTTGAGTCCACTAGATGGCAGCAAAAGATCAGTTAGACTGACACTATCTCTCAGGGTCGTTTCCAACAGCATCACAAAAGTAGCTAGTTGAAGAGAGGGGTTCTAAGGCGCCTGGACCAACAAGGCATAACACGCCACACAGTGGGGTTGTTTGGTGTGTTACACCCCTCTAATAAATGTCTTTTTTAATAAATAGTTGGGCACAGAAGCTTTCGGTCCGGTATGGTAAAGTGTCTCTCGATTTTACCTGGGATTTTTAAATACTCACTCAGACAAAAATTCACACACACGCACACTCTCGTCTCTGTTTTGAAGGTCTTAAAACATGGTTACTTTGAAAAATACTGTGGGGGATATTCTCAAGAACGTGTGATAATCATCGCAAAATTAGCTTAACGCAACTTTGCACATCGCAGTCTATCGCGGGAAAATACCACCGTGTTAACGTTGTATTCTCAACCCGGCGGCACCATGCGATAGTCCCACGACAACGCGCTAAATGACCGCGTTAAAAATAACGCGATGCTGAAAAAACGCGAAACACGAACGTGAAAAAAGTTGCGACGTGGCCAACCGCGATAAAAAAAGCAGCGATAACCAGCAACAGGCCTGCAATTCCCACGCGTCATGAGGGAAAATGCACTACAAAAGCACCTAAAAACCCAAACAAAATAATTAAAACTGCGTAGCACCATGGAGGAAGCCGGAGCAAGTACAGAGGACGACCAGAACCCCACAAGCCCCCAGGAGGACCAGCCTGGGACCTCGGGGTCACGGAAGGGCAAGGAAAAGAAGACGAGGAAGACGAGGTTCAGTCCGCAGGAAAACAGGATCATCATCACGGAAGTGATAGAACACCACCAACAACTGTTCGTCACCACCAAGGTGTCATTGGCAAATAAAAATGCAACATGGCAGTCCATCCTGGACAAGGTGAATGCAGTCGGAGTGAGGAGGAGGACAATTGGAGAGGTCAAGAGGCGCTGGAATGATGCGAAGCGCAAAACCAAGAAGAAACTTGCTGACAACCATCAGGCAGCAATGCAGACTGGAGGTGGCAGTCCAGCCGAACACCAGGAGCTGGATGAGATGGAGGAAATGGTGGCCACAGCCATCAGTGGGGAGACAGTGGCAGGAGTTGGGGGTCCAGACACTGCTCGACATGACCTGACACAACAGCACCAGGGTGAGTACCGAACAGGGACTGGGGGGATGGGCGGAGAAGGGCACAATGGCACACATGCACAATTAAGTAGAGCACACTGCACACCCACAATGACTCTGATCATGTCCCTGATCCCCTTGGCACACTGCAGCACACATACAAACAGCAAGTAGGCCCCCGTCCACTATGGGCACAAAGGGGTCCCTCCCCACACAGCACCAAGCTCACAACCAACCCATGCACATGTGTCTAAACCAGCAAAGCTGCGTGTCTGTGAGCCACACTGACAATGTAAGTGACACCGCATGACTAACAGCATGACAGCAGTCCAATCATCATGACATGGTGCACGCCACAACACTGAGGTGGCTGAGTGTGGAACACATCCGTAAAGGGGCAGGTCACACTCTGACACATCCACGTGCACAAACAACCCCTGACGTCAACAACACATCTGCGGATAAACCATGCCCAAGAGTCCAAAATACGAACCCGAGCCAAAATTAGCCAAGTCTGCAACATCTCAGCACTGTAGAAGCACAGAAGACAAAGGCACACAGCCTCAAAGGGCTAAGGGGCAGCAAAATCACAGCTGCAGGGGTGACTCTCCCACAATGCAGCACACACACATAGCAATGACTGCACACCAACATTGACGACAATGTGGTACAAAGTGCAACACTTACACTACAGAACAGAGGACACAACTGGTCCCGCTTGTGCGTAGAAACTGGACAATCACATCTGGCATAGCAGGAAACTGTGAGATGATAATGTACGTGTACAACCTCACATCTGTGATGTAGTGCAAATGTCCACTGTCCCGCATCAAATAGTCAGCTCCTCCCAAACAGTCACAATGTACATTGTCATGCAGTCTGTATGTAAACTTGAACAATGCGTCAACATACATGTCAACACAATGTTAAAATGCATCTCCCCTTCACATTGCAGAGGGACAATCAACACCTCCTGCAGAGCAGACCAGACAACTCATCAATGATGATGAAGAGGACCTCCACACCTTAGACACCGACGCCCTACAACAGCTCATGGACAGCTACGGCAACCCACCTCCATGAGCAGGGCAGCCCAGCTGCATCGAGGAGACCCCACCCCCTGCACAGACCACACAGCAGGAAGCACCCACCACCACGGCTGGCTCCCAGCACCTCACCGAAGAACACATCGCATTCCAAGGACATGTGTTAGACTGCCAGAAGGAGGTGGCTGAACAGGTGCAGTGGGGTTCGACCTCATGGCAGCCAAACTAGATGACATACGTCGGTGTCTAAGTCCCATCAGGGACCACTTACACTCCCTAACGGGCACCCACAGTACGCTCCATGATGTCCAACAATCCATGCCCGACATAGCTGGAGTCATGACTCTGAGAGGAGAACAACTGCCTAGTCAGAGTGGCCTCAGCGATGTCAGCCGAGAGTTGGCACAGATGCTGAGGATAATGGAGAACATGGAGCGGATGCATGCGGAAAGATTGTCTGCCATGGATGCACACCAGCAAAAAGTTGTTGGGATCTACCATGCCCTGCAGATCCTCATCATCACATTGCTGCCACCAAGGCAGTCGCTGATGAATGCTGCTGGTCCCCATACACACACATCTCCGGCCCCTGATGTGTCAGTGGCACACAGTGCTGCAGACCAAACATCAGCATCCACATGTCAGACAGATGACATAGAGGATGAAGATGCGGGTGCTTCCACCTTTGTAGTAAGAAGGAGCCAGTAGCATTCTTCTCTGCCATATGCCCTGTTTCAGCTTGGTTCCGTTCTGCCCTCTGCATCATGCCCTGTAACAACACCTCCCACTGTCTCCCGAAACACTCTGCGACACTCACCTTGGACCTCGACATGGACTGCCATATCTTGTTTGCTTACCAATTACACAGCAATCAGACTGCGGACTGTACTCTTCCTCCTCCTATGTACTTGTCAATCCCTAAATGACTCTGGCTGGCCCTCCACTGGGCTACAATGTAATGTGGGGTTTGCCTAGGTGAACTTCACATTAGTAGCAGGGGGCCTCTAATCTTTGCAGTTCTTTATCCCGCAGCCTGTCTGTGTGGGGCTTATGCGTTTTTCATCACTTTTTTAGGATTACTTGACTCCACCACTTAATACTTATATTCTTCATTACATTATAGTTGTTTAATTCTGTGTTTCATTTTCCCCCACACCCATTATTCTTCTCTACTTCGCTACTTTCACAAGAATTCTGTTACACCATTAGAAGTGCCCTGACGGTCGTGATACACACGCATGCTGTTGATATTAGATAATATTCCTTTACCTTGATAATGGAAGCTTTACAAATTTTTGGCTTCACAGATGAGCAATATGCTCTTCTAGTTGGCAACCAAAGTAACTTTGAACAGCAACCTAATTCGTCAGCCTCAATAGCCAACAATGAAGACATTAATAAGTTACTAGTACTAAAAAAGAAAATAAAAAGAATAGAAATGCATGGACACTTCATGCTTGAATATCTTAAGGCCGGAGTTATACCACAAGGCCTGAGGGTACGAAACATCCCTGGACTGTTTGTCCAAGTTAAACAATTTTTAGAAAAATGGTCACATATCGCCAGTATGTGTTCTCGAGATCTGATGATTTTAATAGTTGAAACTGCCAAGGAGTTGATACAAATTCTGATGGATGAAATGAAAAATTTAGAAGAAAAATTTAAAAAAGTAATGCGGTTGAGGAAGCAAAGAAAAACTTGAAGAAATCAATCAGGAAGTCACATCTTATAGTGACTATCTGATTAAGAGAAAAACCGAAAAGTTGAAGAAGGATATACGCTTCTATTCCAAGGAAAAAACATATCCATATTTAAATGAACACTTCTACTCAGAAAATCAATATCAAGAACAAGAGTCTTATGGCCCAGCACCACCTAGAAGTAAAATTACCACGTTCTCAGATACATCAAACTCAGATAACGAACTGAGGGGCATATTAGCAAGGCGATTATCGCCACTTTAGCGGGACTTTTTCCCGCTAAAGCGGCGATAATATTATCACCTTATCAACAAGCTGTCGCTAACTGCTGTTAGCGACAGCTTGTAGGCGATAGCGACCGGGTTGGGTGCCGATTTGCATGCCAGCGATATTTATCGCTAATGGCATGCAAAGTAGGCGTTCCCACCTAACAGCGACTGGAAACAGTCGCTGAGGTCGCTAACGCCTATCAGCGAGGCAGGGGCGGTGATTAGCGAACCAGCGCTAAACACGTTTAGCGCTGGTTTGCTAACACCTGGTCCCACCCTGACTTAGCCATGTAATCCAATGAGAGGTGGATTACATGGCTAAGTCCCCCTCGCACTATCAGCAAGCAGAACTGGGGAACAGTGTGAATATCGCCTGTTTTCAGGCGATATTCACACTGTTCTCCAAGGTTTCTATCGCTTTGGAGATTAGCATTGCTGATTGCACGATAACTCCGCGATAGAAACCGGCGATGCCTGGCGATAATTATCCAAGCGCTAATTGCGCTTTGCGATAATTATCGCCAGGCATTGCTAATATGCCCCTGAGTCCACACAATGCCAACTATGAAAATGAGAGAGCAGGTTACCAATATGACCCCCAAAGAAGCCAACCTTTTTTAGGGAGACGAGGCCCACGCAGGGGCCCGTGGAAACCGAGATACCAGCCCAGGCTTCGAGGCAATTTCAATCAGAACAACTACCAACAGAACCCCCAGTACTTAGTCACACGCGATGCTCAATACTGGCGGACATAGAGCCCATACCCATCTTCAACTTATCTAAAAAATCTCTCAGCCCTGCAGAAATAACACTGTTATCCAAGGGCTTGTCTTTCGTCCCTCACACAAAAGCTGACATCTTTGAAATGTTCCAGGACATCCATTCTTTCTTTCGAAAGATACGTTTAAAAAAGTTCTTCCAAGATAGTAGCACACCTATTAATAATGAAGGCAACAGATCAGGTTTACGCCCCACATCCATCTTTACGCCCTCCTTAGAACAAGTAGGACCTGAAGTGGGCATATTTGAGACCATAGTCATGGCCAAATTGAAAGAAGCCACCTAATTTAACATCAGACTCACATCTAACTTACAAAAAGAAGAATTGGAGGCGTTGATGGAAATGAAAAACACTAAGAACATAACAGTAAAAAACTGTGACAAAGGCGGTGGGATCGTAGTCATAGATACAGACAAGTACATTAACAACATGTATGACCTATTAAATAACCCCGCCCACTACCGTAAGGTGAATTTAGATCCCACCAATAGAGTCCAACGTAAGATACAAACTCTGACCAACAAAGCAGCAGAAAAAGGCATTATATGCCAACAAGAACTTGATTATCTGAATGTACTGCAACCACGCATGGCTAGCGTTTACGGGGTACCAAAAATACATAAAGACAGTAAAAGCCCCCAGTATAGACCCATCGTCACCACAATAGGTTCGGCCACGGAACACATCTCGAAGTACATTGATAGTATACTGCGCCCCCATGTATCCAAAACCCAATCACCTATCAAAGACACTAAGGAGATGAATAATAAAGTAGAAGGACTGGATTTCAACATCAATAGGGACACCTTGGTGTCTTTAGACATAGAGTCCTTATATAGCAACATCCCGCAACAAGAGGCACTTACGGCGGTAGAATGGTTCATCCACACCTATCACATCGATTGTGATATACCATTCATGATTGACATCCTACAGATTGTCCTTGAGGAGAACACTTTTGAATTTAATGGGGACCTGTTTAAACAAATCAAAGGGGTAAGTATGGGGGCGTCTTGCGCCCCAACCATAGCTAACATCTACATGGCACACTTTGAACAAGTTTTCATATACAACGAAGTGGCTCCGTTCTATGAGTCGATCAAACATTGGTCACGATACATTGATGATATATTTTTCATTTGGTGTGATGACCTGGAAACCCTTAGAGATTTCCTAGAATGGATTAACTTGTGTGATACTAACTTACGATTTACTGCCAATATTGGGGCACGTAGGATAGAGTTCCTAGACATTGAAATCAAAGAGGAAGATTCGAAACTAAAAGTAGATCTGTATACCAAGCCTACGGCGAGGAATACATTATTACATTTCTCTAGTTACCACCCCAAAAATCAAAAAGAAAGTATACCAATGGGACAATTCCTACGCCTCAGGCGAAATTGCACTAATCTACATGATTACGATTTAAGAGCTGTAACCATGAAAATGAAATTCATCAACCGAGGCTACCCCAGAAGATTAGTTAGGGAGGCATGCAAAAGAGCTAGGTTTTACGACCGCGACCACCTATTACAATCTCAAAAAAAGAATGAGGAGCCCAAGCTTGTCTGTGTAACCAGACATTCAGAGTTCAATGAAAAAATTCGCCAGATTATCAATGCCCAATGGCATATACTCAATGTGAATGCAAACCCCAACACTGTCATGTCACGGCCTATGTATGCACATAGACGCAATAGAAACCTCAGAGACATAGTCGTTCACTCCAGAATAAAGTCAGAACCCTCCTTTATACAAAAAACCATCGGCGGAGACAATGCTATCACAGGGAATCACAAATGCACCCAATGCAAGGCTTGCAATGGAGCAGTGATTACTAACAAATACACCTACCAAAGAAAGGAAATAAAACTTAGAACATTCACCAATTGCAAAACCAGCAATGTGGTGTATCTGTTGCTTTGCCCATGTGAGAAAGGCTATGTGGGTGAAACATCACGTCAGTTTTCCACACGCTTAACGGAACACCGTTCGGCCATCAGAACCAACAAAATCATGGCCCCTATAGTTAAACACTATAAGGAAAATAATCACACACCAGAAGACATCAGATGGTTAATCTTAGAAAAGATAGAGAATAAACCTGGTATGGATTCTGAGGAAGTCCGCAAACGCAGGGAAGTGTTCTGGATTTTCACCCTAGATACACATATCAATGGACTGAACCTGGAAATTAGGTGGGATCACGCCATACGTTACAACAATGGCTAATTTTATCTGATCCTACTCCTTATCTGTTGCAGCACTCAAAGATAAGATCTATATTGGGCATTTTTATCCAAGCATAATTATTTTAGTTTTGCCTTTTTTTGTCATCAGATCTTTTCCGCTACCTTTTAATTGCCTTCCCCATTCATCTTTTTGCCCCTTTTTAGGTCGAGCCTCGAGTAGCACGCAAGCGCTGCTTAGAGGCGAAGACTTTTAGTAAGCGAGTTTGAAAAGCAGTCCCAAAAACGCTCGTGCGTCGTGGCTGGCCTTTTGAGATGGGTACGCGTGCACGCGCGGCACTAGCATCTGTTAGTAATTATCTCACTCGCTCTCGTAATGTTCATAGTCTACATGCACGAGTGCTCCAGTGCTTTCAGTTCCAAGTGCTTTCACTTTAGCCTACAGCGCGTGTTTACATTAAGCATCTGCTTGCAATTATCCTGCTCGCTCTCGCTCCAGTGCTTTCAGTTCCAAGTGCTTTCACTTTAGCCTACAGCGCGTGTTTACATTAAGCATCAGCTTACAATTATCCAGCTCGCTCTCGCAAAGTACATGGACGAGTTCTTTCACTTACGAGTATTTTCACTTTCTTAGCAGCGCTTATTTACATGTGCTCTGCTAAACGCCACTAGAGCGGCTTTTTTTATTTGCTAAATAAGCGATTTTTTTATATTTCATAAATAACAGCTTAGTATATACTGTAGCCTTAACACTGGTAATTTTTTGAAAAGCTGTAATCGCAACTTACAATAACTCGTGTTTTCTAAAAAAGTGTAAAGGAAAACTATATAAGCTGGCTCAATTTCGCGCTGCGCAGGCCTTTAATATATCACAGGATACTTACTGAACTTTTAAACACGTTGAAGCTTTAAAATAACGCACACTGCCACCGTGTTTTGCCCGTAGGAGTCTCGGGAGTTGGCTTAATGTCGCGCTGCCAAGGTCTTTAATATATCACAGCACACTTAGTGAACTGTCAAACACGTTCAAGTTTAAAAATAGCGCACAGCGCGTCACAGGTCCACACTTAATACACAAAATGCATTATGCTACTCGCATTTCTAGGCCACATGGTGGTGCGCTAATGCAGTTCTTCTGAAGGTTGAGAGGCAAACAGTTTATGTTACATGTAGAAGCTAAATACATAAAAGTAAACCGCAGTTGCCTATGCAACAGATCGAATGATTAAATTACTGGTGTTTGCTAAAAGTAGGTAAACAAATTATATAATAAGCTGGCTTCATGTCACGGTGCACATGCATTTAATATATCACGGCATACTCAGTGAGCTTTCAAACGCGTTAAAGCTTAAAAATAGCGCACACTTTCTTGCTCACAGTAGTTTCAGGAATGCACTCACAAAATGCATTACGTTGCTCGCATTTTAAGGCAACATGGTAGGGCGCAGGTTCAGTAGTAGTAAATGTTAAAAGGCAAACTGTGTAAGTTACATGTATGAACTGAACGCATAAAAGTAAACTGAAGTTGCCCATGTAATAGATACAGTAATTAACCCGCATTTAAGGTCTAAAATGCATTGTCGTACTGGTAATAGTACAAAATAAACGTAAAAACCTATGCCATGCACATAGAGGTAGCTTACACACATTGGCCATAGCACACCAAACGGGTCCCAGCTGGCTCATTCTATAAGCAATGGCGCCATCTGTTTAGCATCTTGGCACTTTCCTTATCTCTTCTCTTCCCTAGGAGTCTCCCCTCCTCATCCTCCCACTCCGCCCCCCAACATCATTTGTTTGTTACATTCTTTAAACAAGTCCTCGGGTTTTTCCCCACACTTGCAAGTACTATTAACAGGAAGAAAACCAGCAGCTAGATAGTGACAACACAGTTTGATTTGCTTTAGAAAAAAAAAGGCTCTACCGTAAATTTTCAGGCGGTTAGTCTACTTTTCACCCACATTTGTCCAGAATAAAATGGTAATGTTTCCACACAGTGGGCTGAAATTTTAAGTTAAAACTTTGATGTACGCTACTTCAGTTGATTCTTAGGGAGATTGTTGTAAGGAACACTATGTGTTTTAAAAATACCCCTCACACACCAAACGCTCATTTGATGTCATGCTTCATCATTGGGGTCTTCCCGTTCTTGCTACAAAACGGGCGTGCTGCAACCTACGGAGACGTGGGAGCACTTTTTATGTAGAACACTATGTGTACTGCAGTTGTGTGAATGTTCGTGTTTAAAGGGAATAATAGTGTAAGTGTAAAAGTTACTCCACACATCTCTAAAATATATACTATTATTGTTTACAGCAGTTGTATTTGCTTAGAAAAGGTAAACAAACCAATAATATAATAAGCTGGCTCCATATTGCGCTGCAGGAGTGTTTAATATATGATAGCAAACTCTGTAAGCTTTCAAATGCGTTGAAGCTTCCAAATAGCGCATACTGCATCTTTCCTAAGCACATACCACGTCTTGCCCACCAAAGGCTCAGGAAAACACAGACAAAATGCATTACGACACCTGCATTTGAGTACTTTGACTTTACCCTACATTGCGTATTTACATTAAGCATCTGCTTACAATTATCCAGCTCGCTCTCGCAAAGTACATGGATGAGTTCTTTCACTTACAAGTATTTTCACTTTCTTAGCAGCGCTTATTTACATGTGCTCTGCTAGATGCCACTAGAGCGGCTTTTTTTTATTTACTAAATAACAGCTTAGTATATACTGTAGCCTGGTCTTTAATTCCGAAGTTATATTTAACACTGCTAATTTTTTGAAAAGCTGTAATCGCAACTTACAATTACTCCTGTTTTAAAAAAAAGTGTAAAGGGAAACTATATAAGCTGGCTCAACGTCGCGCTGCGCAGGCCTTTAATATATCACAGGATACTTAGTGAACTTTTAAACACGTTGAAGCTTTGAAATAACGCACAGCCACCGTGTTTTGCCCGTAGGAGTCTCGGCAGTTTGCTTAATGTCGCGCTGCCAAGGTCTTTAATATATCACAGCACACTTACTGAACTGTTGAACACGTTAAAGTTTAAAAATAGCGCACAGCGCGTCACAGGTCCACACTTAATGCATTATGCTACTCGCATTTCAAGGCCACATGGTGGCGCGCTAATCCAGTTCTTATGAAGGTTGAGAGGCAAACTGTTTATGTTACATGTAGAAGCTAAATACATAAAAGTAAACCGCAGTTGCCTATGCAACAGATCGAATGATTAAATTACTGGTGTTTGCTAAAAATAGGTAAACAAATTATATAATAAGCTGGCTTCATGTCACGGTGCACATGCATTTAATATATTACGGCATACTCAGTGAGCTTTCAAACGCGTTAAAGCTTAAAAATAGCGCACACTTTCTTGCTCACAGTAGTTTCAGGAATGCACTCACAAAATGCATTACGTTGCTCGCATTTTAAGGCAACATGGTAGGGCGCAGGTTCAGTAGTAGTAAATGTTAAAAGGCAAACTGTGTAAGTTACATGTATGAACTGAACGCATAAAAGTAAACTGAAGTTGCCCATGTAATAGATACAGTAATTAACCCGCATTTAAGGTATAAAATGCATTTTCGTACTGGTAATAGTACAAAATAAACGTAAAAACCATATACCATGCACATCGAGGTAGCTTACACACATTGGCCATAGCACACCAAACGGGCTCCAGCTGGCTCATTCTTTAAGCAATGGCGCCATCTGTTTAGCATCTTGGCACTTTCCTTATCTCTTCTCTTCCCTAGGAGTCTCCCTCCTCATCCTCCCACTCCGCCCCCCAACATCATTTGTTTGTTACATTCTTTAAACAAGTCCTCGGGTTTTTCCCAACACTTGCAAGTACTATTAACAGGAAGCAAACCAGCAGCTAGATAGTGACAACACAGTTTGATTTGTTTAAAAAAAATTAAATGCTCTGCTGTAAATTTTCTGGCGGTTAGTTTACTTTTCCCCCACATTTGTCCTGAATAAAATGGTAATGTTTACACACAGTGGGCTGGAATTTTAAGTTAAAACTTTGATGTACACTATTTCAGTTGATTCTTTAGGGAGATTGTTGTAAGGAACACTATGTGTTTTAAAAATACCCCTCACACACCAAACGCTCATTTGATGTCATGCTTCATCATTGGGGTCTTCCCGTTCTTGCTACAAAACGGGCGTGCTGCAACCTACGGAGACGTGGGAGCACTTTTTATGTAGAACACTATGTGTACTGCAGTTGTGTGAATGTTTGTGTTTAAAGGGAATAATAGTGTAAGTGTCAAAGTTACTTCACAAATCTCTAAAATATATATTATTATTAATTACTGCAGTTGTATTTGCTTAGAAAAGGTAAACAAACAAATAATATAATAAGCTGGCTCCATATTGCGCTGCAGGAGTGTTTAATATATGATAGCATACTCTGTAAGCTTTCAAATGCGTTAAAGCTTCCAAAGAGCGCATACTGCATCTTGCCTAAGCACATACTACGCCTTGCCCACAAAAGTCTCAGTAAAACACTGACAAAATGCATTACTACACCTGCATTTGAGTACTTTCACTTAAGCCTACATTGCGTATTTACATTAAGCATCTGCTTACAATTATCCAGCTCGCTCTCGCAAAGTACATGGATGAGTTCTTTCACTTACAAGTATTTTCACTTTGTTAGCAGCGCTTATTTACATGTGCTCTGCTAGACGCCACTAGAGCGGGTTTTTTATTTACTAAATAACAGCTTAGTATATACTGTAGCCTGGTCTTTAATTCCGAAGTTATATTTAACACTGCTCATTTTTTGAAAAGCTGTAATCGCAAGTTAAAATTACTCGTGTTTCCCAAAAAAGTGTAAAGGGAAACTATATAAGCTGGCTCAATGTCGCGCTGCGCAGGCCTTTAATATATCACAGGATACTTAGTGAACTTTTAAACACGTTGAAGCTTTAAAATAACGCACACTGTCGCCGTCTTTTGCCCGTAGGAGTCTCGGGAGTTGGCTTAATGTCGTGCTGCCAAGGTCTTTAATATATCACAGCACACTTAGTGAACTGTCAAACACGTTGGAGTTTAAAAGTAGCGCACAGCGCGTCACTGGTCCACACTTAATACACAAAATGCATTATGCTACTCGCATTTCAAGGCCACATGGTGGCGCGCTAATCCAGTTGTTATGAAGGTTGAGAGGCAAACAGTTTATGTTACATGTAGAAGCTAAATACATAAAAGTAAACCGCAGTTGCCTATGCAACAGATCTAATGATTAAATTACTGGTGTTTGCTAAAAATAGGTAAACAAATTATATAATAAGCTGGCTTCATGTCACGGTGCACATGCGTTTAATATATCACGGCATACTCAGTGAGCTTTCAAACGCGTTAAAGCTTTAAAATAGCGCACACTTTCTTGCTCACAGTAGTTTCAGAAATGCACTCACAAAATGCATTACGTTGCTCGCATTTTAAGGCAACATGGTAGGGCGCAGGTTCAGTAGTAGTAAATGTTAAAAGGCAAACTGTGTAAGTTACATGTACGAACTGAACGCATAAAAGTAAACTGAAGTTGCCCATGTAATAGATACAGTAATTAATCAGCATTTAAGGTATAAAATGCATTGTGGTACTGGTAATAGTATTAAATAAACGTAAAAACCCTATACCATGCCTGTCTCACCTCTTGCCAGATTTGATTCCTAGGAGGTACTCCTCACAATTTTAGCCAAGTCCTTCGTTTTTAAACCGATGTGTTTTTAAACCTGTTTTACTCTATTGTATTGAATTTGTGTACACTGTTACGGAGGAGGGAGGGAACCGGAAGTGGGGTGTTTAAGCGGACACTTGTTTAGAAGGCTTACACTCTAGTGGTTAGATCGCCACCTACTTAAGAGGCACGCTGACGCGGACGCGCAGCGCTGCCTGTCTCACCTCTTGCCAGATTTGATTCCTAGGAGGTACTCCTCACAATTTTAGCCAAGTCCTTCGTTTTTAAACCGATGTGTTTTTAAACCTGTTTTACTCTATTGTATTGAATTTGTGTACACTGTTACGGAGGAGGGAGGGAACCGGAAGTGGGGTGTTTAAGCGGACACTTGTTCAGAAGGCTTACACTCTAGTGGT
The DNA here is from genome assembly GCA_963921515.1 of Calotriton arnoldi. Taxonomy (NCBI): domain Eukaryota; kingdom Metazoa; phylum Chordata; class Amphibia; order Caudata; family Salamandridae; genus Calotriton; species Calotriton arnoldi. Next base: position 130,083 of record CAWUFW010015655.1, read on the forward strand.
TAGATCGCCACCTACTTAAGAGGCACGCTGACGCGGACGCGCAGCGCTGCCTGTCTCACCTCTTGCCAGATTTGATTCCTAGGAGGTACTCCTCACAATTTTAGCCAAGTCCTTCGTTTTTAAACCGATGTGTTTTTAAACCTGTTTTACTCTATTGTATTGAATTTGTGTACACTGTTACGGAGGAGGGAGGGAACCGGTAGTGGGGTGTTTAAGCGGACACTTGTTCAGAAGGCTTACACTCTAGTGGTTAGATCGCCACCTACTTAAGAGGCACGCTGACGCGGAAGCGCAGCGGACGCGCGCAGCGGGCGCGCCGAAGGCGCGCCTAAGGCAAGCCCGTCTGCGCCCGTCCGAGCGCGATCCGGGCTCAAGGCGAGTCCCCCTGGTCAATCTACCCCGGGAACCATGGTGTACTCCAGTGAAGAGCTACGGCTGTTAGACCCCCAGACAGAAACATCCAACTGTCCTCGGTTAACTATGAGTTTGATGCATGCTAGTAAGAATCATAATAACATTTGTCCCCACTGCCACATCACCTATCCGGTTTTATTAGATATCCCGGTGAAAGTTCGATCTGCCACTCATTCTAGGAAATTAAGGATAGCCGACGCTGGCCCATTAAAATGTATCTTACTCAACGCCAGGTCTTTAGTTAAACATAGAACGGAGTGTGCCCTACTATTGGAGGAGTGGATGATAAAAATTGCTTTTATCACGGAGTCCTGGACCGACAAAACTTCAGGACCCGATTTGGTAGAAGCTATCCCCCAGGCTTTCTTTACCATACGCTAGATAGACCTCATGGAAGGGGAGGAGGCTTGGCTGTTATCTACCATGACTCTTTAAAGCCTATCTTTCATAAGGCTTCTAATCCCTGTTGTGAGGCTCTTTCATTTAGCTTTCACTCTGTCTACTCCAGCACCTTTAAGGGCATCCTGCTCTATCGTCTTCCTGGCCCCAGAGGGGGCTTTCTGGAGTTGTTGGGCTCATTGTTGGAGGAAGGGCTATGCCTTGATTCATTTACGGTGTTCGGTGATTTTAACTTTTACTTGGAGGCCGCTTCTGACCCCGACACGTCCCGTTTACAGCAGATAATGGGAGTGGGCGATTTTAAGCAGCTGGTGGTTAATCCTACCCACGATAAGGGACACACCCTTGATGGGATTTTCTCAAATAACCCGGACCTCGTCTGTACTGCGGTACTCCCCTGCCTTGGTCTGACCACAGGGCGATTCTGTTTCATTTAAACCCACCCGCGGATCCCATTACTCCGCCTACTATCACTAATGAGATAGAGACTAGAGCTTGGAAAGAGGTAGACTGTTCCAAATTGGAAGAGGAGCTTTGGAATCATCTGCGTCCTCTCCCCGTTGGAGTAGAAGAGGCCACCTCAGTCTTTACTTCATGGCTTGAATCCACTTGTAACACACTCGCCCCTGTCAAAAAATGGATTCCAAAACGTGTTACACCTTCGGCCCCTTGGTATACTGAAGAGCTTAAAGCTCAAAAACTGATCTGTAAACAGTCAGAAAGGGCTTGGAGGAGAGAATATAACAAGCCTGATAAGGATACCTATAGACACAGCATCGCCATTTATAAGGGGATGCTGCTGGAAACCAAAAGAAATACTTTCAGGATCAAATAGACCAAGCTAAATCTAATTCCAAGGAATTGTTCAAGACACTTAAAAAATTAACCATTCCTATTGCCCCTAAGAGTTCCTGCAGTCCTAAATTCTGTGATCAACTAGCCGATTTCTTCAAATTAAAGGTTGAATCTATTTTTTCCTCCTTCTCCCTAGCAGATAATAAGGAGTCTGATCAGTCAACAACCCTCGGCCAAGACAGTCCTACAACCTCCGTCGTCTTGGAGCATTTTCAACCTCTCACGGTTCCTGAGACTATCACCATTCTGAATTCTATTCGCTCGGGAGCCCCTTCTGATCCTTGTCCAGCATTTTTAGCTAAACAAGTATCAGGAGTCATAGGCTCGGCTCTCATGCCCCTTCTAAATGAGATACTCAGCTCTGGCATGTTTCCCAAGAAGTGGAAGGTCGCCTCCATCCTCCCCCTCCTGAAAAAACAGAATCTTGATGCAGGTGACCCCAACAATTACAGGCCCATATCTCGTCTTCCGCTTCCTGCCAAGGCCTTGGAAAAAGCAATGAATATTCAACTTAATGCTTTTCTCACACTTAATCAGCCTCTTGATCCAACACAATATGGCTTTAGAGCAGAACACAGTACTGAGCTGGCCCTAATTAAATCCACGGAAGAAATTCGGGAGGCCCTGGACAGTGGAGGAAGTGCAGTATTGATCCTGCTAGACTTGTCCGCGGCCTTTGATACGGTCCATCACAAAGTCCTGATGGACCGTTTGTTCGGGGCAGGATTAAGGGGGTCTGCTCTGAAGCTTCTGCAGTCATTTCTCTCCGGTAGAATTCAAACCGTTGACATGGATAACTGTCATTCCAAACCTTTCACCCTTCCATGTGGGGTCCCACAGGGCTCCTCCCTCAGCCCAACGCTTTTTAATGTTTATGTGGCTCCCCTTGCTGGTGTGATCAGGTCTTTCGGTTGTCAACTGACCTCCTATGCTGACGACACCCAGATAGTGTTGTCACTAAGGGAGGGCTTTGAAAAGGAAACCGGTGCCCGTTTCCATGACTGTATGGCTGCCATCTCCAGATGGATGTCGGAAAATTGCTTAAAGCTCAATTCTAATAAAACTGAGGTAATAAAATTTGGGAAGAATCCGCTATTGTGGACCCCAGACTGGTGGCCGGCTGACCTTGGCTCATGCCCCAAACCAACTGAGAAAGCCAGAAACCTGGGAGTGCTTATGGATAATAAGCTGACTCTAGGCGACCAAGTTAGCTCAGTTACCTCGGCTTGCTTTTATGTTCTAAAGATTATAAACAAGGCTAAGCCCTATCTCAACATAGATGGCCTCAAAACAGTGATTTCGGCCCTTGTTATGTCCCGGCTGGATTACTGTAATGGGCTTTATATGAATGCTCAAAAACAACTTATTAACAAGCTCCAGATGGTCCAAAATGCGGCAGCCAGATTGTTGTCAGGGACCTCAAAGTTTGCTTCGGTAAAGGAAGAGGTCAAACGGTTGCACTGGCTTCCTGTCAGACACAGAATACGTTTCAAAGCACTGTGTACCGTTTTTAAAGCCCTTCATGGCAAAGGTCCGGACTACCTACGACAAAAAATTCAGTGGTACATTCCTAGGAGAGCGCTACGATCATTGGGGGCGAAGAAAGTCACAATCAGCTCCGTGAAAAAGGCAGGTTGGGGAGGTAGAAGCTTTATTAACAGTGCGTCCAAATCTTGGAATGAGCTTCCTTTTCAACTGAGGAGTGCCACAGACCTTCTCTCCTTCAGGAAGGGTCTCAAAACTTGGCTGTTTGACCAATAACTCCTTGTGTCAACTTATCTCAGGTTCAGCAGGCAGTGCCCAGCGCCAGGACACCCTCGGGTAACAGAGCGCTTTATAAGTTCGATTAACATAACATAACATAGAGGTAGCTTACACACATTGGCCATAGCACACCAAACGGGTCCCAGCTGGCTCATTCTATAAACAATGGCGCCATCTGTTTAGCATCTTGGCACTTTTCTTATCTCTTCTCTTCCCTAGGAGTCTCCGCTCCCACTCCGCCCCCCTAACATCATTTGTTTGTTACATTCTTTAAACAAGTCTTCGGGTTTTTTCCCACACTTGCAAGTACTATTAACAGGAACAAAACCAGCAGCTAGATAGTGACAACACAGTTTTATTTGGTTAAAAAAAAAAAAGAAGCTCTACCGTAAATTTTCTGGCGGTTAGTCTACTTTTTCCCCACATTTGTCCAGAATAAAATGGTAATGTTTCCACACGGTGGGCTGGAATTTCAAGTTAAAACTTTAATGTACACTACTTCAGTTGATTCTTTAGGGAGATTGTTGTAAGGAACACTATGTGTTTTGAAAATACCCCTCACACACCAAACGCTCATTTGATGTCATGCTTCATCATTGGGGTCTTCCCGTTCTTGCAACAAAACGGGGCATGCTGCAACCTACGGAGACGTGGGAGCACTTATTATGTAGAACACTATGTGTACTGCAGTTGTGTGAATGTTCGTGTTTAATGGGAAAAATAGGGTAAATGTGATATTTGCATAACAATTCAGGAAAATATCATTTTTTGCCTAAATATATATTGTTGCTTGATGTACCTCGAAAAATTAAACATTAGAGCATACAAAGTAAACTATGATTAGGAACTACTTGGTTTCAACTCACTATTATTAAAAAACCATGCTTAGAGCTTTTCCCTTGTAGCTAAATATAATCCCTAGTACACTCGAAGCACTTCAAGTGTGTCATTGTTTGCTTCCTAGTTTTGTTATCATAATTCATCCACCATAAATAAATATATAAAGTGGACATAGAAACTTAAATATTAACCATAAGGTAACGTATTACTTTCCCAACATAGGAGTAGAAAACACAAAGCCTAAATTATATACTATTATACTACACCTCCTCGTAATACATCCTTACTATTACACTATTAATACATTCATGAGGATATATTTAAAATTTGGGAAGCTCTGTTTGTTTAGTCATTCTACACTACCTATCCCTCTTTAATTCATATCAACACTATACTTAGAAAACCTACTACTGTTTGGACATTACACCTCGTCACTCACAATAATAAACACTGCTTTTGCTACATGCCATTTGCCTTTTTTTTACTATTAGACTCTGTTTATTTGAAACCAAACATCTAGTCATCATACCGACCACTTCTATTCCATACCATGTATCTGCTTACTATAATAACCTCTCTTGTATTCATACCATCACTACTTACCCCTTTTATTCTACCACATACATTAGCTGTTGCGAAACTCCATCTAAATACACACACAAAAACACACACACACCCCCATACAACACATACATATTCTGTACACACAATGCGTGCAACTTCATCTAAATACACATACAAAAACACACACACACACTCCATACAACACATGCATATTCAGTACACCCAATGCGAGCCCTTCTCTACAAAAAAAATTGCGATAACTTAGTCTTCTTCCTTAGCATTCACTTTTACACTATACATAACACACACATATTACTTACATACACTAACCCTTTTTTCAGCCAACAGTTTTTAAATAGCTTTTGCTACTTTACAGTTGTTTTTAACCTCTCTGTCCCCAAATCTCTTACAAACTAATACATACAATACATATACTGCAAATACACACAAAGTACCAAAAAAAAACACTACAACTACCAGCTTTACAAAAAACAAATTACACTGCACCACCTACATTACACTATACAAATACATTACATCTTAATTAACATGCACACAACAGCATTTGAAAAAAAAAAGCACTACACATATAGGTATTGCTTACGCACACTAGCTCCTAATTACAAACAAAAGATTTGCCATCACTTTGAGCGTTCTTCTTCAGCCTTCCCATTCATATGTACTGTGCATAAATAAACATACACAACCTATTTTACAAGTCCACACTCAATATATCATACAAAATGCTACACACAGCTGCCTCACAACGCGCAAAAAAACGCTGCGCTATTTACATTACAATAAATTAAATAAATTATAATGACATATTTGGAATACACTATTAAATATAATTCTTTTCCCCCAGTACTACCTTTTTTATTGCGTTTATCATTTTCCTTTTTGGAGTTTACCAAATAAAATAAAATTGTTGCTACAAAGTTGCAATGGCCCCTATCACCAACTGTAGCACCAAAAAACACAGCAGTACAGAAAGGAAAACGTAAAAGTGCTTTTCTGTTACTGTTTGTAGTCTATGTTTATTGGTTAATGCACCTTTAGTATAGTAATTGCGATTTCCATTGCTGTAAATGTGTTATATGTTATTTTTAAATATGCGTACTTCTGTTTATCAAATCTGCTAATGTTGATGCTATTTTTGTGATGGCCCCACCCATCGGAGCAAAGAAGGAGGAGCAGCGCACGAAGAAAAAGGTAAGAGTGTTTTGTAATATTGGTTTTGCTATGTGTTTATAATGTATAGCTACGATAAAGGTAATAGTATAGTAATTGTGCTTTTTATTGCTGTTAATATATTAATTGTAATTCTGCGTGCTTTTGTTTAGTTCATCTGCCAATGTTGCTGCTATTATTAAAATAGCTTTCCAGTAACTGGAGTAACTGCTTTCTTAGGGAGCTAAAAAAAACACATTTGCTACCAGCATTATAACGTATGAAATACATTCGAAAGCTTCAAGCAGAATAACTAGACAAACACACAAAAAATCCAGACAACACATATAGACAAACTTTACACACACTGCCTCTTTTTGCAGGAAAAGCTTAGGAATGTTTTTGGGGCTTCTTTGCCTTCACCCACTTCTAGGTGCTGTACACAAATGAGGCCAAACTGCTCAAGCTACACGTTTATATGTAATTGACATTTGGATGCTGCAACTTGTAGATTCACTAAAAACTTTGCTACCAGCATTATAACGTATGAAATACATTCTAAAGCTTTAAGCAGAATGACTAGACAAACACACAAAAAATCCAGACAATACATATAGACATACTTTACACACACTGCCTCTTTTTGCATGGAAAAAGCTTAAGGATGTTTTTGGGGCTTCTTTGCCTTCACCCACTTCTAGGTGCTGTACACAAATGAGGCCAAACTGCTCAAGCTACACGTTTATATGTAATTAACATTCGGATGCTGCAACTTGCATATTCAATAACAACTTTAAATATTATGCCTATTTTTTGACAATACCCACTGTTTTATTACACTGCTGATATACTTTTAGTTATTTAGCAATACACGCGCTTTTATTTATTACATCGATTACATTTATACTATTCCATCTCTTTCGCCACATAACAAGCACACCTCACTGTATTACATACTTAGTTTTGCAGTACATACTCTTACTCACTTTATACCATACGTCTACTCAGATTGTCAACACTCTACACTACATACTTTCTCTTTCTTCACACTTTAAACTCCTCTCATTATATCCCATTCCTCGATTCGCACTATCAATTACGTCATCATACATGCCATCCATTTACTCACAGCACAAACAGCTCTTCATTTTATGCTGTAAATTCCCTCGCAGTATTAACACTCTTCATTCCATACTATCTTTCTACTCACACTACCAGCACTCATTGCTCCAAATAATACTTCTGCTCCCACTACCATTTCCTTTTAGTTAACACTATTCCTCTACTAATGAAAGTAATACTCTTTACTACATTCCGTCCCTCCACTTTTAAAACTAGCTTCTGTCCACTACACACAATACTTTTAGTTACACTACCTATCCCTTTATATCAATCTTGCATATCACCTACCAAAATACAAATAAAATAATAACTAATTTAAAATATTACAGACATCTTCCTTCAGCATATAAAACTAAACAAACAGATTGTCCCAAAAAATAAATATATATCATTCTTGAAATACCAATTACATACAACTAGTAAACAATATACCACTTAAAACTATTATCCTGGTAAACATTAGGTGCTTTTAAGAAATCACTTACATACCAAATGCTGCTTTCTTGTTATGCTTCAGTAATAATGTGTTCCCATTCCTACTGCACTATAAAGCATGCTACAACTTCGCGCACGTGTAGCCTCCACAACTATACTTTATTATTTCTCTTTTATGCAAAGACTTAATTTAACAACACCTAACTAAATATTCTCTGAAAAATAGGGGCATTTACATAATATACATCTACCCACAAACACACTGTTCATTTTATTTAATACAAAAAAAAAAAAAAAAATGCCCTAAGAGTCAATATTAGCAGCTGCCTAAAGCGAAACAGAAACCGCTGCAATAAACGCCTTACTAGGGATCCCCCCCCCTCCAATTTGCCACTTCTCTATCTCCACGTTATCTACACTTTTAGGGCAACAGCATAAACCTTTCTTAGCGTTTAACTTCGTTTGCTACAATTTATTGCCCTTTACCTTATTTAAACTGTTGCAAACACTGCCTGCTTACTGTTCTTAGAAAACGCTCCGTCCTTGCTGTTCCTATACATCTGTGTACTTCTGCGGTTGCCAGTCTTACATTTTCGGTGAGTACATTTACGCTTTTACGATACAATTTAAAATACCGGTTGCATACTTTATTCCCCTTTACTTTCTCCCTTTTATTAGCAGGCAAAAAATACTATTGTTTATTTTACGTATTTGTCAATTCAAATCGGCAATTTGCACTTATAAATTAAGCTAACAATTTAAATACTGTACGTCTGTTTGCCTTTCGCTTTCTATGTTTTAATACTATTAATTTCTTGTACACACAGAACGCAACAGCTCCTAGCTCGGAATACTACTGTACCTGTCCGAAAAACATTTTGCGGCCAGCTTACTATCAATAATATTACTGCTTTGGTAAGTACATTACAAACAAAACGTATCTTTGCGCACCGTTAGCACTGAAAGCACCATAGGAATGGCATAGCATTGTAAAATAACGCGGCAGAACAATATCATAACATGCCTATTTATGTGCGCACATTTTCCGCTCAACTACCCTCCGTTGCAATGTCGTCTGCCGCCTAGATTTCGCTTATGGTTACAGCTATTTACACCACTGCAGTCGCCACAACAAATATATCTCACCGCGCTATAACGCTTTTTGCTGCTTTTAGTACTCTTAACATCCTCTCCGCTACCCTCCATTACAATGTCGTCTGCCATCCACATTTCTCTTCCGGTTCAAGCCTAGTTTGCTCTTCCGGTTCAAGCTATTACACCACTCCCCGAACAAAGCTACATCGCCTAACTTCCTATACCGCAACATTCATAATCTTGTACCACCACCTATCAAATCCTACCCCCTATCGCACAGTGTACACAATCCAGTAACTGTAAAATTATTACACGTACAATTGTCTACAATAAGTTAGCAAAAATACGCACAATGCGCCACAAACTTTACACAACATATACTACTTACATTCACAGGTCCCTTTTTCAGGTAGCAGTTTTACATTAGCTACTTTCATTCTTTTTACAGCCCCCCCATTCCCACAGCATACCTATTTATGTACGCACATTTTGCTCTCAACTGCCCTCCATTGCAATGTCATCTGCGGCACAAAAAATCGCTTTTGGTTACAGCTATTTACACCACTTCGCTCGCCAAGCTACACCGCCTAACTTCCTATACCGTTATATACACAGTCCAGTATCAGCATGTACCAAATACTAGCCCTCTGTCTTACAGCAGCACACATATTAACATATTAACAACATATCAAAATACACAATAAATATACTAAAGTTACATAAACTAATTGAACGAACATAACAATTACAATAAATATACATTATAAACACATAATAAAAACAATATTAGAAAAGCAGTCTTACCTTTTTGTTCCTACGCTACGTCATATTTTCTGATCCGCTCAATTAAGGGGCCATCGCAGCAATAGCATTAACATTCACAAATTAAGCAAACGGAAGCACACATATTAACACATTTACAGCATACGGAAAACAAAATTACTATACTAATGTTGCATCAATCAATTTAACAAACATAACATTTAGGGTAGATATACATTCTAATACATACTAAAACAATATTATAAAAGCTGTCTTACCTTTCTCTTCGTGCGCTGCTCCGTCTTCTCTGTTCCAGTGGGTGGGCCCGTCACAAAAGTAGCAACAACATTAGCAGATTCGATAAACACACGTACACATATTTACAGATAGTACATTAACAGCGATAAAAACCACAATTACTATACTATTACTTTTATCCTAGCTACACATTATAAATACATAGTAAACACAATAGTAAAAACACTCTTACCTTTCTCTTCGTGCGCTGCTCCGTTTTCTCTACTCCAGTCGGTAGGCCCGTCACAAAAATAGCATCAGCATTGGCAGATTCGATAAACACAAGTACGGATATTTACATATAGTACAGTAACAACGATAAAAAACCACAATTACTATACTATTACCTTTATCCTAGCTATACATTAGAAACACATATTAAACACAATCTTATAAAACACTATTACCTTTCTCTTCGTGCGCTGCTCCGTTTACTCTACTCCAGTGGGTGGGCCCGTCACAAAAATAGCATCAACATTAGCAGATTCAAAAAACATAAGCACGCATATTTACATATAGTACAGTAACAACGATAAAAACCACAATTACTATACTATTACCTTTATCCTAGCTATACATTATAGACGCATATTAAACACAATCTTATAAAACACTATTACCTTTCTCTTCGTGCGCTGCTCCGTTTTCTCAGCTCCGGTGGGTAGGCCCGTCACAAAAATAGCATCAACATTAGCAGATTCAATAAACATAAGCACGCATATTTACAAATAACATATTGGCGGGGATAAAATACACAATCAAATTAGTATTACCTTTATCCTACCTATACATTATAAATACATAGTAAACACGATATTAAAAAACACTCTTACCTTTCTCTTCGTGCGCTGCTCCGTTTTCTCTGCTCCGGTCGGTAGGCCCGTCACAAAAATAGCATCAGCATTGGCAGATTCGATAAACACAAGTACGCATATTTACATATAGTACAGTAACAACGATAAAAACCACAATTACTATACTATTACCTTTATCCTAGCTATACATTAGAAACACATATTAAACACAATCTTATAAAACACTATTACCTTTCTCTTCGTGCGCTGCTCCGTTTTCTCTGCTCCGGTCGGTAGGCCCGTCACAAAAATAGCATCAACATTAGCAGATTCAATAAACATAAGCACGCATATTTACAAATAACATATTGGCGGGGATAAAATACACAATCACTATAGTATTACCTTTATCCTACCTATACATTATAAATACATAGTAAACACAATATTAAAAAACACTCTTACCTTTCTCTTCGTGCGCTGCTCCATTTTCTCTGCTCCGGTCGGTAGGCCCGTCACTAAAATAGCATCAGCATTGGCAGATTCGATAAACACAAGTACGCATATTTACATATAGTACAGTAACAGCGATAAAAACCACAATTACTATACTATTACCTTTATCCTAGCTATACATTATAAACACATATTAAACACAATGTTATAAAACACTATTACCTTTGTCTTCATGCGCTGCTCCATTTTCTCTACTCCGGTGGGTGGCCCGTCACAAAAATAGCATCAGCATTGGCAGATTCGATAAACACAAGTACGCATATTTACATAGTACAGTAACAACGATAAAAACCACAATTACTATACTATTACCTTTATCCTAGCTATACATTAGAAACACATATTAACCACTATCTTATAAAACACTATTACCTTTCTCTTCGTGCGCTGCTCCGTTCAAACACAAGTACGCATATTTACATATAGTACAGTAACAGCGATAAAAACCACAATTACTATACTATTACCTTTATCCTAGCTATACATTACAAACACATATTAAACACAATCTTATAAAACACTATTGCCTTTCTCTTCGTGCGCTGCTCCGTTTTCTCTGCTCCGGTGGGTGGGCCCGTCACAAAAATAGCAACAACATTAGCAGATTCAATAAACATAAGCACGCATATTTACAAAAAAACATGTAACACATTTTCAGCAAAGAAAAACACAATTACTATACTATTACCTTTATCATAGCTATACATTAGAAACACTTAGTAAACGCAATATTATGAAACACACTTAGCTTTCTCTTCCTGCGCTGCTCCGTTTTCTCTGCTCCGGTGGGTGGGCCCGTCACAAAAATAGCATCAACATTAGCAGATTCGATAAACACAAGTACAGATATTTACATATAGTACAGTAACAACGATAAAAACCACAATTACTATACTATTACTTTTATCCTAACTATACATTATAAGCACATAATAAACACAATATTATAAAACGCACTTACCTTTCTCTTCGTGCGCTGCTCCTTCTTCTCTGCTCCGGTGGGTGGGGCCATCACTAAAAATAGCAACAACATTAGCAGATTCGATAAACACAAGTATACATATTTACAAATGATACATTAACAGCAATAAAAAACACAACCACTATACTATTACTTTTATCCTAGCTATACATTATAAGCACATTGTAAACACAATATTATAAAACACACTTACCTTTCTCGTCGTGCGCTGCTCCTTCTTCTCTGCTCCGGTGGGTGGGGCCATCACTAGAAATAGCAACAACATTAGCAGATTCGATAAACACAAGTACGCATATTTACATATAGTACATTAACAGCGATAAAAACCACAATTACTATACTTTTACCTTTATCCTAGCTATACATTATAAACACATAGTAAACACAATGTTATAAAACACTCTTACCTTTCTCTTCGGGAACTGCTACGTTTTCTCTGCTCCGGTAAGTAGGCCTGTCACAAAAATGGCATCAGCATTAGCAGATTCGATAAACACAAGCCCGCTAATTTACATATAGTACATTAACAGCGATAAAAACCACAATTACTATACTATTACCTTTATCCTAGCTATACATTATAAACACATAGTAAATACAATATTATAAAACGCTCTTACCTTTCTCTTCGTGCGCTGCTCCTTCTTCTCTGCTCCGGTGGGTGGGGCCATCACTAAAAATAGCAACAACATTAGCAGATTCGATAAACACAAGTACACATTTACATATAGTACATTAACAGCGATAAAAACCACAATTACTATACTATTACCTTTATCCTAGCTATACATTATAAACACATAGTAAATACAATATTATAAAACGCTCTTACCTTTCTCTTCGTGCGCTGCTCCTTCTTCTCTGCTCCGGTGGGTGGGGCCATCACTAAAAATAGCAACAACATTAGCAGATTCGATAAACACAAGTACACATTTACATATAGTACATTAACAGCGATAAAAACCACAATTACTATACTATTACCTTTATCCTAGCTATACATTAAAAACGCATAAAAGAAACAATATTAGAAAACACTCTTACCTTTCTCTTCAGGAACTGCTCCGTTTTCTCTACTCCGGTGGGTGGGCCGTCACAAAAATAGCATCAACATTAGCAGATACAATAAACAAAAGCACGCATATTTACAAAAAAACATGTAACACATTTACAGCAAAGAAAAACACAATTACTATACTATTACCTTTATCCTAGCTATACATTATAAACACATAGTAAACACAATATTATAAAACGCGCTTACCTTTCTCTTCGTGCGCTGCTCCTTCTTCTCTGCTCCAGTGGGTGGGTCCATCACTAAAAATAACAACATCATTAGCAGGTTCAATAAACACAAGTACGCTAATTTACATATAGTACATTAACAGCGATAAAAACCACAATTACTATACTATTACCTTTAACCTAGCTACACATTAAAAACACATAGGAGGAACAATATTAGAAAACGCTCTTACATTTCTCTTCGTGCGCTGCTCCTTCTTCTCTGCTCCAGTGGGTGGGGCCATCACTAAAAATAGCAACAACATTAGCAGATTCGATAAACACAAGTACACATATTTCAAATCATACATTAGCAGCAATAAAAACCACAAACACTATACTATTACTTTTATCCTAGCTACACATTATAAACACATAGTAAACACAATGTTATAAAACACTCTTACCTTTTTCTTCGGAAACTGCTACGTTTTCTCTGCTCCGGTGGGTGGGCCCGTCACAAAAATGGCATCAGCATTGGCAGATTCGATAAACACAACTACGCTAATTTACATATAGTACATTAACAGCAATAAAAACCGCAATTACTATACTATTACCTTTATCCTAGCTATACATTTAAAACACATAGGAGGAACAATATTAGAAAACGCTCTTACCTTTCTCTTCGTGCGCTGCTCCTTCTTCTCTGCTCCAGTGGGTGGGGCCATCACTAAAAATAGCAACAACATTTAGCAGATTCGATAAACACAAGTACACACTTACATATAGTACATTAACAGCGATAAAAACCACAATTACTATACTATTACTTTTATCCTAACTATACATTATAAGCACATAATAAACACAATATTATAAAACGCACTTACCTTTCTCTTCGTGCGCTGCTCCTTCTTCTCTGCTCCGGTGGGTGGGGCCATCACTAAAAATAGCAACAACATTAGCAGATTCGATAAACACAAGTACACATATTTACAAATGATACATTAACAGCAATAAAAAACACAACCACTATACTATTACTTTTATCCTAGCTATACATTATAAACACATTGTAAACACAATATTATAAAACACTCTTACCTTTCTCTTCGTGCACTGCTCCGTTTTCTCAGCTCCGGTGGGTAGGCCCGTCACAAAAATAGCAACAACATTAGCAGATTCAATAAACACAAGCCCACATATTTACATATAGTGCATTAGCAACGATAAAAAACACAATTAATATACTATTACCTTTATCCTAGCTATGCATTAAAAACGCATAAAAGAAACAATATTAGAAAACACTCTTACCTTTCTCTTCAGGAACTGCTCCGTTTTCTCTACTCCGGTGGGTGGGCCGTCACAAAAATAGCATCAACATTAGCAGATACAATAAACAAAAGCACGCATATTTACAAAAAAAATGTAACACATATACAGCAAAGAAAAACACAATTACTATACTATTACCTTTATCCTAGCTACACATTAAAAACACATAGCAGGAACAATATTAGAAAACGCTCTTACATTTCTCTTCGTGCGCTGCTCCTTCTTCTCTGCTCCGGTGGGTGGGGCCATCACTAAAAATAGCAACAACATTAGCAGATTCGATAAACTCAAGTACACATTTACATATAGTACATTAACAGCAATAAAAACCACAATTACTATACTATTACTTTTATCCTAACTATACATTATAAGCACATAATAAACACAATATTATAAAACGCACTTACCTTTCTCTTCGTGCGCTGCTCCTTCTTCTCTGCTCCGGTGGGTGGGGCCATCACTAAAAATAGCAACAACATTAGCAGATTCGATAAACACAAGTACATATTTACATATAGTACATTAACAGCGATAAAAACCACAATTACTATACTATTACTTTTATCCTAACTATACATTATAAGCACATAATAAACACAATATTATAAAACGCACTTACATTCTCTTCGTGCGCTGCTCCTTCTTCTCTGCTCTGGTGGGTGGGGCCATCACTAAAAATAGCAACAACATTAGCAGATTCGATAAACACAAGTATACATTTACATATAGTACATTAACAGCGATAAAAACCACAATTACTATACTATTACTTTCATCCTAGCTATACATTATAAACACATAGTAAACACAATATTATAAAATGCTCTTACCTTTCTCTTCGTGCGCTGCTCCTTCTTCTCCGCTCCAGTGGGTGGGGCCATCACTAAAAATAACAACATCATTAGCAGATTAAATAAACACAAGTACGCTAATTTACATATAGTACATTAACAGCGATAAAAACCACAATTACTATACTATTACCTTTATCCTAGCTACACATTAAAAACACATAGGAGGAACAATATTAGAAAACACTCTTACCTTTCTCTTCGTGCGCTGCTCCTTCTTCTCTGCTCCGGTGGGTGGGGCCATCACTAAAAATAGCAACAACATTAGCAGATTCGATAAACACAAGTACACATTTACATATAGTACATTAACAGCGATAAAAACCACAATTACTATACTATTACTTTTATCCTAACTATACATTAAAAGCACATAATAAACACAATATTATAAAACGCACTTACCTTTCTCTTCGTGCGCTGCTCCTTCTTCTCTGCTCCGGTGGGTGGGGCCATCACTAAAAATAGCAACAACATTAGCAGATTCAATAAACACAAGTACACATTTACATATAGTACATTAACAGCGATAAAAACCACAATTACTATACTATTACCTTTATCCTAGCTATACATTATAAACACATAGTAAACACACTATTATAAAACACACTTACCTTTCTCTTCGTGCACTGCTCCTTCTTCTGTGCTCCAGTGGGTGAGGCAATCACTACAAATAGCAACAACATTAGCAGATTCGATAAACACAAGTACACATATTTCAAATCATACATTAGCAGCAATAAAAACAACAAACACTATACTATTACTTTTATCCTAGCTACACATTATAAACACATAGTAAACACAATGTTATAAAACACTCTTACCTTTCTCTTCGGAAACTGCTACGTTTTCTCTGCTCCGGTGGGTGGGCCCGTCACAAAAATGGCATCAGCATTAGCAGATTCGATAAACACAACTACGCTAATTTACATATAGTACATTAACAGCGATAGAAACCACAATTACTATACTATTACCTTTATCCTAGCTATACATTAAAAACACATACGAGGAATAATATTAGAAAACGCTCTTACCTTTCTCTTCGTGCACTGCTCCTTCTTCTCTGCTCCGGTGGGTAGGCCCGTCACAAAAATAGCATCAACATTAGCAAATTTAATAAACTGAAGCACGCATATTTACAAATGACATATAACACATTTACAGCTATAAAAAACAAAATTACTATAATATTACCTTTATCCTAGCTATACATTATAAACACATAGTAAACACAATATTACAAAACACACTTACCTTTCTCTTCGTGCGCTGCTCCTTCTTCTCTGCTCCGGTGGGTAGGCCCGTCACAAAAATAGCATCAACATTAGCAAATTTAATACACTGAAGCACGCATATTTACAAATGACATATAACACATTTACAGCAATAAAAAACACAATTACTATTCTATTACCTTTATCCTAGATATACATTATAAACACATAGTAAACACAATATTATAAAACGCTCTTACCTTTCTCTTCGTGCGCTGCTCCTTCTTCTCTGCTCCAGTGGGTAGGTCCATAACTAAAAATAACAACACCATTAGCAGATTCAATAAACACAAGTACACATTTACATATAGTACATTACCAGCGATAAAAAACCACAATTACTATACTATTACCTTTATCCTAGCTACACATTATAAACACATAGTAAACACAATGTTATAAAACACTCTTACCTTTCTCTTCGGAAACTGCTACGTTTTCTCTGCTCCGGTGGGTGGGCCCGTCACAAAAATGGCATCAGCATTAGCAGATTCGATAAACACAACTACGCTAATTTACATATAGTACATTAACAGCGATAGAAACCACAATTACTATACTATTACCTTTATCCTAGCTATACATTAAAAACACATAGGAGGAACAATATTAGAAAACGCTCTTACCTTTCTCTTCGTGCGCTGCTCCTTCTTCTCTGCTCCGGTGGGTAGGCCCGTCACAAAAATAGCATCAACATTAGCAAATTTAATAAACTGAAGCACACATATTTACAAATAACATATAACACATTTACAGCAATAAAAAACACAATTACTATACTATTACCTTTATCCGAGCTATACATTATAAACAAATAGTAAACACAATATTACAAAACACACTTACCTTTCTCTTCGTGCGCTGCTCCTTCTTCTCTGCTCCGGTGGGTAGACCCGTCACAAAAATAGCATCAACATTAGCAAATTTAATACACTGAAGCACGCATATTTACAAATGACATATAACACATTTACAGCAATAAAAAACACAATTACTATACTATTACCTTTATCCTAGCTATACATTATAAACACATAGTAAACATAATATTATAAAACGCTCTTACCCTTCTCTTCGTGCGCTGCTCCTTCTTCTCTGCTCCGGTGGGTGGGGGCCATCACCAGAAATAGCATCGCCATTAGTAGATTCAATAAACCGAAGCACTAATATTTGCGAATAACATATAACACATTTACAGCGATAAATCACACAATTACTATACTATTACCTTTATCCTAGCTATACATTACAAACACATAGTAAACACAATATTGTAAAACAGAATACCTTTCTCTTCGTGCGCTGCTCCTTCTTCTCTTCTCCGGTGGGTGGGCCCGTCACAAAAATAGCATCAACATTAGCAGATTCGATAAACACAAGTACGCATATTTACATATAGTACATTAGCAGCAATAAAAAACACAAATACTATACTATTACCTTTATCCTAGCTATACATTATAAACACATAGTAAAAACAATATTAGAAAAGCAGTCTTACCCTTCCTTTTCATGCGCTGCTCCGTATTTTTGCTCCAGTTGGTGGGAGGACCAGCCCAAAAATAGCATCCACATTGACAAATTCGGTAAACAGAAGTATGCAAATTTACTGAATAACATGTAACACATTAATAGCATAAAATAATACACAATTAGTGTACTAAAGTTCACACGTCTTTACCTGAGTACAATAGCTGCACCATATACCTAAATGTTCTGCTCACGCTATAAAGCTAGTGTTCTATTCAGAAACACAGGAAGCAAGCAGAGGGTATGGTCAAAAGCATTGCTAGTCATCACCTTATTCAGGAGTATATAGTTGGTGCAAAATCTAACGTATATAATTTATATAGCTTTACTTTAAGAAAAACTGTTTCTAAAAAAATGCAACTAGTACCGTACAATAAATTGTTTAATTTATTTGGTTTTAATAACAAATTAACAATTTGCAATTAATTTTGTTTTACTTCTATACAGATTACTTCACTCGACGAGACTACAGAAAAAAGGAAGGTAGCAATTTTTTACACGGAGTATTTTGAACTGAGAACACCATCTACATATGCACTACAAATAAACTTTTAACTAAAAGTACAACATTTAGACAAGGAGATAATATAACATTTAATACATATAAGCAAAACCATATAATATGAATAGAATAATACAAGCAAAGTATCACCAAGGGCATACTAAATTTAATAGTATTTCACGAGGAAAGCAATGCCTACCAAATAGTACTTTTGCTATTATACATAATCTTTGTAAATCAGTCAATACATGGAATTCAAACGATTTACATTCCATTACGGAGTTAGGAGATGCTTTATATACAGAAATGCATTCTTTTAATAAAGAAGTACTTATGCATCCAGATGATTTACCTAAATATATAGAGCACAATACCAATATATACTCACTCTCACTAAAACAACCTTATTATGGTGACGTGCTACATTGCATTGATCCTTCCTACCCAGATATTCAAACTGCATTAAATCGCGGTATACATCGTTATACTGGCATTTTACTTTGTATGAATGCATATGTTATTTCGATTTTTTCAAACCAACAAACATACTTTGTATTTGATTCACATAGCCGAGATAACAGAGGGATGCCTCACCCTAATGCGACATGCATTGCTATTGAAAAAACAACTTTCAAAGGGCTAGTAGAATATATCTTCGAACTTGCTAACAGTATAAAAGTGCCAAATGAAAATTATGTAGCATTTGAATTAACTCCAATAGATATAAAAAGAATTACTAAAAAATCATTCCAAAATGTCGTTAGGGAAAACAAGAAAAAGGTCCAATTAACAGCTACCCAAAAACTATGTATACATAAAACAGGGAAAACAATAAATATAATGGACGATATTGTCATGCCTTTTACTAATAGTACAAAAATACAAAGAACAAATCCTGCTGATAAAGAGAGTAACAGTTTAGGCGGACCATCAACTACAATACCTACAAAGCAAACAAGCCTTTCTAGCAGTGGCATTATGAATTTAGATGCTACCATGTTGTCAAACTCACAAAAAGAACATACACTATTCCTGTTACAGAAGCAATACTATCGAGCAAAAAGCAACGTGTACAACCCAACATACATAGTGTAGTGGCCAATAGTATAGATATACAAACAAATATATTGCAAACCCAAAAACTATTAATCGACTTCCATAAACAAATAATCTATGGCCCAGAGTACGTTTGTACTATTTGTAATCAATTATGGCATAAACAATCCTTGAAAAACACAAGAGGTATTTCCACACATCCAAGATTTATACAATGTGACATTAGTCAAAACAAAACAGACTATATATGTACCACTTGCTATAGATATATTAGTAAAGATAAAATACCGCCATGCTCTTTTATAAATGGAATGAAGTTTGAAAATATACCAATGCAATTAAATTTGCATAATTTGGAGGAAAGATTAGTTTCGCCAAGAATTCCTTTCCTACAAATTAGGGCATTACCTCGTGGATCACAGAAATCATTAACAGGGGCTGTTGTTAATGTACCTGCAGATGTTATGACAACAGTTACAATTTTACCAAGGCAAATTAATGATAACATGACAATTCCAATAAAATTAAAAAGGAAGTTAGCTTATAAATCATATACACATTTTGAAAATGTCAGGCCAAATCATGTAAAACATGCAGCAGTGTGGCTAGCAACAAATAGTGACATGTTTAAAGAATATGGAGTCACTATTAATCCAGATTGGGAATATATACCACCAGAAATAAACTATTGCAATGAAACATCAGAACAAGATGAGTCATCAAACACTTCAGATAACATAGAAGCAGGAAATTTAGATACTTTGTTAACAAATGAAACTATTACCACTGATAGTGTCAATGTCTTATGTTTAGCACCTGCTGAATATAACACACCTAGAGGTTTATATGAAGACAAAGATTCAGAATTTTTGGCTTTCCCAACAATTTTTTGTGGCACTCGAAGACCAAACAATACTGACAGACACTTACCTGTACATTATAGCACAATATGCCAATGGGAATTAAGGAGCTATGATAGAAGAGTAGCTAAATCAATAACTAATATTTTCTTTAAGCTGAAAAAATTGCACATAAAACAAATACAGGGCAAAATAAACATTTCCCTACGGAAATTTTTCACTAATGGTGAATGTATTACTGCAAAAGACATAAAATGTAACTTAGAAAGCATCTTACACTATAATGAAGGATATAAAATACTGAAAACTATCCGCAGTTCACCACCATATTGGGAACACTGCAAAAAGATCTGTTTGCTATGATAAGACAACTTGGAATCCCAACTTTTTTCCTCACTTTATATGCTGCAGAAACAAAATGGCTTCATTTAATTAATATATTATTACGAGTGCAAAAACTAAATGAATGCACAGAGGAAGAGTTTAAAGATATGCCTTGGGAAACAAAATGCAAATTAATACAACAAGATCCAATTACCTGTGCAAGACATTTTGACTTCCAAGTTCGGAAATTATTTAATTGCATTATAATGCATAAAACAAACCCTATTGGGAAACTAATTGACTTCTTTTACAGAGTAGAATTTCAACAAAGAGGTTCCCCACATATACACGCATTATTATGGATAGAAAATGCACCACAATATGGGATAGCGGAGTTAGCAGAAGTAATTTTATTTATTGACAAATATATAACTTGCAGTAAATCACAAGACACACAACTAGAACCTTTAATACCTCTACAAAAGCATGCACACACCAAAAATTGCAGGAGAAAAAACAAACGGACATGCAAATATCAATATCCTAGATATCCAATGCCACAAACTATAATACTAGAATCTTTACCATCTGATGCAACAGATGAACAGTTGCAGGAAAACATTAAATCTATTCATGAAGCTATGAATACTCCGGAATTTAGTACACTAGATTTTGCACAGTTTTTAGGAGTAATACATTTAGATAATCAACAATATATTACATGTATAAGATCATTAATAGGGAAAACAACTATTTTTTTAAAGAGAACACCAGCAGAATGTTTTATTAATAACTATAATTCAATTCTTCTAAAAGCTTGGAGAGCAAACATAGATTTACAGTTTATATTAGATGCATATGCTTGCGCTGTTTACATTATTTCATATATCAGTAAATCACAAAGGGGAATGAGCAAAATAATTGCACAAGCTGCAAAAGAAGTAAATCATAATACTAATGTAAAAGAACAACTTAGACACATAGGCAACAAATTCCTAAACTGTTCAGAAATAAGTGCTCAAGAAGCAGCTTACCTCATTCTTCAAATTCCATTACGGAAAAGTTCTCGATCATTTATATTTATTAATACTAGCCCCCGAACAAAGAGCTTATTTATTGAGAGATGTAGATAGTATAAATTCATTGCCAGATACATCAACTAACATACAGTGTGAAAATATTATTAGATGATTTTATTTCTTGTAGCCTGTTATGTATAAAGTTAAACATATTCCTCCCAACCATGGAAATTTCATCAATTATTAGCACTTTAAGATGTATTAGTTGAGCTTGTAGAGTACTTCTGTGCTCATGTGTTAGTGGTTTATAATGTAAACTTTGTGATACAGGTATTTTAAAAGTACTATGTAGTGTTTTACCATTAATATTATGTGCTGCTTTCCCTGTTGGAGCAGTAAGTAATATATAAACATTGTTTGGATCTTCACCAGCTTTGGTATTGTAATACCGTAGCAATGTTTGATAAAGTGCAGTAATAAGAAAGCTCTTCCCAACTCCTGCACCACCAGTGCAAAATGTATAGCATGGTGTTTCTTTTGTTTTTAGCCAGTGTAAATGATGATAGACAAAATTTAGTTGCTCTTCTGTTAAATTATGCATTATTTCATAGTACTTATCGTCTGTTAATATAGAATTAGTTAAAGTTTGTTCCTCAGTTATGCTTCGGATACCTAAATCTAGTGATAAGTCATATATAGTCTGTTCATTATTTCCGATCTCACTGTTTACTATATTTGATGGTATTATTACTGTCGGTTGAAGAGGGCTATTTAGCATTTCATTGTCGCTCTGGCTAGTAAGTTCAGTAATAATCTCGTTGTTTTTATTGTAATTATTATAATGGGTATCTGCAATATTTTTAACTTGCATATATCTTTCGTAATATGTGGTGTTATTTAATATTATTTTGCTTTCTTCTCTCCATGGATAGTGAAGCATTAATAATTCCCGATAATAATTCTCTGAGTCAGTGTTTTTGTTAAATTTGCAGTAGCGTATAATTTTCCTACATGAACGCTTTTTGAAAGTATAATTTGTGTCTATGTGTATATTTTCTGTATTTTGAGTTATGGTGTCTATTTCAAGTTCTTCTTCGTCTGAGCTATAAAATTTGTTTCAGCGAGTAAATTTTCACTGTCATTTTTATTTTGCTTTAAAAAAAGTTTACCATTATAATTATAAGTCGCTACGAAATCTGCTAAGGTACACTGTTCTAATGAGCGCTCCAGGTGCCACTAACTCTGTGCAGCTCAAGTCAACGCCACATGGCTGTGGGCCCTTGCTGACCGCTGCCTCCGGCCTACACTGCAGTCAGCAGGGCTCGCAAATCAAATCCAATCCTGACCTGCAAGGACACGCCATCATCGCTGGCTGCACACCCGCCACCACCGCCAGGACCACCTCCAACCAACAACTGCCGAAGTCGGAGAAGTCTCACAGCCAGCCTATCAAAGTTGCTCACACCTGTCTTGGATGCCATCATCAGCTTGATACCCTGCTCAGCTCTTCAGGTGCCACTAACTCAGTGCACCACAACTCATGGACCCTTCATGATTGAGTTTTGTGCTGTGGACAGCGGACGCAACAATGTCACCTCAGGCAGTGGGGAAGACCTGGGACGATGATGATGAAGATGAGGCAGGTGTACCACACCCCACTGCAGCTGCAGCAGGAATATCCCGAAGGGACCAACTCATTAACAATTTCTTCACATGAGCACGCTCAGTTCTGGTGCCCCTACCTCAGTGCAGCTCAAGTCATCGCCACGTGGTGGTAGGCCCGTGCCGGCCGCCGTGCATCCGGTGCCACTAACTCAGTGCACCACAAGTCATGGACCCTTTATGATTGAGTCTGTGTGTGTGGTCCGATGATCACTGTTCTAGTTGTTGCCAGCACCAACCACTCCCTGAGGGCTGGCTTACACTCACCACACACCCATCCATCACAGGCGTCACTGGACATGTGACCCTGGTAATAAAAAGGGGCCAGGCGCACGTGCCCGTAGCCAGTTCCACTATCTATCTAAGTGTGTCCGTGTGGTCATTATGTATGCATGATGGCCCCGGGCCCTACCACATTACATTGTGCTGTGGACAGCAGACGCAACCATGTCACCTCAGGCAGTGGGTAAGACCTTGGACACGTAGCTTTGTCATCCCCCCCTGTAAGCCTAAGCGGAGTGGGGTGGGCTGGCGTACGCCAAGCCAGCGTAGGGGTGTGAAGGATTTGCCCGGGGCTCTGGGCGTGGTTCAGTTCTGGCCTGGACAAGGAAGTAACTAATGAAACCGGTCCTAGGATGCTTGTTTCCGGTCCAGGGAAGACATGGCTTGGCAGTTCGGGCTGGACTGTTCCCATGAGGCACAGGGTCAGACTGATTTGCATATGGCCATGTCTGAACTGGGGTGGTGGAGTGAGCTAAAGAATGATGATGGATTAAACCCAGATCAGTTGACTGGGGGTGAGTGTTTGATTGGCTCAAGCGTTCCGTCCATCATCCCCTTTTGTATCGCTTTGGTCGCCCTAAGTTGGCGGGGGTATGCCCAGACGTGGGTCCCTTGCTCACTTTGCCACTGGATTCAAGCAAGCCTGGCTGATGACGGCTGAAATGCCAGAAACCGGTCCTAGGATGCTTGTTTCTGGTCCAGGGAAGACATGGCTTGGCAGTTCGGGCTGGACTGTTCCCATGAGGCACAGGGTCAGACTGATTTGCATATGGCCATGTCTGAACTGGGGTGGAGGAGTGAGCTAAAGAATGATGATGGATTAAACCCAGATCAGTTGACTGGGGGTGAGTGTTTGATTGGCTCAAGCGTTCCGTCCATCATCCCCTTTTGTATCGCTTTGGTCGCCCTAAGTTGGCGGGGGTATGCCCAGACGTGGGTCCCTTGCTCACTTTGCCACTGGATTCAAGCAAGCCTGGCTGATGACGGCTGAAATGCCAGAAACCGGTCCTAGGATGCTTGTTTCCGGTCCAGGGAAGACATGGCTTGGCAGTTCGGGCTGGACTGTTCCCATGAGGCACAGGGTCAGACTGATTTGCATATGGCCATGTCTGAACTGGGGTGGTGGAGTGAGCTAAAGAATGATGATGGATTAAACCCAGATCAGTTGACTGGGGGTGAGTGTTTGATTGGCTCAAGCGTTCCGTCCATCATCCCCTTTTGTATCGCTTTGGTCGCCCTAAGTTGGCGGGGGTATGCCCAGACGTGGGTCCCTTGCTCACTTTGCCACTGGATTCAAGCAAGCCTGGCTGATGACGGCTGAAATGCCAGAAACCGGTCCTAGGATGCTTGTTTCCGGTCCAGGGAAGACATGGCTTGGCAGTTCGGGCTGGACTGTTCCCATGAGGCACAGGGTCAGACTGATTTGCATATGGCCATGTCTGAACTGGGGTGGTGGAGTGAGCTAAAGAATGATGATGGATTAAACCCAGATCAGTTGACTGGGGGTGAATGTTTGATTGGCTCAAGCGTTCCGTCCATCATCCCCTTTTGTATCGCTTTGGTCGCCCTAAGTTGGCGGGGGATGCCCAGACGTGGGTCCCTTGCTCACTTTGCCACTGGATTCAAGCAAGCCTGGCTGATGACGGCTGAAATGCCAGAAACCGGTCCTAGGATGCTTGTTTCCGGTCCAGGGAAGACATGGCTTGGCAGTTCGGGCTGGACTGTTCCCATGAGGCACAGGGTCAGACTGATTTGCATATGGCCATGTCTGAACTGGGGTGGTGGAGTGAGCTAAAGAATGATGATGGATTAAACCCAGATCAGTTGACTGGGGGTGAGTGTTTGATTGGCTCAAGCGTTCCGTCCATCATCCCCTTTTGTATCGCTTTGGTCGCCCTAAGTTGGCGGGGTATGCCCAGACGTGGGTCCCTTGCTCACTTTGCCACTGGATTCAAGCAAGCCTGGCTGATGACGGCTGAAATGCCAAAAACCGGTCCTAGGATGCTTGTTTCCGGTCCAGGGAAGACATGGCTTGGCAGTTCGGGCTGGACTGTTCCCATGAGGCACAGGGTCAGACTGATTTGCATATGGCCATGTCTGAACTGGGGTGGTGGAGTGAGCTAAAGAATGATGATGGATTAAACCCAGATCAGTTGACTGGGTGTGAGTGTTTGATTGGCTCAAGCGTTCCGTCCATCATCCCCTTTTGTATCGCTTTGGTCGCCCTAAGTTGGCGGGGGTATGCCCAGACGTGGGTCCCTTGCTCACTTTGCCACTGGATTCAAGCAAGCCTGGCTGATGATGGCTGAAATGCCAGAAACCGGTCCTAGGATGCTTGTTTCCGGTCCAGGGAAGACATGGCTTGGCAGTTCGGGCTGGACTGTTCCCATGAGGCACAGGGTCAGACTGATTTGCAGATGGCCATGTCTGAACTGGGGTGGTGGAGTGAGCTAAAGAATGATGATGGATTAAACCCAGATCAGTTGACTGGGGGTGAGTGTTTGATTGGCTCAAGCGTTCCGTCCATCATCCCCTTTTGTATCGCTTTGGTCGCCCTAAGTTGGCGGGGGTATGCCCAGACGTGGGTCCCTTGCTCACTTTGCCACTGGATTCAAGCAAGCCTGGCTGATGACGGCTGAAATGCCAGAAACCGGTCCTAGGATGCTTGTTTCCGGTCCAGGGAAGACATGGCTTGGCAGTTCGGGCTGGACTGTTCCCATGAGGCACAGGGTCAGACTGATTTGCATATGGCCATGTCTGAACTGGGGTGGTGGAGTGAGCTAAAGAATGATGATGGATTAAACCCAGATCAGTTGACTGGGGGTGAGTGTTTGATTGGCTCAAGCGTTCCGTCCATCATCCCCTTTTGTATCGCTTTGGTCGCCCTAAGTTGGCGGGGGTATGCCCAGACGTGGGTCCCTTGCTCACTTTGCCACTGGATTCAAGCAAGCCTGGCTGATGATGGCTGAAATGCCAGAAACCGGTCCTAGGATGCTTGTTTCCGGTCCAGGGAAGACATGGCTTGGCAGTTCGGGCTGGACTGTTCCCATGAGGCACAGGGTCAGACTGATTTGCATATGGCCATGTCTGAACTGGGGTGGTGGAGTGAGCTAAAGAATGATGATGGATTAAACCCAGATCAGTTGACTGGGGGTGAGTGTTTGATTGGCTCAAGCGTTCCGTCCATCATCCCCTTTTGTATCGCTTTGGTCGCCCTAAGTTGGCGGGGTATGCCCAGACGTGGGTCCCTTGCTCACTTTGCCACTGGATTCAAGCAAGCCTGGCTGATGACGGCTGAAATGGCAGAAACCGGTCCTAGGATGCTTGTTTCCGGTCCAGGGAAGACATGGCTTGGCAGTTCGGGCTGGACTGTTCCCATGAGGCACAGGGTCAGACTGATTTGCATATGGCCATGTCTGAACTGGGGTGGTGGAGTGAGCTAAAGAATGATGATGGATTAAACCCAGATCAGTTGACTGGGGGTGAGTGTTTGATTGGCTCAAGCGTTCCGTCCATCATCCCCTTTTGTATCGCTTTGGTCGCCCTAAGTTGGCGGGGGTATGCCCAGACGTGGGTCCCTTGCTCACTTTGCCACTGGATTCAAGCAAGCCTGGCTGATGACGGCTGAAATGCCAGAAACCGGTCTTAGGATGCTTGTTTCCGGTCCAGGGAAGACATGGCTTGGCAGTTCGGGCTGGACTGTTCCCATGAGGCACAGGGTCAGACTGATTTGCATATGGCCATATCTGAACTGGGGTGGTGGAGTGAGCTAAAGAATGATGATGGATTAAACCCAGATCAGTTGACTGGGGGTGAGTGTTTGATTGGCTCAAGCGTTCCGTCCATCATCCCCTTTTGTATCGCTTTGGTCGCCCTAAGTTGGTGGGGGTATGCCCAGACGTGGGTCCCTTGCTCACTTTGCCACTGGATTCAAGCACGCCTGGCTGATGACGGCTGAAATGCCAGAAACCGGTACTAGGATGCTTGTTTCCGGTCCAGGGAAGACATGGCTTGGCAGTTCGGGCTGGACTGTTCCCATGAGGCACAGGGTCAGACTGATTTGCATATGGCCATGTCTGAACTGGGGTGGTGGAGTGAGCTAAAGAATGATGATGGATTAAACCCAGATCAGTTGACTGGGGTGAGTGTTTGATTGGCTCAAGCGTTCCGTCCATCATCCCCTTTTGTATCGCTTTGGTCGCCCTAAGTTGGCGGGGGTATGCCCAGACGTGGGTCCCTTGCTCACTTTGCCACTGGATTCAAGCAAGCCTGGCTGATGACGGCTGAAATGCCAGAAACCGGTCCTAGGATGCTTGTTTCCGGTCCAGGGAAGACATGGCTTGGCAGTTCGGGCTGGACTGTTCCCATGAGGCACAGGGTCAGACTGATTTGCATATGGCCATGTCTGAACTGGGGTGGTGGAGTGAGCTAAAGAATGATGATGGATTAAACCCAGATCAGTTGACTGGGGGTGAGTGTTTGATTGGCTCAAACGTTCCGTCCATCATCCCCTTTTGTATCGCTTTGGTCGCCCTAAGTTGGCGGGGGTATGCCCAGACGTGGGACCCTTGCTCACTTTGCCACTGGATTCAAGCAAGCCTGGCTGATGACGGCTGAAATGCCAGAAACCGGTCCTAGGATGCTTGTTTCCGGTCCAGGGAAGACATGGCTTGGCAGTTCGGGCTGGACTGTTCCCATGAGGCACAGGGTCAGACTGATTTGCATATGGCCATGTCTGAACTGGGGTGGTGGAGTGAGCTAAAGAATGATGATGGATTAAACCCAGATCAGTTGACGGGGGTGAGTGTTTGATTGGCTCAAGCGTTCCGTCCATCATACCCTTTTGTATCGCTTTGGTCGCCCTAAGTTGGCGGGGGTATGCCCAGACGTGGGTCCCTTGCTCACTTTGCCACTGGATTCAAGCACGCCTGGCTGATGACGGCTGAAATGCCAGAAACCGGTCCTAGGATGCTTGTTTCCGGTCCAGGGAAGACATGGCTTGGCAGTTCGGGCTGGACTGTTCCCATGAGGCACAGGGTCAGACTGATTTGCATATGGCCATGTCTGAACTGGGGTGGTGGAGTGAGCTAAAGAATGATGATGGATTAAACCCAGATCAGTTGACTGGGGTGAGTGTTTGATTGGCTCAAGCGTTCCGTCCATCATCCCCTTTTGTATCGCTTTGGTCGCCCTAAGTTGGCGGGGGTATGCCCAGACGTGGGTCCCTTGCTCACTTTGCCACTGGATTCAAGCAAGCCTGGCTGATGACGGCTGAAATGCCAGAAACCGGTCCTAGGATGCTTGTTTCCGGTCCAGGGAAGACATGGCTTGGCAGTTCGGGCTGGACTGTTCCCATGAGGCACAGGGTCAGACTGATTTGCATATGGCCATGTCTGAACTGGGGTGGTGGAGTGAGCTAAAGAATGATGATGGATTAAACCCAGATCAGTTGACTGGGGGTGAGTGTTTGATTGGCTCAAGCGTTCCGTCCATCATCCCCTTTTGTATCGCTTTGGTCGCCCTAAGTTGGCGGGGGTATGCCCAGACGTGGGTCCCTTGCTCACTTTGCCACTGGATTCAAGCAAGCCTGGCTGATGACGGCTGAAATGCCAGAAACCGGTCCTAGGATGCTTGTTTCCGGTCCAGGGAAGACATGGCTTGGCAGTTCGGGCTGGACTGTTCCCATGAGGCACAGGGTCAGACTGATTTGCATATGGCCATGTCTGAACTGGGGTGGTGGAGTGAGCTAAAGAATGATGATGGATTAAACCCAGATCAGTTGACTGGGGGTGAGTGTTTGATTGGCTCAAGCGTTCCGTCCATCATCCCCTTTTGTATCGCTTTGGTCGCCCTAAGTTGGCGGGGGTATGCCCAGACGTGGGTCCCTTGCTCACTTTGCCACTGGATTCAAGCAAGCCTGGCTGATGATGGCTGAAATGCCAGAAACCGGTCCTAGGATGCTTGGTTCCGGTCCAGGGAAGACATGGCTTGGCAGTTCGGGCTGGACTGTTCCCATGAGGCACAGGGTCAGACTGATTTGCATTTGGCCATGTCTGAACTGGGGTGGTGGAGTGAGCTAAAGAATGATGATGGATTAAACCCAGATCAGTTGACTGGGGGTGAGTGTTTGATTGGCTCAAGCGTTCCGTCCATCATCCCCTTTTGTATCGCTTTGGTCGCCCTAAGTTGGCGGGGGTATGCCCAGACGTGGGTCCCTTGCTCACTTTGCCACTGGATTCAAGCAAGCCTGGCTGATGACGGCTGAAATGCCAGAAACCGGACCTAGGATGCTTGTTTCCGGTCCAGGGAAGACATGGCTTGGCAGTTCGGGCTGGACTGTTCCCATGAGGCAGAGGGTCAGACTGATTTGCATATGGCCATGTCTGAACTGGGGTGGTGGAGTGAGCTAAAGAATGATGATGGATTAAACCCAGATCAGTTGACTGGGGGTGAGTGTTTGATTGGCTCAAGCGTTCCGTCCATCATCCCCTTTTGTATTGCTTTGGTCGCCCTAAGTTGGCGGGGGTATGCCCAGACGTGGGTCCCTTGCTCACTTTGCCACTGGATTCAAGCAAGCCTGGCTGATGACGGCTGAAATGCCAGAAACCGGTCCTAGGATGCTTGTTTCCGGTCCAGGGAAGACATGGCTTGGCAGTTCGGGCTGGACTGTTCCCATGAGGCACAGGGTCAGACTGATTTGCATATGGCCATGTCTGAACTGGGGTGGTGGAGTGAGCTAAAGAATGATGATGGATTAAACCCAGATCAGTTGACTGGGGGTGAGTGTTTGATTGGCTCAAGCGTTCCGTCCATCATCCCCTTTTGTATCACTGTTGTAGTGTCGGCGCCACCCAGTCCGCAATCGACAATGTTGCTATGTAGCATGCACCCGGAGGGCGGACTCGCACGAACGGGGCAATGAAGGAGCGCAAGACCGCTCGGGGTCTTGGCTCATACATGCCAAGTGTTGTGTGTATCTGTATTGCCGCAGCATGAGCCGAATGCCTAGCCTTAATCGCAGCACGAGTTCAGCCAGGCATGAACTCTACATCTGTGTCCGCCCTATCCTTCCCACAGGCCTACACTCACGTGGCCGCCCACCTTCAACGGCCAACATCTCAGTGTCGTTGTCAGGCTTGTGGAAATGCACAGACAGGCATGACAATGGTGTGCCGTAGGAGTGCAAGTGATGCAACTGCGCAGCGCACACAAGTAAATAGGCTCGGGGGGAGGGAGGAGCAGCTGTGAGGCAACGTAACACACTTCCCTGGACCGGAAACAAGCATCCTGGGACCGGTTTCTGTACTCTGTACTGGGGTGAATGTATGACATTGTTCTGCATTCTGTCCATCAACTGTTGTTTTGCATTTGTCATCCCGAGTGGGACGGGTATGCCCAGACGTGGGTCCCGTGCTCTCCATGCCACTGGAATCAAGCTATCCTGGCTGAAGAGACCTGGCTTGGCAGTTCGGGCTGGACTGTTCCCATTGATTTGCATATGGCTGGGTTCAAACTGGAATGGCATGGTGAGCAAAAAAACGATGGATTTAGGCCCAGATCTCTGTACTGGGGTGAATGTATGACATTGTTCTGCATTCTGTCCATCAATTGTTGTTTTTGCATTTGTCACCCCGAGTGGGACGGGTATGCCCAGACGTGGGTCCCGTGCTCTCCATGCCACTGGAATCAAGCTATCCTGGCTGAAGAGGGGTGAAACCCCGAAACCGGTCCTAGGATGCTTGTTTGCAGTCCAGGGAGGACCTGGCCTGGCAGTTCGGGCTGGACTGTTCCCATTGGGCACAGGGTCAAGACTGATTTGCAAATGGCTGGGTTCAAACTGGAATGGCATGGTGAGCAAAAAACGATGGATTTAGGCCCAGATCTCTGTACTGGGTTGAATGTATGACATTGTTCTGCATTCTGTCCATCAATTGTTGTTTTTGCATTTGTCACCCCGAGTGGGACGGGTATGCCCAGAGGTGGGTCCCATGCTCTCCATGCCACTGGAATCAAGCTATCCTGGCTGAAAAGGGGTGAAAACCCAAATCCGGTCCTAGGATGCTTGTTTCCAGTCCAGGGAGGACCTGGCCTGGCAGTTCGGGCTGGACTGTTCCCATTGGGCACAGGGTCAAGACTGATTTGCATATGGTTGGGTTCAAACTGGAATGGCATGGTGAGAAAAAAAACGATGGATTTAGGCCCAGATCTCTGTACTGGGGTGCATGTATGACATTGTTCTGCATTCTGTCCATCAATTGTTGTTTTTGCATTTATCACCCCGAGTGGGACGGGTATGCCCAGACGTGGGTCCCATGCTCTACATGCCACTTGAATCAAGCTATCCTGGCTGAAGAGAGGTGAAACCCGAAACCGGTCCTAGGATGCTTGTTTCCAGTCCAGGGAGGACCTGGCCTGGCAGTTCGGGCTGTATTGTTCCCATTGGGCACAGGGTCAAGACTGATTTGTATATGGCTGGGTTCAAACTGAAATGGCATGGTGAGCAAAAAAACTATGGATTTATGCCCAGATCTCTGTACTGGGGTGAATGTATGACATTGTTCTGCATTCTGTCCATCAATTGTTGTTTTTGCATTTGTCACCCGAGTGGGACGGGTATGCCCAGACGTGGGTCCCGTGCTCTCCATGCCACTGGAATCAAGCTATCCTGGCTGAAGAGGGGTGAAACCCGAAACCGGTCCTAGGATGCTTGTTTCCAGTCCAGGGAGGACTTGGCCTGGCAGTTCGGGCTCGACTGTTCCCATTGGGTACAGGGTCAAGACTGATTTGCATATGTCTGGGTTCAAACTGGAATGGCATGGTGAGCAAAAAAACAATGGATTTATGCCCAGATCTCTGTACTGGGGTGAATGTATGACATTGTTCTGCATTCTGTCCATCAATTGTTGTTTTTGCATTTGTCACCCCGAGTGGGACGGGTATGCCCAGACGTGGGTCCCGTGCTCTCCATGCCACTGGAATCGAGCTATCCTGGCTGAAGAGGGGTGAAACCCCGAAACCGGTCCTAGGATGCTTGTTTCCAGTCCAGGGAGGACCTGGCCTGGCAGTTCGGGCTGGACTGTTCCCATTGGGTACAGGGTCAAGACTGATTTGCATATGTCTGGGTTCAAACTGGAATGGCATGGTGAGCAAAAAACAATGGATTTAGGCCCAGATCTCTGTACTGGGGTGAATGTATGACATTGTTCTGCATTCTGTCCATCAATTGTTGTTTTTGCATTTGTCACCCCGAGTGGGACGGGTATGCCCAGACGTGGGTCCCGTGCTCTCCATGCCACTAGAATCAAACTATCCTGGCTGAAGAGGGGTGATACCCCGAAACCGGTCCTAGGATGCTTGTTTCCAGTCCAGGGAGGACCTGGCCTGGCAGTTCAGGCTGGACTGTTCCCATTGGGCACAGGGTCAAGACTGATTTGCATATGGCTGGGTTCAAACTGGAATGGCATGGTGAGCAAAAAAACGATGGATTTAGGTCCAGATCTCTGTACTGGGGTGAATGTATGACATTGTTCTGCATTCTGTCCATCAATTGTTGTTTTTGCATTTGTCACCCCGAGTGGGACGGTTATGCCCAGACGTGGGTCCCATGCTCTCCATGCCACTGGAATCAAGCTATCCTGGCTGAAGAGGGGTGAAACCCCGAAACTTGTCTTAGGATGCTTGTTTCCAGTCCAGGGAGGACCTGGCCTGGCAGTTCGGGCTGGACTGTTCCCATTGGGCACAGGGTCAAGACTGATTTACATATGGCTGGGTTCAAACTGGAATGGCATGGTGAGCAAAAAAACGATGGATTTAGGCCCAGATCTCTGTACTGGGGTGAATGTATGACATTGTTCTGCATTCTGTCCATCAATTGTTGTTTTTGCATTTGTCACCCCGAGTGGGACGGGTATGCCCAGAACTGGGTCCCGTGCTCTCCATGCCACTGGAATCAAGCTATCCTGGCTGAAGAGGGTGAAACCCCGAAACCGGTCCTAGGATGCTTTTTCCAGTCCAGGGAGGACCTGGCCTGGCAGTTCGGGCTGGACTGTTCCCATTGGGCACAGGGTCAAGACTGATTTGCATATGGCTGGGTTCATACTGGAATGGCATGGTGAGCAAAAAAACGATGGATTTAGGCCCAGATCTCTGTACTGGGGTGAATGTATGACATTGTTCTGCATTCTGTCCATCAATTGTTGTTTTTGCATTTGTCACCCCGAGAGGGACGGGTATGCCCAGACGTGGGTCCCGTGCTCTCCATGCCAGTGGAATCAAGCTATCCTGGCTGAAGAGGGGTGAAACCCCGAAACCAGTCCTAGGATGCTTGTTTCCAGTCCAGGGAGGACCTGGCCTGGCAGTTCGGGCTGGACTGTTCCCATTGGGCACAGGGTCAAGACTGATTTGCAAATGGCTGGGTTCAAACTGGAATGGCATGGTGAGCAAACAAATGATGGATTTAGGCCCAGATCTCTGTACTGGGGTGAATGTATGACATTGTTCTGCATTCTGTCCATCAATTGTTGTTTTTGCATTTGTCACCCCGAGTGGGACGGGTATGCCCAGACGTGGGTCCCGTGCTCTCCATGCCACTGGAATCAAGCTATCCTGGCTGAAGAGGGTGAAACCCGAAACCGGTCCTAGGATGCTTGTTTCCAGTCCAGGGAGGACCTGGCCTGGCAGTTCGGGCTGGACTGTTCCCATTGGGCACAGGGTCAAGACTGATTTGCATATGTCTGGGTTCAAACTGGAATGGCATGGTGAGCAAAAAAACAATGGATTTAGGACCAGATCTCTGTACTGGGGTTAATGTACGACATTGTTCTGCATTCTGTCCATCAATTGTTGTTTTTGCATTTGTCACCCCGAGTGGGACAGGTATGCCCAGACGTGGGTCCCGTGCTCTCCATGCCACTGGAATCAAGGTATCCTGGCTGAAGAGGGGTGAAACCCCGAAACCGGTCTTAGGATGCTTGTTTCCAGTCCAGGGAGGACCTGGCCTGGCAGTTCGGGCTGGACTGTTCACATTGGGCACAGGGTCAAGACTGATTTGCATATGGCTGGGTTCAAACTGGAATGGCATGGTGAGCAAAAAGACGATGGATTTAGGCCCAGATCTTTGTACTGGGGTGAATGTATGACATTGTTCTGCATTCTGTCCATCGATTGTTGTTTTTGCATTTGTCACCTCGAGTGGGACGGGTATGCCCAGACGTGGGTCCCGTGCTCTCCATGCCACTGGAATCAAGCTATCCTGGCTGAAGAGGGTGAAACCCCGAAACCGGTCCTAGGATGCTTGTTTCCAGTCCAGGGAGGACCTGGCCTGGCAGTTCGGGCTGGACTGTTCCCATTGGGCACAGGGTCAAGACTGATTTGCATATGGCTGGGTTCAAACTGGAATGGCATGGTGAGCAAAAAAACAATGGATTTAGGCCCAGATCTCTGTACTGGGGTGAATGTATGACATTGTTCTGCATTCTGTCCATCAATTGTTGTTTTTGCATTTGTCACCCCGAGTGGGACGGGTATGCCCAGACGTGGGTCCCGTGCTCTCCATGCCACTGGAATCAAGCTATCCTGGCTGAAGAGGGTGAAACCCCGAAACCAGTCCTAGGATGCTTGTTTCCAGTCCAGGGAGGACCTGGCCTGGCAGTTCGGGCTGGACTGTTCCCATTGGGCACAGGGTCAAGACTGATTTGCATATGGCTGGGTTCAAACTGGAATGGCATGGTGAGCAAAAAAACTATGGATTTAGGCCCAGATCTCTGTACTGGGGTGAATGTATGACATTGTTCTGCATTCTGTCCATCAATTGTTGTTTTTGCATTTGTCACCCCGAGTCGGACGGGTATGCCCAGACGTGGGTCCCGTGCTCTCCATGCTACTGGAATCAAGCTATCCTGGCTGAAGAGGGGTGAAACCCCGAAACCGTTCCTAGGATGCTTGTTTCCAGTCCAGGGAGGACCTGGCCTGGCAGTTCGGGCTGGACTGTTCCCATTGGGCACAAGGTCAAGACTGATTTGCATATGGCTGGGTTCAAAATGGAATGGCATGGTGAGCAAAAAAACGATGGATTTAGGCCCAGATCTCTGTACTGGGGTGAATGTATGACATTGTTCTGCATTCTGTCCATCAATTGTTGTTTTTGCATTTGTCACCCCGAGTGGGACGGGTATGCCCAGACGTGGGTCCCGTGCTCTCCATGCCACTGGAATCAAGCTATCCTGGCTGAAGAGAGGTAAAACCCCGAAACCAGTCCTAGGATGCTTGTTTCCAGTCCAGGGAGGACCTGGCCTGGCAGTTCGGGCTGGACTGTTCCCATTGGGCACAGGGTCAAGACTGATTTCAATATGGCTGGGTTCAAACTGGAATGGCATGGTGAGCAAAAAAACGATGGATTTAGGCCCAGATCTCTGTACTGGGGTGAATGTATGACATTGTTCTGCATTCTGTCCATCAATTGTTGTTTTTGCATTTGTCACCCCAAGTGGGACGGGTATGCCCAGACGTGGGTCCTGTGCTCTCCATGCCACTGGAATCAAGCTATCCTGCCTGAAGAGGGGTGAAACCCCGAAACCGGTCCTAGGATGCTTGTTTCCAGTCCAGGGAGGACCTGGCCTGGCAGTTCGGGCTGGACTGATCCCATTGGGCACAGGGTTAAGACTGATTTGCATATGGCTGGGTTCAAACTGGAATGGCATGCTGAGCAAAAATATTTAGGCCCAGATCTCTGTACTGGGGTGAATGTATGACATTGTTCTGCATTCTGTCCATCAATTGTTGTTTTTGCATTTGTCACCCGAGTGGGACGGGTATGCCCAGACGTGGGTCCCGTGCTCTCCATGCCACTGGAATCAAGCTATCCTGGCTGAAGAGGGGTGAAACCCCGAAACCGGTCCTAGGATGCTTGTTTCCAGTCCAGGGAGGACCTGGCCTGGCAGTTCGGGCTGGACTGTTCCCATTGGGCACAGGGTTAAGACTGATTTGCATATGGCTGGGTTCAAACTGGAATGGCATGGTGAGAAAAAAAACGATGGATTTAGGCCCAGATCTCTGTACTGGGGTGAATGTATGACATTGTTCTGCATTCTGTCCATCAATTGTTGTTTTTGCATTTGTCACCCCGAGTGGGACGGGTATGCCCAGACGTGGGTCCCGTGCTCTCCATGCCACTGGAATCAAGCTATCCTGGCTGAAGAGGGGTGAAACCCGAAACCGGTCCTAGGATGCTTGTTTCCAGTCCAGGGAGGACCTGGCCTGGCAGTTCGGGCTGGACTGTTCCCATTGGGCACAGGGTCAAGACTGATTTGCATATGGCTGGGTTCAAACTGGAATGGCATGGTGAGCAAAAAACGATGGATTTAGGCCCAGATCTCTGTACTGGGGTGAATGTATGACATTGTTCTGCATTCTGTCCATCAATTGTTGTTTTTGCATTTGTCACCCGAGTGGGACGGGTATGCCCCTACGTGGGTCCCGTGCTCTCCATGCCACTGGAATCAAGGTATCCTGGCTGAAGAGGGGTGAAACCCCGAAACCGGTCCTAGGATGCTTGTTTCCAGTCCAGGGAGGACCTTGGCTGGCAGTTCGGGCTGGACTGTTCCCTTTGGGCACAGGGTCAAGACTGATTTGCATATGGCTGGGTTCAAACTGGAATGGCATGGTGAGCAAAAACGATGGATTTAGGCCCAGATCTCTGTACTGGGGTGAATGTATGACATTGTTCTGCATTCTGTCCATCAATTGTTGTTTTTGCATTTGTCACCCCGAGTGGGACGGGTATGCCCAGACGTGGGTCCCGTGCTCTCCGTGCCACTGGAATCGAGCTAACCTGGCTGAAGAGGGGTGAAACCCCGAAACCCGTCCTAGGATGCTTGTTTCCAGTCCAGGGAGGACCTGGCCTGGCAGTTCGGGCTGGACTGTTCCCATTGGGCACAGGGTCAAGACTGATTTGCATATGGTTGGGTTCAAACTGGAATGGCATGGTGAGCAAAAAACGATGGATTTAGGCCAAGATCTCTGTACTGGGGTGAATGTATGACATTGTTCTGCATTCTGTCCATCAATTGTTGTTTTTGCATTTGTCTCCCAGAGTGGGACGGGTATGCCCAGACGTGGGTCCCGTGCTCTCCATGCCACTTGAATCAAGCTATCCTGGCTGAAGAGAGGTGAAACCCGAAACCGGTCCTAGGATGCCTTTTTCCAGTCCAGGGAGGACCTGGCCTGGCAGTTCGGGCTGGACTGTTCCCATTGGGCACAGGGTCAAGACTGATTTGCATATGGCTGGGTTCAAACTGGAATGGCATGGTGAGCAAAAACGATGGATTTAGGCCCAGATCTCTGTACTGGGGTGAATGTATGACATTGTTCTGCATTCTGTCCATCAATTGTTGTTTTTGCATTTGTCACCCCGAGTGGGACGGGTATGCCCAGACGTGGGTCCCGTGCTCTCCATGCCACTGGAATCAAGCTATCCTGGCTGAAGAGGGGTGAAACCCCGAAACCGGTCCTAGGATGCTTGTTTCCACTCCAGGGAGGACCTGGCCTGGCAGTTCGGGCTGGATTGTTCCCATTGGGCACAGGGTCAAGACTGATTTGCATATGGCTGGGTTCAAACTGGAATGGCATGGTGAGCAAAAAAACGATGGATTTATGCCCAGATCTCTGTACTGGGGTGAATGTATGACATTGTTCTGCATTCTGTCCATCAATTGTTGTTTTTGCATTTGTCACCCCGAGTGGGACGGGTATGCCCAGACTTGGGTCCAGTGCTCTCCATGCCACTAGAATCAAACTATCCTGGCTGAAGAGGGGTGAAACCCCGAAACCGGTCCTAGGATGCTTGTTTCCAGTCCAGGGAGGACCTGGCCTGGCAGTTCAGGCTGGACTGTTCCCATTGGGCACAGGGTCAAGACTGATTTGCATGTGGCTGGGTTCAAACTGGAATGGCATGGTGAGCAAAAAAACGATGGATTTAGGTCCAGATCTCTGTACTGGGGTGAATGTATGACATTGTTCTGCATTCTGTCCATCAATTGTTGTTTTTGCATTTGTCACCCCGAGTGGGACGGTTATGCCCAGACGTGGGTCCCATGCTCTCCATGCCACTGGAATCAAGCTATCCTGGCTGAAGAGGGGTGAAACCCCGAAACTGGTCTTAGGATGCTTGTTTCCAGTCCAGGGAGGACCTGGCCTGGCAGTTCAGGCTGGACTGTTCCCATTGGGCACAGGGTCAAGACTGATTTGCATATGGCTGGGTTCAAACTGGAATGGCATGGTGAGCAAAAAACGATGGATTTAGGCCCAGATCTCTGTACTGGGGTGAATGTATGACATTGTTCTGCATTCTGTCCATCAATTGTTGTTTTTGCATTTGTCACCCCGAGAGGGACGGGTATGCCCAGACGTGGGTCCCGTGCTCTCCATGCCAGTGGAATCAAGCTATCCTGGCTGAAGAGGGTGAAACCCCGAAACCAGTCCTAGGATGCTTGTTTCCAGTCCAGGGAGGACCTGGCCTGGCAGTTCGGGCTGGACTGTTCCCATTGGGCGCAGGGTCAAGACTGATTTGCAAATGGCTGGGTTCAAACTGGAATGGCATGGTGAGCAAAAAACGATGGATTTAGGCACAGATCTCTGTACTGGGGTGAATGTATGACATTGTTCTGCATTCTGTCCATCAATTGTTGTTTTTGCATTTGTCACCCCGAGTGGGACGGGTATGCCCAGACGTGGGTCCCGCGCTCTCCATGCCACTGGAATCAAGCTATCCTGGCTGAAGAGGGGTGAAACCCGAAACCGGTCCTAGGATGCTTGTTTCCAGTCCTGGGAGGACCTGGCCTGGCAGTTCGGGCTGGACTGTTCCCATTGGGCACAGGGTCAAGACTGATTTGCATATGGCTGGGTTCAAACTGGAATGGCATGGTGAGCAAAAAAACGATGGATTTAGGCCCAGATCTCTGTACTGGGGTGAATGTATGACATTGTTCTGCATTCTGTCCATCAATTGTTGTTTTTGCATTTGTCACCCCGAGTGGGACGGGTATGCCCCTACGTGGGTCCCGTGCTCTCCATGCCACTGGAATCAAGGTATCCTGGCTGAAGAGGGGTGAAACCCCGAAACCGGTCCTAGGATGCTTGTTTCCAGTCCAGGGAGGACCTTGGCTGGCAGTTCGGGCTGGACTGTTCCCTTTGGGCACAGGGTCAAGACTGATTTGCATATGGCTGGGTTCAAACTGGAATGGCATGGTGAGCAAAAAAACGATGGATTTAGGCCCAGATCTCTGTACTGGGGTGAATGTATGACATTGTTCTGCATTCTGTCCATCAATTGTTGTTTTTGCATTTGTCACCCCGAGTGGGACGGGTATGCCCAGACGTGGGTCCCGTGCTCTCCATACCACTGGAATCAAGCTATCCTGGCTGAAGAGGGGTGAAACCCCGAAACCGGTCCTAGGATGCTTGTTTCCAGTCCAGGGAGGACCTGGCCTGGCAGTTCGGGCTGGACTGTTCCCATTGGGCACAGGGTCAAGACTGATTTGCATATGGTTGGGTTCAAACTGGAATGGCATGGTGAGCAAAAAAACGATGGATTTAGGCCAAGATCTCTGTACTGGGGTGAATGTATGACATTGTTCTGCATTCTGTCCATCAATTGTTGTTTTTGCATTTGTCTCCCAGAGTGGGACGGGTATGCCCAGACGTGGGTCCCGTGCTCTCCATGCCACTTGAATCAAGCTATCCTGGCTGAAGAGAGGTGAAACCCCGAAACCGGTCCTAGGATGCCTTTTTCCAGTCCAGGGAGGACCTGGCCTGGCAGTTCGGGCTGGACTGTTCCCATTGGGCACAGGGTCAAGACTGATTTGCATATGGCTGGGTTCAAACTGGAATGGCATGGTGAGCAAAAAAATGATGGATTTAGGCCCAGATCTCTGTACTGGGGTGAATGTATGACATTGTTCTGCATTCTGTCCATCAATTGTTGTTTTTGCATTTGTCACCCCGAGTGGGACGGGTATGCCCAGACGTGGGTCCCGTGCTCTCCATGCCACTGGAATCAAGCTATCCTGGCTGAAGAGGGGTGAAACCCCGAAACCGGTCCTAGGATGCTTGTTTCCAGTCCAGGGAGGACCTGGCCTGGCAGTTCGGGCTGGATTGTTCCCATTGGGCACAGGGTCAAGACTGATTTGCATATGGCTGGGTTCAAACTGGAATGGCATGGTGAGCAAAAAAACGATGGATTTATGCCCAGATCTCTGTACTGGGGTGAATGTATGACATTGTTCTGCATTCTGTCCATCAATTGTTGTTTTTGCATTTGTCACCCCGAGTGGGACGGGTATGCCCAGACTTGGGTCCAGTGCTCTCCATGCCACTAGAATCAAACTATCCTGGCTGAAGAGGGGTGAAACCCCGAAACCGGTCCTAGGATGCTTGTTTCCAGTCCAGGGAGGACCTGGCCTGGCAGTTCAGGCTGGACTGTTCCCATTGGGCACAAGGGCCAAGACTGATTTGCATGTGGCTGGGTTCAAACTGGAATGTCATGGTGAGCAAAAAAACGATGGATTTAGGTCCAGATCTCTGTACTGGGGTGAATGTATGACATTGTTCTGCATTCTGTCCATCAATTGTTGTTTTTGCATTTGTCACCCCGAGTGGGACGGTTATGCCCAGACGTGGGTCCCATGCTCTCCATGCCACTGGAATCAAGTTATCCTGGCTGAAGAGGGGTGAAACCCCGAAACTGGTCTTAGGATGCTTGTTTCCAGTCCAGGGAGGACCTGGCCTGGCAGTTCGGTCTGGACTGTTCCCATTGGGCACAGGGTCAAGACTGATTTGCATATGGCTGGGTTCAAACTGGAATGGCATGGTGAGCAAAAAACGATGGATTTAGGCCCAGATCTCTGTACTGGGGTGAATGTATGACATTGTTCTGCATTCTGTCCATCAATTGTTGTTTTTGCATTTGTCACCCCGAGAGGGACGGGTATGCCCAGACGTGGGTCCCGTGCTCTCCATGCCAGTGGAATCAAGCTATCCTGGCTGAAGAGGGGTGAAACCCCGAAACCAGTCCTAGGATGCTTGTTTCCAGTCCAGGGAGGACCTGGCCTGGCAGTTCGGGCTGGACTGTTCCCATTGGGCGCAGGGTCAAGACTGATTTGCAAATGGCTGGGTTCAAACTGGAATGGCATGGTGAGCAAAAAAACGATGGGTTTAGGCACAGATCTCTGTACTGGGGTGAATGTATGACATTGTTCTGCATTCTGTCCATCAATTGTTGTTTTTGCATTTGTCACCCCGAGTGGGACGGGTATGCCCAGACGTGGGTCCCGTGCTCTCCATGCCACTGGAATCAAGCTATCCTGGCTGAAGAGGGGTGAAACCCCGAAACCGGTCCTAGGATGCTTGTTTCCAGTCCTGGGAGGACCTGGCCTGGCAGTTCGGGCTGGACTGTTCCCATTGGGCACAGGGTCAAGACTGATTTGCATATGGCTGGGTTCAAACTGGAATGGCATGGTGAGCAAAAAACGATGGATTTAGGCCCAGATCTCTGTACTGGGGTGAATGTATGACATTGTTCTGCATTCTGTCCATCAATTGTTGTTTTTGCATTTGTCACCCCGAGTGGGACGGGTATGCCCAGACGTGGGTCCCGTGCTCTCCATGCCACTGGAATCAAGCTATCCTGGCTGAAGAGGGTGAAACCCGAAACTGGTCCTAGGATGCTTGTTTCCAGTCCAGGGAGGACCTGGCCTGGCAGTTCGGGCTGGACTGTTCCCATTGGGCACAGGGTCAAGACTGATTTGCATATGTCTGGGTTCAAACTGGAATGGCATGGTGAGCAAAAAAACAATGGATTTAGGCCCAGATCTCTGTACTGGGGTGAATGTATGACATTGTTCTGCATTCTGTCCATCAATTGTTGTTTTTGCATTTGTCACCCCGAGTGGGACGGTATGCCCAGACGTGGGTCCCGTGCTCTCCATGCCACTAGAATCAAACTATCCTGGCTGAAGAGGGTTGAAACCCCGAAACCGGTCCTAGGATGCTTGTTTCTAGTCCAGGGAGGACCTGGCCGTTCAGGCTGGACTGTTCCCATTGGGCACAGGGTCAAGACTGATGTGCATATGGCTGGGTTCAAACTGGAATGGCATGGTGAGCAAAAAAACGATGGATTTAGGTCCAGATCTCTGTACTGGGGTGAATGTATGACATTGTTCTGCATTCTGTCCATCAATTGTTGTTTTTGCATTTGTTACCCCGAGTGGGACGGGTATGCCCAGACGTGGGCCCAGTGCTCTCCATGCCACTGGAATCAAGCTATCCTGGCTGAAGAGGGGTGAAACCCCGAAACCGGTCTTAGGATGCTTGTTTCTAGTCCAGGGAGGACCTGGCCTGGCAGTTCGGGCTGGACTGTTCCCATTGGGCACACGGTCAAGACTGATTTGCATATGGCTGGGTTCAAACTGGAATGGCATGGTGAGCAAAAAAACGATGGATTTAGGCCCAGATCTCTGTACTGGGGTGAATGTATGACATTGTTCTGCATTCTGTCCATCAATTGTTGTTTTTGCATTTGTCACCCCGAGTGGGACGGGTATGCCCAGACGTGGGTCCTGTGCTCTCCATGCCACTGGAATCAAGCTATCCTGGCTGAAGAGGGTGAAACCCGAAACCGGTCCTAGGATGCTTGTTTCCAGTACAGGGAGGACCTGGCCTGGCAGTTCGGGCTGGACTGTTCCCATTGGGCACAGGGTCAAGACTGATTTGCATATGGTTGGGTTCAAACTGGAATGGCATGGTGAGCAAAAAAACTATGGATTGAGGCCCAGATCTCTGTACTGGGGTGAATGTAGGACATTGTTCTGCATTCTGTCCATCAATTGTTGTTTTTGCATTTGTCACCCCGAGTGGGACGGGTATGCCCAGACGTGGGTCCCGTGCTCTCCATGCCACTGGAATCAAGCTATCCTGGCTGAAGAGAGGTGAAACCCCGAAACCGGTCTTAGGATGCTTGTTTCCAGTCCAGGGAGGACCTGGCCTGGCAGTTCGGGCTGGACTGTTCCCATTGGGCACAGGGTCAAGACTGATTTGCATATGGCTGGGTTCAAACTGGAATGGCATGGTGAGCAAAAAACCGATGGATTTAGGCCCAGATCTCTGTACTGGGGTGAATGTATTACATTGTTCTGCATTCTGTCCATCAATTGTTGTTTTTGCATTTGTCACCCCGAGTGGGACGGGTATGCCCAGACGTGGGTCCCGTGCTCTCCATGCCACTGGAATCAAGCTATCCTGTCTGAAGAGGGGTGAAACCCCGAAACCGGTCCTAGGATGCTTGTTTCCAGTCCAGGGAGGACCTGGCCTGGCAGTTCGGGCTGGACTGTTCCCATTGGGCACAGGGTCAAGACTGATTTGCATATGGCTGGGTTCAAACTGGAATGGCATGGTGAGCAAAAACGATGGATTTAGGCCCAGATCTCTGTACTGGGGTGAATGTATGACATTGTTCTGCATTCTGTCCATCAATTGTTGTTTTTGCATTTGTCACCCCGAGTGGGACGGGTATGCCCCTACGTGGGTCCCGTGCTCTCCATGCCACTGGAATCAAGGTATCCTGGCTGAAGAGGGGTGAAACCCC
The DNA here is from genome assembly GCA_963921515.1 of Calotriton arnoldi. NCBI lineage: Eukaryota > Metazoa > Chordata > Amphibia > Caudata > Salamandridae > Calotriton > Calotriton arnoldi. The sequence continues at coordinate 174,664 of CAWUFW010015655.1, forward strand.
GAAACCGGTCCTAGGATGCTTGTTTCCAGTCCAGGGAGGACCTGGCCTGGCAGTTCGGGCTGGACTGTTCCCTTTGGGCACAGGGTCAAGACTGATTTGCATATGGCTGGGTTCAAACTGAAATGGCATGGTGAGCAAAAAACGATGGATTTAGGCCCAGATCTCTGTACTGGGGTGAATGTATGACATTGTTCTGCATTCTGTCCATCAATTGTTGTTTTTGCATTTGTCACCCCGAGTGGGACGGGTATGCCCAGACGTGGGTCCCGTGCTCTCCATGCCACTGGAATCAAGCTATCCTGGCTGAAGAGGGGTGAAACCCCGAAACCGGTCCTAGGATGCTTGTTTCCAGTCCAGGGAGGACCTGGCCTGGCAGTTCGGGGTGGACTGTTCCCATTGGGCACAGGGTCAAGACTGATTTGCATATGGTTGGGTTCAAACTGGAATGGCATGGTGAGCAAAAAAACGATGGATTTAGGCCAAGATCTCTGTACTGGGGTGAATGTATGACATTGTTCTGCATTCTGTCCATCAATTGTTGTTTTTGCATTCGTCTCCCAGAGTGGGACGGGTATGCCCAGACGTGGGTCCCGTGCTCTCCATGCCACTTGAATCAAGCTATCCTGGCTGAAGAGAGGTGAAACCCGAAACCGGTCCTAGGATGCCTTTTTCCAGTCCAGGGAGGACCTGGCCTGGCAGTTCGGGCTGGACTGTTCCCATTGGGCACAGGGTCAAGACTGATTTGCATATGGCTGGGTTCAAACTGGAATGGCATGGTGAGCAAAAAAACGATGGATTTAGGCCCAGATCTCTGTACTGGGGTGAATGTAGGACATTGTTCTGCATTCTGTCCATCAATTGTTGTTTTTGCATTTGTCACCCCCAGTGGGACGGGTATGCCCAGACGTGGGTCCCGTGCTCTCCATGCCACTGGAATCAAGCTATCCTGGCTGAAGAGGGGTGAAACCCCAAAACCGGTCTTAGGATGCTTGTTTCCAGTCCAGGGAGGACCTGGCCTGGCAGTTCGGGCTGGACTGTTCCCATTGGGCACAGGGTCAAGACTGATTTGCATATGGCTTGGTTCAAACTGGAATGGCATGGTGAGCAAAAAAACGATGGATTTAGGCCCAGATCTCTGTACTGGGGTGAATGTATGACATTGTTCTGCATTCTGTCCATCAATTGTTGTTTTTGCATTTAGCACAAGGTGTACAACAGAATAGTGGGACATTCCTCGCTTTTGAACCTCAAAATTAAAGTTTTTTAAATTGCCTTGATTCTCCCGACTCTCTTAAAGCACCTCTTTGAACCGTCCTAATTCTCTTTACATCTAAATCTGCTCAAATGTCTTCATAAAAAACAACTAAGCTTTTTTAGAAATAACGTGAGCTTCTTAAACCTCAGCCCCAGGCACACTAACCAACAGAGAGATTACATTACCTTTTTAACTTCGCTATTGTCGTACGCTCATCCTCGTTTGGCTAGCTTCTTTGTGTAACTCGCTTTCTAACATTTTCCTGTTATGGTTTATAAAAAAAAAATTAAAAATGCTTTCGGAGTTTCTTCATTGTTGTGTGTGCTAAATTCTGGTCAAATGCATTTTTTTGCTCCGTTGTGTACTTGCTGTTTCAAAATCACTGTAATGGGGTAGAGGAAACGAGACTCAGTGAGAATAACTGAGTTACCTAGGATCAAATGGCAGGAGTTTGAGGTAAAATGATGCAAGGCTAGAGTGACATGGGTTGGTACTCCTGCAGCTCTCACTTGAGTTCAATCGCCTTCAGGCTTGTAGAAAAGTTTGGGGTACGAATTTGGTGTAGGCTGCCATGTTACGCTTCGATTGCTTACTGGTAATTGTATTACTCTGAGTCCTTCTCTCGCTTACAACGTGAGTCCTCCGTGCCTCTTCCAATCTTTTCATAATCATAAAAGGCTTCTGTCCATACTTACTGTTTTGTCAAGAAGCCACAAATACACAGTTGGCCTGGACACAGAAGGCCAGAAAGGAGGGAGGTAGGAGTTTAAGTGAGAGAAGGACTCGGAGTGACGCATTTATCGGTAAGTAATCGAAGCATTACCCCCCCTCGTCCCTCTTGCTTAGATTCCTAATAGTGTGAGATGTACCCAAGCCAAGAAAAGTCAGTACCACTGAGCATTAGTTGAAACAACCCATTGAAGTACAAAGAAGTAAACAACAGGCACTAACCCGCAGACAGAACTGTAGACCTAAAAATACCCACCACATTAGGATCTCGAACCATCCGAGAAAGTGTGAGAAAAGGGGAATGTCCAAGGGGCCACCTGACAAAAGGCAGCGAAGAAGCCCCTTAACACTCAGCAAGGCAACTGACAAAACTCGAATCAACAGACCCTGAACTCCCAAAGGGGGCGGAACACCAAACCGGGAGGAGGCCAAGGAAATAGAGACCAAAGCCACTGGCTCAAGGGGAGGGCGTCAGGGTGCCGACTGTACCTAGAAGACCCTAAGGTGACAAACAAAGAAGAATCCCATTTGAAGGGCACCACCCACAATAGAAAAAACAGAAAATCTGTTTGGATGACCAAGGACAGCAGACGACACTCCAAAGGAGACCACCTACTGGGCAGAAAATGGGCAAAAGAACCACCTCTTGGAACTGAAAAGAAGAATGCATTCCGGAAAACAAAAAGCCGGTTCCAGGACCAAACCACCCACTTGGTAACATACTGCAGGAACAGAGCCCCACAAGAAAGTGCCTGCAGAACTCCAATCTTCTCCCTGAGGTAACAGCCAGCAGAAAAAACCCAGAGGATGGACTCCAAGAGGCCTGACCAGAAGAGGAGACAACAACAGAAGAACCTAGAAATAGGAAATGTCCCTGCAAAGTCATCAGATCGTCAAGTGTAGATGAACAAGAAACCGGTCCCAGAGAAGGGGAAAAACCAAAGGATACAGAACCATGATGAAATATCCACCACCTGCCCCTCCACTCCTGAGAAGAGGAAACTAGAAGGAGCTGGCTAATGCCAGAGCCACCAGAAACACCGGAACACCCACCTCTGACTCCCTGATCGGAAAGCCTCAGGAGGAAAGGGAAAGGAGGGCAAGCAACAGAAGAACCACTGGCCAAGGACAGGTCAGAACATCTATCCTCTGCACTTCAGGCTCCTAGCAGCTAGAGCAACAAGCGGGGAAGAAGAAATATGAGGGACGGTGGAAATATACCACCAGACATCCCCACCTCAGACAGAACTGATCAAACAACAGGGGTGAGCACAAAGTCGCTGGTGGAGAAAAAACACTTTGATCAACCAGTCCGCCAGAGGTGACAGTAGACCCAGAATAGAAAGGACCATCCAAGAAGGAGAAGGTCAGGCTCCAAATGAAAAGCTGAACCAAAATGACCGATAGGGATAGGACCCTGTCCTCCCCTGGCCGTCACAAAATGAATACCCTGAGAGACAGGCAGACCTGAGCAAGACCACCTGTAGCAAAATGCTAAAACATCAGGAGAGCTAATATAGACATTCCCAAGCCCCCTCCAGTTGGAGGACCGTGCACATGGAACCGAAGACCAAAACTCCCGGACCGAAGGGAGGACATCCAGGCACACCACGATCGCCAACAGAGGAGTAGGACATAAAAAGTTCTCCTGAAAAGGTGTAAGGGCCCCAACCACCAAGCCACATCCTGCCGCAAGTACTCCAAAACCAGCGTGGAAGGAACAGAGTACTGCAGGATGTTAAGACCATGTGGAACCAAGCCCAGGGACATCCCCCCCCAAATAAAACTTGCAAAACAACACAGCGGATGCCAAGAATCCCAGAACCCTCATCCAATCTGGACCCTGGGAGGTAAGCTATCCAGAGAGGCGAAACAGGAAACCACATTCCCATAAAGATCCGAAGCAGCTCCTGGTGCAACAGAGACAGTGCAGCCACAACAAGGAATCTGATGAATGCTGACGAGTAGACCACCAGAAGAACATAGACTGGAGGGGAACTGCAGAAGGCCCGGAGGAGGGGCAAGGAAGGATATGACCTGCAAATCAATGGATGCCAATAAGGCACGTAGAGGGCCCAGAGGAATGACACTATGCAGGGATATCATGTAAAAATGAACAGTTGTGAGAGATAAGGAATTTCAAGAGAGCTAGCACCAGAGGATAGCCAACCAGCACCTGCCACACTAAGTGGCATATATACAATGCCCCTCCGTCACTTTTATGCCGTGGGGGCGTCACTTTTGTGATGCTCCAGAGGGCAGTGTGCCTGGCAATATTTACAAGATCACGTAAAGTCACCCTGCATGGCTTTTCATGGTTTTGTAAATATGGCTCCCTTTCATGCATCTCTGCGTGAAAGGGGCATTTCATGGGTGTTGCTGTGGGTGTTCCCATGCAACACCCATAGAATCTGACGCATTTTTAATTCCCCTATTTACAAGGTTTCATAAACTTGTGAATGCGTCGTATTCTAATGCCTCCCCAGGGGAGTCGATAAAGTGGCACAACAAGGAGAAATACCTTTATTTATTCTCGTTTTTGCTCTTTCTATGTGTACTGCATTCTGTAGCACACGCAGAAGGATGAAAATGCTAATAAGTATTGTTTTTGTGCAGGAAGGTGTCCCTTCCTGCACAAAAACAATCAGCCCTGTAATGCAGGCACCCTTGTACCATGGTGCAAGGGTGCCTGCATTGGCACTTGGCAGGCAATTGTGCACCAGCACAGAGGAAAGCACAGGGATGTGTCCTATTGCTGTAAATATGACGCATCCCTGCACTTTCCTAATGAAGCAGCTCGGCACAGCAAGATGACTTGCAGCGCCATGCTTCATCATTTTCCAGTAAATATGTCCCTAAAAAAGAGGAAGGAGGACACCCCCTCTGTCCTCCTGACCACAGGAATGGGAACAAGCACCTAGCTGCCCCCGAACAGGATGGGAGTAATGACGCACCCTGAAATCTGAGGCAGGGAGGTGAAGGTGAGAGAGTACCCATGTCAGCCAAGTCCAGAACCCAGCCTCCGTGAAAGAGGAATCCCAAAAGAGGGACACTTCATGAGCCAACCTTCGACAACTCCCAATTTGGTGGGTCAGAGTAGTCCAGACAGCTGAGGTGATGTGCCCACATTGACAGACTGGCCAAAGAGGCGGGTACACGTGATGACCTGCAGAACAAACCAACAGCTCCCTCCTGCAATGCCACCTCTAGAGAGTGGATGACCGGGAATATCAAAAGCCGCAGGAGAATTTGGAGTTGTTCTAGGATCTTTCAGAACAGGCCTCCACATAGTTTGCAGTCATGGGTATACAATAGCTGCAAAATATAGAAATAGGCTGAAATCAGTGGTATTGCCGAATTGTCCTTGGAAGAGAACTGCATGGCAGATCTGTGGTCTGTCAAAGGGGAAGAAGAACCAAAGACCGGTAAGCGAGAACCGTATATAATGCTTCCCCAATGGCAAAAGGAGTAGCTAGCCTGATACAACAGTGTGCTGTATATTCAACCTGCAGTTATGGCATAAAAAAACAAACAGCAACTTGCAATAGCAGGTAGAAGATCCAATCCCAGAATGGACCTGAAGGGCAGCAAAGTACCCAACACAGCATGGAAACAAAATGACTCCCCAGACGCACCAGGCTCGTCTGAGAAGAAACAAAGCCTAAAGGCAACCAGGCAGTGCCCGATGAGCTAGCCTGATATAACAGTGTGTGGGCCAATGTTTAGCAGCTTGTGGGCCCGACTTATGGCCAAGTGGGTCAGTTGGTACTGCCGACCTCCCTGACACCACCTCGTCTTTATACTGCTGCGATCCTTGGTACGCGCTCCTGACAGTAGACGAAGGTATGCCCACCGGATTTTTGAACTAGGACCTACATCGGAATTTAATTTTCTGTCATCTCCAATATCCAGGGAGACATGGAGTATTTCTTTTATTGATAACGCTGAGGTCTTTCCAACCTATCCTTTTCTCAAGGTCTTGCACTCTTAGCCGAGAGATTTCCCACAGCACTATTTACCTGGTAGAGTTGTTATCTGCCACTCTTACCAGTGTGCTTTGTATCATCTACAGGGATTGAATATCCCCTTGACTCTCCCGGTGACCAGTCCCAGGGTTGCCTCCCCCCTCCTGGACCTGGTATTATCAGGTTTGTCTGTTGCCCTGAAGAAGGTCTGAGAAGAAATAAAACCTGTAGTGAAGTCAACAACCGCAGGTAGAGATGCTCACACCTTGTGAGCGAGAGGCATGGGAGCCATGGCCCTTGCCACCACCAGGGACAGACTTGCCTAAATGGCAACCAGGCAGTGCCCAGTGAGCTAGCCTGATAGAACAGTGTGTGGGCCAATGTTTAGCAGCTTGTGGGCCAGACTTATGGCCAAGTGGGCCAGTTGGTACTGCTGACCTCCCTGACACCACCTTGTCTCCATACTGCCGCGAGCCTTGGTACGTGCTCCTGACAGCAGATGAAGGTATGCCCACCAGATTTGTGAACTAGGACCTTCCTGGGAATTTAATTTTCCGTCATCTCCAATACCCAGGGAGACATGGAGTATTTCTTTTATTGATAACGCTGAGGTCTTTTTGACCCATCCTTTTCTCAAGGCCTTGCACTCTTAGCTGAGAGAATTCCCACAGCGCTATTTACCTGGTAGCATTATCTGCCACTCTTACCAGTGTGCTTTGGATCATCTACAGGGATTGAATATCCCCTAGACTCTCCCGGTGACCTGTCCCAGGGTTGCCTCTCCCCTCCTGGACCTGATACTATCAGGTTTGTCTGATGCCCTGAAGAAGGTTGACCTCTTTGTGAAGTCTGTACCGAAACGCGCATCGGCGCTTACGTTGAGATCAGTCAGACCAGGACTATTATTGAAATCGAGCCCCATTGAATGCAAGAATTTTGGGCCAGCTCATAGCTATTAACTATGAAATATACAGAGTTATTCTTCCATATAAAGATATAGGACCAATGTGTTTCTTCCATCCTGGTCTACTTATTATGATCTGGTGTTGCTTTTACTGAGAAATGTTTCCTTTGTCTGAATGATTGAAGGGTGAGTATGGTCTGGTATGTTTTACTTGAATAGATGTGAGTCTGTATGAGATGCGTGGTTGGGGGAAGCTGTTTGTTGTAGTGTGAATTCTTGGCATCGGGGATATGTCCTTCAAATTATTTTGTGCTTCTTTCTTTATTAGCATTTTGTATTGTCTATTGTCTTGTATTATTGTTCTTAAGAATTTATATGTTGTAATATGGTATTTATAAAACACGGGGGAAAAAATTATTACAATTTGAAATTCTTTGTGCTGAGAAGAATTATACTAAGGGTTTGTCTCCCATTTCTGGGTGCACGGGCTATGATGCGACATTTTGCTATAATCAATCATTTCCACCAGGCAGGAATTGTTGTTTTTTCCAGTGTCTTGTTCCCCTGGTCCTGCTGGTGCATTAGTTTACAGGGGCCCTCATCCTATTGTTCTTCTGGTAAAGCCCTTAAGCCACAGTAGAAGAACCACTCCTTCCTAATTCTTTCATAAGAAGCCGCTGGATCTATCCTGGCCCCTTTACAGAACAGCGGTCAGTGCTAAATAGTAACCAACAACCCCCACCCCAAGTTTATGTGATTTTCTCAGGCAACAAAAAATATTTTTTCATTTTCATACATAGACATTTTACTCCAGAGTTCACAAAGCACAGTCATGATTTGAATATCTCACTCTAAAGGACTTTCAGTTAGAAGTGCAGAGAACAGACATTGGCGTATGGATAGGAAATGGGCTTTTAATAGCTATAAATTGTCATTTACTGGAACGTTGCTATTGCAGAATTTGAATTTAAATGCTGCATGTTTTCTTTTTCCTGTCACAAAATTTTGAAGTCAGTACCACTCTGAGCAGGCTACAATTTTTCTTTGAAGTACACTTGAAACGGTGTATGTGAATATCAGGCACAGTGATGAGGAGAAGGGTCTGTCCGCTATGTTATGATTTCTTTAGCCCAAATGTGCAATGAACCAAGTGTGACATACATGGCTTTCCTCCTAAGGTCCTGTATCCAGGCTTCAAACCTTCGTTCACACTTTTCTTCACTAGTGCGACTGTCCTTCGGTGACTTCTGGTGATGTGATTTTGGAGCTTAGTGCTAGCCTCCTCCCTAGATTCGTATGGATGAAGTCTGCATTGGACTGAAGGGGAGGACTGGTTTGGGGTGGCTTCTCTTTTCAAATGCCTCTCTTTGCTGTTCTGCAGACAGAACCTGTTGGAAGCCGTTGTCCCACTGTCACCAAATGCGAGACCCGGGACTCCTCACTCAACGTTAGGCCAAGTAAGGACACCGTTTGAGATAGCCCTGCTCACCCCCTTAGTAGCTTGGCACAAGCAGCCAGGCCTATCTCCAAGGCACGAGTGTACAGTATGTGCAACCACACTCTCAACAACCCACTGGTGACACCACAAATGGACTCCACACGAGTTTGATAAAAACGAGTATAAACTTTATGTAAAATGATATACGATCAGACCACACGATACATAAGCCAACATGTAATAAAGGGTAATATTCGTTCCGGCTGGCTGGTAGGTTCAAATCCCAACCACCGCTTTCAAAATGCTATGCTGGTCGCAATGCTAGAATCACACACGTTGCAATGGACAAACAATAGTGCGCTGCATAACAATAAAATCCTGTGCTGGGCAAAGGAGAAATAATGCAATGCGTAACGGTACACCCCGGTACCTTGCAATGGGAGAAATAATGCAATGCGTACCGCTACAATCATGTACTGCGCAATGAAGGAATAATGCAATGCGTCACACCCCAATCACGTACTTTGCAATGAAGGAATAATGCAATGCGTAGCTACAATCATGTACTTTGCAATGGAGAAATAATGCAATGCGTAGCGCTACAATCGTGTACTTCGTTATGCAGAAATAATGTCAGGCGTCATAAGACATTCCGGCAGTTCGTTAGCAGCAATATTGGCAATGTGTATTACGACAGTCAGCCTCTTCGATAACAGTTGCCCCCTACACGTATCAACGATGACATAAAGTACAGCTTCTCACTCTGGCCCCAGTACTGCCACTCCTGAACACAGTACGGGCCCCAATCTGAGCCGAAGCAAAGGCTCACGTCGCCAGAAGGACTGAGAGGCCGAGAGAGTGTCCCTCCGAGCCCGCACCATGCCAAGGCAGTGATCCACGTTACCTGGGGGCGCGACCCCACTCTCCTCTCCTCCTTCAGCGAACTGGGCCTTCCGTGTAGAACTTTCTCAATGGACCTCAGCGGCGCGGCCTGGCAGCTCAGCTCCTCAGGGGCTGCCGGTCTGGGCCGCGACTGTTAGGAAGGTCTCAGGCGGCCACAGGGCACACATACCCCACGCCTCTGAGATTACGTTACTCCGGGTGCACGTTCACCACAGCACCCTCCGGGTCTCCTCTGGCACGAAGCCACACACACAACGCTGATGGGACTTCACGTCGACTCCGAGTGCACGTTCACCAGGCACTCCTTCCTGCGGTCTCAGTTGGCACCAAGACCCGCACACCACGTTGCAGAGACTCACTTTCTTCCGGTGCACACGATGATCAGCCCAGGTTGCACCAAAACACGCACACTGCTTCACTGAGACTTACTCCAACTCCGGTGCCCCGATATCCAGGCGCTCGTCACCAACGCCTTCAGCCGCACCCCGACACGCTCACCGTGTCCGAGCCTCACTTCACCTCCGGTGCACTCGATGACCAGGCGCTCTTCACCAGCGCCTCCGGTGCACCCCAACACCCACCCTGCGCGTCCGAGACTCACTCCACTTCCGATGCACACGTTGACCAGGCGCTCCTCACCGATGCCTCCTGTGCACCACGACACGCACCCTGCGCGTCCAAGACTCACTTCACCTTCGATGCACATTTTGACCAGGCGCTCTTCACCAACGCCTCCTGTGCACCAAGACACGCACCCAGCGCGTCCGAGTCTCACTTCTCCTCCGTGTGTCCAAAATCACAGGGCACACCTTCCGAGGGTCTCAAGCTGCCACAACATGCGCCCACCGCGTCACTTGAAACTTCTCCGGAAACTTTTATGTTCCTGTGTTTCCAAACAGAGAGCCAGCTCACCTCGGGCCCTTGGGGTAACAAGACACAGCACAAAGCACAGTCTTCTTCAAGCAGGGGACCCAGCGCACACAGCACAGTCCCAACAGCCTCTTCCTTGGTTAAAACAGCAAACTGCAGACCAGCCCCAGATCACGAAGCAAGGGTCGGTCCTTCCCAGCAGTCTCTTCAGTTGTTCCTTCCTTAGCAGAGGTTCCTCTTGACCACGAAATGGGTCCAAGTCTTTTCAGTCTCAATCCATTTCTATTCCAACATTCAGGGGTCTCAGCTCTCATACTTATACCCCTAAAAGTCTTTGAAGTTCGTTGTGCTAAATCCTGCCTAAATCAGTTCTGGGTGTCTCCCTCCCAGTGTCACCTTTCTCCCTTTGATACTGGGGGTCTGGATCCTTAATCACTCAGCCGGAGAATTGGTCAATTATTTTATAGCCGCAACCCAGGCCTCTTCACCTCCCGGGGCTCTCCTCCGCCTACTCTCCAGATGCAGGTCAGCCTGGTGCCATCTCAACCCCTCCCTGGGTCAAGACCTCCCCAGCTCCTCTCCCCTCTCAGATCCAGACAGTCAATCCACATTCAGCAGAGACACACAGAAATGCTTAAAGCACAAAACTCAGCCACTTTCTAAAAGAGTGGTTTCTGAACACACAGTGACAAAACCACTTTCATAGAAAGATGTGTATTGACACTGTGAGTTCATACATACTAAACTTCACCTCTCCATTTTAAACTTATGGGAAACTAGGCTAACAAACACAATACCCAGCCTCCCCCATTCTGTCCTATGGGCAGGATGGCCTTTCACCAGTGAAAAACGAAATGGAGTGTTTTTCACTGTCAGGACATAACACACACCTCAGTATATGTCCTGCCTTTTACTTACACTGCACCCTGCCCAGGGGTTACCCGGGACCTACCACAGGGGTGCCCACTGTGTACGCAAAAGGGAAAGTAAAGCCTGACAAGTGGTTGCACTTGTCAGGACAGCATGCTAACTTAGCAAACTGCGCGCAGGCCCTACACTGCAGGCCTGAGTTCCCTTCTCCGCGCACCTTTGCATTACTAGCCCTGGCACACACAGTGCACATCACTAGGGACTTTACTAGTAAGGCAACATACCAATCATGGCCAACCAATTACCATTACACTTTACACAGCGAACACTTGTACATTGACACTAATCAGCAGTGGCAAAGTACCCAAAGTATCTAAATTGGCAACTCTATGTCAGGAAAACGGTCTAGGGGAAAGCAAAAAGTTTAGGGAACTTTAGCCAAAAAGGCCAAGTCCTACACAACCCCTCCCAGCCAAAAGCCAGGGTGGACCAATCATTACCTTGATGGACTTCCCGGCTTCGGGCGATAGAAACAGAACGCAGGCCCTCTACCACAGGGACACCCTCCTGTTCCACGCCTTCCTGACCCCAGGGGGTCTTCTTGATCACTACTCCCTGAGCCAACAATGCTGTTCCATGGATCCCTCCCGGCCAGGGGACCCCTCCAGGGGTGCTGGTCCCATGCCAACCCCACCCTGGAGTGGTACCCTGGGAAGGCCAATCGGTCAGGATACTACCTCCAGTCATCCTGCCCTCCAGGTTAAAATTGGGTTTACCCTGGTCACTTCTAGGGGACCCAGCCTCACTGGCTGGACACTGTCCCACAGGTGTTCCCACTGGGGAACACAACCCTCTTTTATCCTTCCATTTATTTTTCTGGCCTGCCACTTAGGAATGGCACCCACAAACTTCAGGACGGCAGGAGCTCTGGCTACAGACTCCCCACGCCCTCCTGATGTTAGGTGTCCTTCCTCACACCTCTGGCAAGTAGGCACTAGTCCTCCACCCGGGGGCTCTCCTACGGCCCCCCCCGGTCAAGGCAATCTGCCAGTACCCAGATGTCAAATCAAATGTACTGAGGTACCGGGCAGCTCCCAGCCGATCCACAAGCTCATCAGCTCTGGGGATGGGGTGCGCATCAGTCTTAGTCACCGCATTGAGCCCAAGGTAATCCACACAGAACCGAAGTTCGGGAGTGGCACCCGGCGCAGCAGCTTTTGGCACAAGGACCACTGGGCTGGCCCAGGGGCTGCTGGATGGCTCAATCACCCCTAGCGCCAGCATCTTGGAAACCACCCCCTTGATGCTGGCCCTGACCTTAGCAGCTACCCTGTAAAACTTTTGTTTTACAGGCAGACTGTCTCCAGTGTCCACATCATGGACGCACCAGTGGGTGACTCCTGGGGTCAGGGAGAACAGGGAGGCGAACTGACCCAATACCTGGCGACGGTCCCTCCGCTGTTCCGGCGTCAGGGTAGGCGAGAGGTACACCCCATCCACTGACCCATCCTTCTCCTTGGCTGACAGGAGGTCAGGAAGAGGTTCACTCTCCTCTTCCGCCCCGTCATCTGTAGCAAAGGGCATGGTCACCTCAGACCTCTCAAAGTGTGGTTTGAGGCGGTTCACATGGAGAACCCTCAAAGGATTCCTAGGAGACCGTAAGTCCACCAGGTAGGTTACTTCGCTCCTGCGCTCCGCCACCTCATAAGGCCCAGTCCACTTGTCCTGGGGCTGTCACCGTCCGGAGAGGGATGGCCTCCGGGTACCGGGTGGCATGGTCCACCAAGACCAGGATGAACCTGTTGCCCATGGCCGTCTTGGGATCCAGAGGCCCCACAATGTCAATGCCCACCCTCTCAAAGGGTGTGCTGACTACAGGGAAAGGTTGGAGGGAGCCTTTGCTTCCTTCCACTCTTACCACTCGCCCGACAAGTCTGACAGGTCCTGCAATGAGTATCAGAACTCTTGCGCATCTGGGGCCAGTAGAAGTGGGTGACAAGCCGCTCAAAGGTCTTGTCCTGCCCCAAATGTCCCGCCAAAGGTACATCATGAGCCAACCCCAATAGGAAGGCTCTGAAGCGCTGGGGTACCACCAGCGCCCGGGCTGACCCAGGCTCAGCCACCTTTGGCTCACTGTACAGGAGATCGTTCTCCCAGTAAATCAAGTGTGATCCCGACTGATCACCTGCTGCCTGGTTTGCTGCCTGCTGCCGCAAACCTACAAGAGAAGGGCACTTCTTCTGTTCCTCACAGAATTCCTCCCTGGAGGGCCCCCCTTCCTGCTGCCATTTGGTCAGCCCTGGTAGGTCCCCCAGTTCAGCCACTTGTTCCCCCGTAGGCTCCAGGGCATCCCCCTCAAAGGGTGCCTCCTTCTGGACTGTGGGAACTGTGGGGGCCGGTTTCCCACGCCCCCTGCCTCTTCTCTTCCTGGCAGGCCCCTGGGCCACTGTTTCAGGCCCCAGGTTTTCTTGAATACCTTTACTGGCTACCATAGACCGAGTGGTCACACACGCCCACTCAGGTAGACCCAACATCTCCAAATGCGCCTGGCACTCCATCTCTTTCCAGGGGGAACTCTCCAGGTCATTCCCTAGCAGACAATCTACAGGAATGGACGGACTTACAACAACCTTCAGGGAACCTGAGACCCCTCCCCATTCAAAGGGAACCAACGCCACCTTGCAGAGGCGCACTGAATTGTCTGCTGACATTACAGGGTGAAGCACATCGAGAATTACTTGTTCTTCAGACACCCACTGACACCTGACAGATGTCAAACTGGCTCCGGTGTCTCTCAGAGCCTCCACCCTCCGTCCATTGATGGTCACCCACTGCCTATACTTTTTAGTGTTCTCAGGCAGAGGGATTTCCTGGACCATCTCTCTATCTCCTAAGGAGACCAGGGTCATAACTGCTTGCTCCTCCCCATTCCAAGGACTCAATTCCTCCCCCAACGCTACACTCACTAAACCAGTGTCACGACTTGCTCCCTGCTTTCCCGTGTCCACCACCAGGGGGCTGAACTGGGGGACTTTCCAGTCCTCTAATAAACTTCCAGACCCTCCCCTGCATGCAAAGCCTGACTTCCAGCCATTTGGACATTTATTGGGAACTAACATCCATTCCCAGTCCGTGCCGGGTTTTGTGAAGCCAGCCTACTCATGCCTGAAAACTCCATCACCCAGGATTCCCTGCTCACTGCTTAGTCTCCACCCCTGCAGGCCAAGGATGGGTGGAGGAATTCAGATCACCTGTGGCTGGCTGCTGCTAGCCTGCTCACACCAGCTGCATATGATTACTGTGAGCTCTTTTAAGCCCCAGCTCCCTTCGGCCCAGTGTTGGTCATTGTAAGCTGTTTACCGGTGAGACCAATCCTTGTTTCCAGTGCTTCCTGAGCCTTTGCTATTGTTTCCAGTATTTCCTGAGCTTTAGTCCTGCCTTTTTCCTGACCTGCTGCTATTTTCCTTGTACCTGATTTAGCACTGCCTGCAGTGCTACCTGGTTTCCTAAGTTTCCTGACCTGCTGCTATTTTCCTTGTACCTGACTTGCACTGCTTGCAGTTCGCTCTTGACTCCTTGTTTCCTGAGCTGTAGCCATTTTCCTGTTTCCTGAACCAGCACTGCTTGCAGTGCTTCCTTGATTCCTGAGCCTTTACGTTTCCTTGTTCCTGACCTGTAGTGCTACTTTGACCCCTGAGCCTTTGCTCAATTCCTGCCCCAGCTCTGCATCCTATGCTACTTTGTTTTCTGGTTTCCTAACCCTGCACTATTCTAGTACACCCTTGTAGCCTCCCTTTCTGTATATCCTTTTCCAGTCCCTGCCTTTCATCCCATCTCCTTGGTTCCAGTTCTAGTTTGCTATCTTTCTATTTTGCTGTCTTACTTCTGTTACCTTGTATGTTTGTTACCTGATTTCTGCCAAGTGTGCCCTGTGATTTCCTTCCTTTTCTGTTAAGCACTCCTCCTTGCTAGCTCCTTGTCTATTGTGCTTGTATTTAGTTCTACCCCTTTGCTGTTACTGCCTTGCGTGTTCCTGTTTGATCGCCAGGATCCGTGGGCACAGCTGACTACCTAGGTGGTGTTTCTTGTTCACTGTGAGTATTGTCTTTGAGTTTCTGTTATAACATCACCATAGGTATAAGCTCCACAGACCCTGCCTTTGTATACATATCCTATATGTGGGTATTTCCAGTTAGTGTCTGTAACAGTAATTGTGGGTAAGGAACTTACTGAGCTTCAGTCTTACCGTGTGGAGCTCCTGAGTGCTTTACCCCACACATCCCCTTTATTGTTAATGTTGTTTTATGTTTAATTGTATTGCACATCCGTCCTGGGTTTAGTGATTCTGAATGCTGAGCCGCCTCATGAGTGCCCTTCTTTTCTAAGTCTCACCCTTCTTGTTCCCCTCTACAGGCTTCCCCTTTGGATCCCTTTTCTTCTCTGTCTTCCTGTGTGATCCTGGGCAGCGCTGTGCTCCTCTCTGTGTTTGTTTTCTACCCTGTTCCCAGTCCTTACCCAAGTCCCTGACTGTGTTCCCCACATAGTCCCGGATAGGCCCTGACAACCAGGTGCTGGAGCACCAGTGGGTGCAGATGACATTTTGGGGCATTTAGGGGAAATATGACCCACTTCTTTACAGAAGTAACACGTAGGAGGACCTCGGGGCTCCTTCTTGCCCTTGACGGCCCAGGCCCTCTTGGCCTTGGGGGACTGGGACCCTTTCTTGGGGGAACTACCTTGGGGCCCTTTAGAGGACTCCTTGTGGTTACCCTTATCCTCCCCCTCCTTCGGCGGGGGACCCTACATACTCTTGGCAGTGGTACTCCCAATATCCTTGTGGACCCGGGTACTAGTCCAGCGATCCGCCTCCTCAGCAAGCTTACTGGGATCAGTCAGCTTACTATCCAAAAGATGCTGGCGCAGCTCTGTAACACACAGACTACTCAAGTGCTCCCAACTGATTAAATTGCATAAGCCCTTAAAATCATTGACCTTGCTGCCCAGCATCCAACCATCCAGTGCCCGTGTGTACTCATTCACACATTCTACCCAAGTACGGGATTCTAGTTTCTTGGAGGTCCTGAACTTCTGCCGGTATTGTTCAGGAGTGAGCCCATACCGGAGGCATAAAGCCTCCCTCATGTTGGCATAGGTCAGGGTTCCCGTCCTCTCTAAAGGTGATAGAACGTCCCTCCCCGAAGCCTCAAAGTGTTTCCATAGTCCCCGCCCCCCAATGCTTTTCAGACACCTCATTTATCCTTAGTGCGATCTCATATGCTGTGAACCACGCATAAATGTCATCACCCCTCTGGTAATCTCGCACTAAATCCTTGGGAATGTATACCTTCCCTACTGGCACTGGTGGTGCGCTGCCACCATTCGAACTGGGCTCGGCTTGTCTACCCTTAATGTCCAGTTCCCTCATGCTTAACTCATGAGCGAAGAGAATCCGTTTCTCTTCCAACGCGAGAGCGTTCCTGCTCTCCTCTGCTTGAGTTTTAAGTTTTAACACCTCCAACTCATGCAGTCTGAACCTTTGGTTTTCCTCCAACTCCTCTGGTAAAAAACTCCTCCCTGAATGGCTACTACCAGCCCCTGCGGCTGGTCCCTCCACTGGCAAATCCTGTGGACCAAATCCATTCCCTGGGTCATCCTCATCCACCTCAACATCACCCGTCTCCTGAGCCTCTTTGGCTTCCCACCAGGCCCTCAAGGCCACTTGCAGCTCCTCTTTCTTTTTTTTTTTTTTTTTATTATTAGAAAAATACCTGGTACATTTAATAATAAATACAAATTACATTACAATATTCCTAGAAATCCACTATACATACATCGTACAATATTATAAAATAAATAAATTCGGGCATGAGTTTCTAAAACAGATAAAGATTAAGAAATATTTCATTATTACATAATAAAATTGGGCTGATAAATCCATACAAAGATAGAAATAACCATCCAACACCCATCAGGACTAATAAACATGGAAATCCAGATATAGGGAATCACTCGGGAGCTTCCTCCAGACAACCATCCCTCCACCACTTCATGGGAGCCCAAATAGTCATTCCTAATTCCCTCATTTTCCTACCCCGATGCATATATAGAGAGGATTCAATATTATGAATCCCAAGAAGTCTGGCCAACCACATCTGGAAGGATGGAGCTACCGTATCCTTCCATCCTGCCGCGAGCAGTATCCTGAAGACCGCTACAGATATAAATACAAATGCTTCTTTTTCCTTATTAAGCCTCAAATTACTATCAAATCCCATTATCATTAGGGTAGGGGATAGGGTGATCTTAACTCCTAGCAGCCCCTCCCAAAATTTCCCAATTTCTCCTTGAATAACACTTAATTTACTACAATGATAGAACATATGTAGCAAGTCAGCAGGGCCTTCCCCACACCGTGGACATCTATTGTCCTCCTTTTTGCCCCACATAAATAATTTAGCTGGTGTAAAATATAAATTAAAAAGAGTCTTATAATGTTGGGCTCTCAAATTTGTGGAGCGAAAAAGTTTCCCTGCGAGTTGCAATGCTCTATCTATGTCGACATCTGGGTCCCCAAGTATCATTACCCATGCAGTTTCAAATTTCTCCAAATCATCCTGAGTCCCTGATAACAGAGACCCATATATCTTTTTGATCTTTATTCCACCCCCTAATAAATAATCCAATATATCAATTCTACCCCCAGGGATAATCCATGGTCTGATTCCCCTCAGGGTATCCTGGATCTGAAGAAACTTAAAACCTAAATTATCCGGAATACCAAATCTCTGCTGAATATCCTCAAATCTCATCAAGCTGCCCCTCATATATATCGCCTATTCTTTTGATTCCTTGATGCTCCCAGAGCCTCCATATTCTATCATTGCTAAATTGAGGAAACATACTACAGTTCCACACTGGTGTATAATAACTAATTTTAGGAATTTTTAAAACTTTTTTCACCTGTTTCCAAACCTCCCAAACAGCATCTAAAACCTTATATCGCATTTTCTTATAATAACGCCTATCGGTTTTTCGTAGCAGTAGCCCCAGAGCTTCTCTACCTAGTAATAATTCATAGATGGAAGGGGGATTATTATTACCGAGTGGAGTATCCGATAGGTTTAAAGCTGGATCAAATAAAATCGCCATCTGACTTAACAAACAAGCCCACAGGTAAAATTTAATATTAGGGATTGCAAGCCCTCCTTTTCTTGTGGGAGAGACAAATATCTCATGGAGCGCCTGATTTTACCATACTGCCAGATAAAATTCATAAAAACTAGCTCTATTGACTTTAATAGGCCTTCATCAATCATAAACGGGATAGAGCGAAAGAAATATAGTACCTTAGGGAGCATAGTCATTTTAAGTACATTTACTCTCCCTATTATAGATAAATGTAGGGCATCTATTCTTTTAAGATCAATTACCATTGTTTTTAAAAGTGGGGTAAAATTATCTTTTATAATGGTTTCTGTTGCCGAACCTATTTTAACTCCCAAATAAACCGCTGAATCAGAATATCTTGCATCCTGTCTTCTAATATTTTTAGTACAAATTATCTGAGTTTTACTTTCATTCAACAGATACCCCGAACAATATCCGAATTCACTAGCAATCCCTGTAATAGCTATCAATGCCGTATCTGGTTCTGGTGTAATTATGGCCAGATCGTCGGCATATGCCAGCAACTTAGTCTCATATCGATTAAAAATTACCGGTTTAATTTCATTGCATCCTAATAATTTCCGTACTAGAGGGTCTATGTACAGGGCGAAAAGAATCGGTGAGCAGGGACAACCCTGACGTGTCCCTCTAGAGATATACACTTTTTCCGAGCTACCTCCCATTATCTGAATTCTAGCCTTCGGATCAAGATACATGGCCCTGATAGCCCCCATTATTTTAGGGCCAAAGCCCCTTTGTTCCAATATCCCCCACAAATACTTCCACGTGACGCGATCAAAAGCCTTTTCTGCGTCTAGAAGGATCATGGCCATCCTCCCCCCGTGGCAGCTTGCACATCGAAAAGTGAAATGGCCCGCCTAATGTGATCAGTTGTCCCTCGACCTGGGACAAACCCATGCTGCCACGGGGATACCAAACCGCCCATGACCCTTCCAAGCCTTCTAGCCAGAACCTTGGCATAGATCTTTGTGTCCGTATTTATGAGGGATATTGGACGATATGAACCAGGGTTTTCCCTAGGCTTCCCTTTCTTGTGAAATACAATAATATTTGTTTCCTTCCAGGATTCAGGGATTTGACCAGAGCATATTATGCCATTAAATAAATCCAATAACATTGGGGCGATCTCGTTCTGGATACTCTTATATACTTCAAGTGGTATACTATCCGGCCCTGCAGCCTTTCCTGCTGCTAACTCCTGCAATGCTCCTATTACTTCCTCTATTACCAAATCATTATCCAGCATTTCTCTATCCAGATTATCCAACTGAGGGCCTATATCTTCAAAGCGTAAACTACCATCATCTGAAACACCCACTTCTTTATACAATGTTTGATAAAAGTTTTTAAAAACTTCCAATATATCGGCTGGCTCCGTATAGTCCCGACCCTCCTCTTGTATTTTTGATATTATATTTCTACTACTTTCTTGCCTAATCCGAAGTGCTAATAGCCTACCTGCCTGCTCTCCCGTCTCATACAACTTGCCCCTATATGTATGATACTCATCGGCTGCCTTCTGAGCTAACCACTTATGCAGCTCTGCTTTTATGATAAGAATCTTTTGTTGACTCCCTGCAGCCTCACACCCCTGCCCAATATCCTTTATATGTTGTTCCTCTGCTTCTACTAATTGGCAGACCAGTCTCTCATTTTCTCGGCGGGCCTCTAGCTTTAGCCTAGCCGCGAAGCTGATCGTCTCGCCTCTCAAGGCTGCCTTAAACGCATCCCAGACATTATTTCTGGATGAGCTAAAACGATTCGCATCAAAATAATCTTGGGCCCACTTCCTCAGATGTTCTACAAATTTGTGATCAGCTAGAAGCTTCCTCTCGAAAGTCCACCTTGAGTGTTTTTTATTTAAAATATCTATCTCATACTCAAACATTAATGGGCTGTGATCAGACAGCACCTTCGGGAGCTTCATAATACTAACCCTCTCCAATTCTGATATAGAAACCAAAAAATAATCCAGTTTCGTATATTTCTTGAAGGGGCATGAATAATACGTGAAGCCCGGGTCATTAGGCTCCTTACAACCCCAAACATCTACCAAGCCATGCGATTCCCATATTGAGGTCACTGCTCGAAATACCCTGGGTTTACGACCTATATAAACAGTATTATTTGTAAAGTCAGCAGAGATATTCAAATCTCCGCATACTATAATAGGTCTCGGCCAATTCAATAATTCAATTTCAAGATATTCAAATATCTCCGGATCGTCCTGATTAGAGCCGTAAATTGTACATATTGTAAACCCTAAATCATGTTCCACCAGTGCCCACCTCCCATGGGAATCTACCAGATGACGCTTAGCTCCTCCCAGCACGGATCTAGCCAATATTGCCACCCCTCTAACTGTAGATGTCTGTGAGGAGCAGGCCAACAACTCAAAGCCCCTTATCCTCAAGTGTTTTTTCGCCCATGGAAGATGGGTCTCCTGTAAACATAAGACATCAATATAGTTTGATCTTACAAAATGCCCCATCATTTGCCTCTTCTTCCAATTATTTAAGCCCCCAATATTAAGGGTACATATCTTAAGTTTCCCCATTTAGCCCTACTGAAATAACATTTCTCTTCGGAACCAGCTCAATCATCTGTTTATATATCACAAGCCCTACATCACCAAAAAAATCACAAAAACATAACACCAGGTACTTTCCCTCTTTTCAATTTTCCCCCCATTCTTCCCACCCCTCTCTAACCCCACCCCATCCAACCCCCATCCACCCCTCCCTCCCCTCCTTCTCCATCCCTCTCCTCCCAGCTCCCCCCTGACCCCCTCCACCACCACCACCCGCATGAAGCGCTCGGACCTTAGTCTGAGCATGTGATGAATGCAGCATACGTGGCTGGGCTGATACTTTACTATCTTTAATACCTTTTAAACCTGTGTGGTCCCTATATGGTCCCTAAAGATCCAGTTGCTTGCTAATACTAAACCTATCCAAAACCCTCTTTTCCATGTCGCTATGGTTTGTGCCCAAACCTAGCAATCTTTTACCTAATCCTTTCTATCGCCCCTCCCTGCCCCCAGACTTCATTACACAATTTAAGTCAAACTTAATTTATCCTTCTTTATCTAAACCATCAAGAAATTCCCTTGCTTTAATTTCGGACAAAAAATATCTTGTCTGTCCATCATGAATCACTTTCAACTGCACTGGGTTGATCAGGTAAATTTGAATATTTTTATCTTGAAAAGGTTTTATCATCTGCCTTAATCTCCAACGTCTCTCCACAGTTGAGTGACAGAAGTCCGGGCGTACAAAAAACGACACCCCGCCGCATGATCTTCTGGATTCCGGTCTGGCCTTCTCCGAAATTAATTGCCGCAGTAAAAAGTTGCCGAAATACACCAGAATCGCTCGAGGCAGGGCTCCCTCTTTCGAGTGAGATCTAAGTTTAAAGGGAGTGCGATGGGCTCTCTGTACTTCTGCTGCCCAATTCCATTCTGCCAGCTCTGGAAATGAGGATTTTAGCAATTCGACTATATATGCCCTGGGATCAGACCCTTCGACCCCTTCCGGAATCCCTAGGACCCTCAAATTATTCCTCCTCTGTCGATTCTCTACATCCTCCAACTTCCACTGGATGTCTTTAATTTGAGAGCCGTGCGCCTCAGCAATTTTTACTGCACATGCTGCATCTGCCTCTGTAGTCACAATTCTTGCCTCCAAATCTGTCATTCTTTCCCCTATATTAATGCAAGATTTGGCTAATTTCCTCACAACCCCCTGCATTTTCCGCATTGCTGCCTGGGCTTTACGACTATCTTGTCGCGCCTCCTCCCTGTGCGACAGTATTGCCTGATCAATGACTTCCAGTGTAGGGAGGGCAAGCAGGCATCTGCAGTAGTTGCCCCAGGTACGGTTCCTGCCAACTGGGTCACCTCTGTATAGTCCCATTTAAGATCTTTCCTATCCCTGCGTTGTGACAAAGTCCGATGGCTCAGCTTTTTGGCCGTAAGGAGTTGCACTTTATCACCTACTTCGGGGTCTGATTCTGCGTTACTTGCTTCAGATGACGAACTTAATGAACTGAGAGCTTCCTCCGACCATTCTGCCCCTTCCGAGACAGAAAAGAAGCAGTCACTCTGTTCTCTATCCAGTTCTAGCCTGTTTAGACCACCATTCTTCACCATACCTAACGTCACAAGGCCAAGCCGGGCTCCGACTCACCAACACCACCTTTGTGAGCTTGAACCTCTGGGCACTCCAGTACCTGTATACTATGCGCCACTTCCACCACTTCTACTCCCCCAAATTGCGGACACATTTGCCCCAGTTCCGGAGTGACTACACCTTGGTGCCCTGGCAGATCCACCAATGGTGATAAATCTTTTTCCTTTGTTAGTTCCTCGCTCTCCTCACTCCCTCCAGGAGAACCCTTGGTTTAGATTCTTTACTTTTAACCGTTTCGGGCAAAGAGTCTGTGATTATTGCTTGCAGATGCCTACCTCCATTAAGCATCTTAGGTACGTCCCCACCTGCTGGCTGTAACGGAGAGACGCCTTGTCTCTCATTCTGACTCTGCTCCGGTCTTTTCCTGCATTCCCCACCGCTTACTCCAGACTGAGTTTCCCTTGTGCGCTGGAGCAGCTCCACCACTGACGGACCGGCAGGACGTTGTTTCCCCGTCCCCCCGCCTCTTCCTTTCTTGTCAGCTGGAGGCTCGCCGCCGCCGGGATTCTGCAGCTGCAGACGCCGCCCGCGTCCGGGTGCCTGATCTATTTGCGATGAGTCTTGCTCTGCGCTGACCCCCCCGCGTATCTGGCGATTACCCCCCGCCTTGGGGGCTCCGCTATTCGTCACTGTCTTTGGTCCCATTTTCCGACAGTACTCCAGCTCCTCACAAAACGAACAAGGTACGTGCCCGGCTACGGCTTGACTCAGGATCCGCAGGCCAAGATTAATCCAGCTGGCCCAGATACTGCAATCACAATTGTGAAGTCTCTGGGTTCTCTGCATTTAGCGAACCGTGCCTCTGCTCATTTCCATTGACCACAATTCACAGGCTTCTCTTCACACTCAGCCCGTCACTAATGCTGCTACCGGCCACCTACGCAGCCGCCATCTTGCCCCCTCGAGAGATTTTCCTTCTTGGCGCTACCCTTCATGGGACATCCCAAAGCTCTGCAGAA
Organism: Calotriton arnoldi; assembly: GCA_963921515.1. NCBI lineage: Eukaryota > Metazoa > Chordata > Amphibia > Caudata > Salamandridae > Calotriton > Calotriton arnoldi. Next base: position 197,935 of record CAWUFW010015655.1, read on the forward strand.
TTTCCTCAACTGATCAACCTTGTAGGTAAACAATGCCTCAATGTTAAACTCTAATTCTGCAGCCGCAGCCTCACCGGCTATCTGGCTCCCCTCCTGAGACATGATGTGTGGTTTAAAGGTTACTCAACAATAGAATCAACAATTCAAAACAATATGTTGTTGCATCGTGGTCTGCGATCAATTTATGATGTACACCAATTACTGTGAGTGGTTTTGCACACACATGTTTCAATTACGTTAGGATCGTATCCCACCGATCTGCCGCCAAATGTTGGAAGCCGGAGTCCCCGTCCCGCTCCACTGTCACCAAATGCGAGACCCGGGACTCCTCACTCAACATTAGGCCAAGTAAGGACACCGTTTGAGATAGCCATGCTCACCCCCTTAGTAGTTTGGCACGAGCAGCCAGGCCTATCTCCAAGGCACGAGTGTACAGTATGTGCAACCACACAACAACCCACTGGTGACACCACAAATGGACTCCACACGAGTTTGATAAAACGAGTATAAACTTTATGTAAAAAGATATACGATCAGACCACACGATACATAAGCCAACATGTAATAAAGGGTAATATTCGTTCCGGCTGGCTGGTAGGTTCAAATCCCAACCACCGCTTTCAAAATGCTATGCTGGTCGCAATGCTAGAATCACACACGTTGCACTGGACAAACAATAGTGCGCTGCGTAATGATACAATCCTGTGCTGCGCAAAGGAGAAATAATACAATGCGTAATGATACACCCCGGTACCTTGCAATGGGAGAAATAATGCAATGCGTACCGCTACAATCATGTACTGCGCAAGGAAGGAATAATGCAATGCGTCACACCCCAATCACGTAATTTGCAATGAAGAAATAATGCAATGCGCGCCGCTACAATCATGTACTTTGCAATGAAGGAATAATGCAATGCGTAGCGCTACAATCGTGTACTTCGTTATGCAGAAATAATGTCAGGCGTCATAAGACAGTCCGGCAGTTCGTTAGCAGCAATATTGGCAATGTGTATTACGACAGTCAGCCTCTTCGATAGCAGTTGCCCCCCACACGTATCAACGATGACATAAAGTACAGCTTCTCACTTTGACCCCAGGACTGCCACTCCTGAACGCAGTACGGGCCCCAATCTGAGCCGAAGCAAAGGCTCACGTCGCCAGAAGGACTGAGTGGCCGAGAGAGTGTCCCTCCCAGCCCGCACCCCGCCCATGCAGTGATCCACTTTACCTGGGGGCGCGACCCCACTCTCCTCTCCTCCTTCAGCGAACTGGGCCTTCCGTGTAGAACTTTCTCAATGGGCCTCAGCGGCTTGGCCTGGCAGCTCAGCTCCTCCGGGGCTGCCGGTCCGGGCCACGACTGTTAGGAAGGTCTCAGGCAGCCGCAGGGCACACGTACCCCACGCCCCTGAGATTACGTTACTCCGGGTGCACGTTCACCACAGCACCCTCCGGGTCTCCTCTGGCACGAAGCCACACACACAACGCTGATGGGACTTCACGTCGACTCCGAGTGCACGTTCACCAGGCACTCCTTCCTGCGGTCTCAGTTGGCACCAAGACCCGCACACCGCGTTGCAGAGACTCACTTTCTTCCAGTGCGCACGATGATCAGCCGATCACCTCCACAGTCCCAGGTTGCACCAAAGCACGCACACTGCTTCACTGAGACTTACTCCAACTCCGGTGCCCCGATATCCAGGCGCTCGTCACCAACGCCTTCGGCCGCACCCCGACACGCTCACCGTGTCCAAGCCTCACTTCTCCTCCGGTGCACTCGATGACCAGGCGCTCTTCACCAGCGCCTCCGGTGCACCCCGACACGCACCCTGCGCGTCCGAGACTCACTCCACTTCCGATGCACACGTTGACCAGGCGCTCCTCACCGACGCCTCCTGTGCACCACGACACGCACCCTGTGCGTCCGGGACTCACTTCACCTTTGATGCACACGTTGACCAGGTGCTCTTCACCAACGCCTCATGTGCACCACGACACGCACCCAGCGCGTCCGAGTCTCACTTCTCCTCCGTGTGTCCAAGATCACAGGGCACACCTTCCGAGGGTCTCAAGCTGCCACAACACGCGCCCACCACGTCGCTTGAAACTTCTCCGGAAACTTTTATGTTCCTGTGTTTCCAAACAGGGAGCCAGCTCACCTCAGGCCCTTGGGGTAACAAGACACAGCACAAAGCACAGTCTTCTTCAAGCAGGGGGACCCAGCACACACAGCACAGTCCCAACAGCCTCTTCCTTGGTTAAAACAGCAAACTGCAGACCAGCCCCAGATCACGAAGCAAGGGTCGGTCCTTCCAGCAGTCTCTTCAGTTGTTCCTTCCTTAGCAGAGGTTCCTTCTTGACCACGAAATGGGTCCAAGCCTTTTCAGTCTCAATCCATTTCTATTCCAACGTTCAGGGTCTCAGCTCTCATAGTTATACCCCTAAATGTCTTTGAAGTTTGTTGTGCTCAGGGGTCCCTGACCCCTGCCTAAATCAGTTCTGGGTGTCTCCCTCCCAGTGTCACCTTTCTCCCTTTGATACTGGGGGTCTGGATCCTTAATCACTCAGCCGGAGATGGGTCAATTGTTTTATAGCCGCAACCCAGGCCTAATTGTTTTATAGCCGCAACCCAGGCCTCTTCACCTCCCGGGGCTCTCCTCCACCTACTCTCCAGATGCAGGTCAGCCTGGTGCTATCTCAACCCCTCCCTGGGTCAAGACCTCCCCCAGCTCCTCTCCCCTCTCAGATCCAGTCAATCCACATTCAGCAGAAACACACAGAAATGCTTAAAGCACAAAACTCAGCCACTTTCTAAAAGAGTGGTTTCTGAACACACAGTGACAAAACCACTTTCATAGAAAGATGTGTTATGACACTGTGAGGTCATACATACTAAACATCACCTCTCCATTTTAAACTTATGGGAAACTAGGCTAACAAACACAATACCCAGCCTCCCCATTCTGTCCTATGGGCAGGATGGCCTTTCACCAGTGAAAAACGAAATGGAGTGTTTTTCACTGTCAGGACATAACACACACCTCAGTATATGTCCTGCCTTTTATTTACACTGCACCCTGCCTAGGGGTTACCCGGGACCTACCACAGGGGTGCCCACTGTGTATGCAAAAGGGAAAGTAAGGCCTGACAAGTGGTTGCACTTGTCAGGACAACATGCTAACTTAGCAAACTGCGCGCAGGCCCTACACTGCAGGCCTGAGTTCCCTTCTCTGCGCACCTTTGCATTACTAGCCCTGGCACACACAGTGCACATCACTAGGGACTTTTCTAGTAAGGCAACATACCAATCATGGCCAACCAATTACCATTACGCTTTACACAGGGAACACTTGTACTTTGACACTGATCAGCAGTGGCAAAGTACCCAAAGCATCTAAATTGGCAACTCTATGTCAGGAAAACGGTCTAGGGGGAAAGCAAAAAGTTTAGGGAACTTTAGCCAAAAAGGCCAAGTCCTACAGAACCTTTGTGTGAGATGATGCTCCTCACAGCAGGGTAGTCTCCAGCATGGAGCACCCACAACAGAGGCACAATGAGGTGTGACCTATCTGCACCTGGATATCAACAGCCGCAAAGACATGGACCAGGAAAGAGACTAAAGGGTGGTTTTAGCTAAAAGGCCCTTCTCAGTCTGAACAACAGAGACTCCAGCCCCTTTCACCCAGACCATCCACCAAGTGGCAGGGCTACGGGAAGACTATTCAGGAACCCCTCTCAGCAAAATGACCAAATCGAATTTCCATAGAGGGCTTGTCTCTTTTGTCTTCACTTCATTGTCTAGAATTCCCCCGTCTGCTTCACTTGTGATACACTTCCACAGTCTGGGCAAACAACATCACCCCTTCTTGTACACAGGAACAGGCCAGGGGCTTTCGAAATGCAACCCACAGGCCTCCGTCACTCTGCTGCATTTATACGTACAATGCACATACTGCCACATACACAAGCAACACAACATACACTTGTGATGGGATTAGGTGACAAAACAGGCTACAAATCTGACTGTGCTTTGGAAGAACACTCTCACCCAGTGCTAAATAACTAATTTTAAGTGAGTGAGTGAAAAACTTTTAATTACATAATAGTGGGGGAAGAGCTTTAAATTAGTTCAGCATCTTGTTGTGTTTGCTATGTTCGGCCTAAGTGGCCAAGGGTATGACAAGACATGGGTACTTGCTCGCTGTGCCGCTGGATTCAAGCTAGCCTGGCTGATGAGGGGTGAAACCCCGATACCAGTCCCAGGAAGCTCGTTTCTGGTCCAGGGAGGACCTGCCCTGGCAGTTCGGGCTGGACTGTTCCCATGAGGAGCAAGGTCAAGACTGATTTGCATATGGCTGGGTCCAAACTGGGATGGCATAGTGAGCAAAAGAACAATGGATTAAACCCACATCTCTTGACTGGGGGTGAGTGGTTGAAAAGTATCAGCACTCTGTCCATCATCTTGTTGTGTTCACTTGAACTCAACACATGACCAATTGCTGCCTTACAAAGTATGACTTGGTGATTTTATCAGCTGAAAACTTGTGATTAAGGTTTTGCAATGCGCATAATCCTGCTATCTTTTGCCCATTCCTGACAGTGATTCTGATGACGTGTTCAACTATAGTTGTGTCGATGGGATGTTGCTGTGCACTAAGCTGAGACCAGACATTCTGGATGTACCACTCAAAGAGTCTGACCACACACTGGGCTCATGTACAACAAAATGAGACAACGCGGCACATCAAGACAACTTGCTGTGCCGCACCATATTGAAAGTGCAGGGATGCATTGCATTTCTGGCAATATGGCGCATCCCCGTCCTCTCCTTTTCACTGGTGCCATTTAGGCAACCTTGCGCCAATACAGACACCCTAGCGGTATGGCGCCAGAGTGCCTGCTTTGAAATTCAGTTGTTTTTGTGTAGGAAGGGACACCTTCCTTTACAAAAACAATCGTTGGGCCTGCCCTGGGGAGGCGCATGGTTTTGACGCATTCCCAGATTGATGCTATGTTGTAAATCAGGGAATGTGCCAAATTCCATGGATGTTGATTGGGTACACCCAGCGCAACACCCATGGCACACCTTCCTGATGCAGTGTGAGGCAACGCAGCAACTTGCGCTGAGTTGCCTCATGCCATATCTACAAGGCCATGAAAAGACTTGCAGGGTGGCTTTCCGTGGTGTCGTACATATGGGCCTGCACTGTGTGCCTCCGGAGTGACACAAAAGCGACACTGCAGTGGTGGAAATGTGCCGCAAGGGGCTTGTAAATAAGCCCCACTATTTGTAGATGGCTCTTGTTTGAGAGAAAGAAGTGGAATTTTGAGAACAGCATATGCCATTTGCACCACACATGGCATCGTGAGAGCACCTTCCTTGTGCCATGAAACCTCTGCACGAGTAGTTGAGCCGATAGTATTAATGATGGCATGCTGAGCATCTGATGGAGTGAGCATTATTATCTATACTGGAAGCACGCAGGAAGCAGTTACCATTTCTCACCTGATAGATCTTTTTGGTTGACTGAGAGGCAATAGGGAGTCAACATTCAAATCAACAAATTAAAGTTTGTGTAACCCATTTGGCCACACAATAAGGACTAGGAATCCGTAACTAAAGTTTAGTAGGTTTATTACAAATTAATAATCATTCCAGTAAATACAAAAATAAAGAACATGTTATAAACGTAAAGAATTATGACAAGCAAATTAAAGCGTCGAAGCAAAGTCTGACTCAATAGCATAAAGCATACAATAATGGCAATCAGAATAATACAGAATACATAATCTAACAGTGTGAACATTAATTAAAACCAAAAACTTCCATGAGTATCATATCATTTTACACATCACCAAAATCCCAATTTCTTCCCTTTCTCATAGGGTGCATCTACAACATCCATTGACTTTCCCATCCCACAGAGCTAAGAACGACCAAGGTAACCTTGGGCACCCTCGTTCCTGACACACGATGAAGAGGGGGCTTCTCTGCTCATTAAATCATCCTGTTCCTGCCAAGATTTCTCTTCTCAGGCTTCACTATCTCTAATACACAGCACTCCTTTCTCTAGCTATGAAATCACAAAATCAAACCTGCAAAGGAAAAGAACATGCAGAGCAAGGAAAATACATTTTATGTTAAGAAATAAAAGGCCTAGTCAAGCTAACTTTAGTTTAGCATTTTCAATGTGCACTTCAAATACATGATTATGTGTGCACGTATAACTTCAAAATAACTGCAAAATGAATAATGCGTTTATGGTTACATGTGCAATATGCTTCAAATAAATGCAATAAGACTTGATACATAAGTATAAATGAGAACTACATGTTTTCATGATTAAACTAAACATTAATGTGCACAGTCAGGAGGCTCTAGTTTTCTACAGTGAATACACTTCAGGAGTACATTTGAATGCTACACTTCACCTTAATAAAGCTAGACACACAAAGTATATGGTTGAGTATGTGTAATAACAATGTTTATATGACGTGTAAGGGTGGAGCTAAAATTTAGGGGCTCCAATACCAACAGCCAGTATGGATTCTAAATGGTGCGGGACTTCAGACAGCTATGGTTGTAGAGAGAATTCTTGCCCTCCTCTGATTGCTCTATAAGAAACAGTATGTATGTAGTGAATTTGATAGATGCACTCCAGTTACCCAGGGAAGTAGCAGTAGGTAAATGTGCTGCTCACAAGACTGGAGAAGATTTAGTCACCACTGGAAATCGCTATGCAGATGAGATTGCTAGGTATTGTGCTCTTGAGTCCAGCGCATTTCACTTGAGTGAACCATGCAATGATAAAAATGAAGATGTCCTGAATATGTTATTAGCTAATCTGCAGACCTTCAGTGAGCCCAGAGAGCATCAAAATGAGGTGCCTGAAATTGAGAAAGAAAAATAGGAAATAGCAGGTTTTGTGAGAGATGCTAGCGAGATCTGGGTGTCTAATGTTGAGAAATCTGATTACATGCTGCCAGCTATGGTTCGACATTTACATGGTCTGACATATGTTGACAGGAATGGAATGGCGCAGACCTTCAAATGGTACTGGTACAACCCATATTTACATGTCATGGCTGAACATTTATGTCAAAGATGTACTGTTTGTCAGAAAGACAATGCAGGGAGAAAGACAAATGTGACTATGAGTCATATACAGAAGTCAGATGACCCATTCAATCACCTTCAAATTGATTTTCTGGAGTTATATCCTAGTAGTTTTATGCTTATTCTCATGCTACGTTGAGGCATACCCAACTAGGAGATGCGATAATCTGACCGTGGCCAAACTACTTTTGACAGAGTTGATCCCAAGTGTGGCCTGCCAGTTTATCTTGAGTCAGGTCAAGGCAGTCATTTCAAAAGTGAGGTGATGCAACTGTTGTGCACAGCCTTAGACATTGAACAGAAGTTCAACTGCAATTATAGGCCAGAAGCATCTGGAGTAATAGAGAGGGTCAACCGGATGATTAAAGCTAAGCTGGCAAAGGCATACACCTCCACATCTGTCAAATGACCCAATGCACTCCCGCTAGTACTTATGAGCATTCGGAATACCCCTGCAAAAGAACAGGACTTCCCCCTCACAAAATCCTGATGGAGATGCTATGAGAATTTCATCCATTCCTGCCACTGTGTATGTGAACATTACAGGCGAAATAGTTCTCTACATTTGCAAAGGACTAGCTGTTGTGCTGTATTCTATCTCTCATCAGATTGACTTGGGGACTGCATCAGTGAGATTCGAACCTTGCCATGATCTGAACCAAGGTGACTGGGTTCTTGTAAAGATGCACATATACAAGTTGTGTCTGGAAGCCTCTGGGGAAGAACTCATCAATTAATATTTGTGACCAACACTGCAGTGAAATGTGCAGGGTTGCATAACTGGATGCATGCTTCACATATGAAGGCAAAAGGCCAAAGAGTGAATCCACAGAAAGGAAAGTGCTGAAAAGATAAAGAAGGCCATAAACTATTAGAGAGGAAAGATAGCAATCACACCAAGTGTACCCCTAACAGTTAGAGCTTAGTGGTTCTGACATTGGGCAACCAGATGTCAGCGACCTAGAAGATTCAGAAAACCGAACAAGAAGTACTCCGGCGCAGAATGGACTATTTTGTGAGCGGTGATGCTGACTTATATGATTACCATACTGACGTTGCTGAGCCCCCATGAAAAGTAGAAACTAGTCAAACTGGAAGAATTCTATCAAAAGACTTTTGAAATTGTAGAACTTCACTGAAAGATGAAGTTAATTTGTACCCTAGGCTGACAATTGAAGGACTCTAGAGTCCACAGGTATCCAGTTGAAGAAGACAATGGTGTCTTTAGCAGATATAAATAGACTAGAGACTGTAGCGTACAGTTTGAACTGAACTGATGAGAACAAAGAACTAACCTGATACTAAACATCGACAAGTTCAAAGTCCAAATTGCCATTTTTCCTCTGCCCTGCGATGTAGAGAGATTAACATGGTGTTTGCAGCACATACATGCTGTAAAATTATCCTAGTAGTCTTAGTGATTGCCTTAAGAGCGTCTGTTGTTGGCTTATTGTTGTCAACCTTTATTTTCTGGATGGATATGCCTCACCTAACAATAAGGTACATCAAATGCTAGTAAATAGTAGAGACAAGTTAGAAGGGAGATTAATGCATAAGGCCAACTCTGAAAATATCTTTAGCTGCAATGTTTATTATCAAATGCTTTCCCGGACCGGCGGCAGGGGTAGGTTATCCGGCGCAGTGACGCTGAGCTACAGGATAATTATCCTCGATGTGTCATAGCCCCGCCGGTACTGTTGAGGCATGAACAGAGGTTCTACAGGATTACCCTCAACTACGTTTAGGTACTATTCCTTATTAACATACGTTGTAGGTAGATTGTACCAGTCACTACCACGAGGTGTAGATAGTTTGCACTTTGGTCCTGATGAATTGCCGTCTGATCTCTCAGACACTGTGGCAAGAAACATGTTGACCGCTATAGAGTAGAGCATTACAATCTTGAACTAATAAATTTAAGATATAAATTGCCACTCTAGTTTTATTTTAATCAGGTAGGAGCCATTCTATTAAAGTATCTTTTGGACTACCGAACCTGTTTTAAATCGCACCTTCACTACAATACATCTACACTAGCCTAGGCCCCTCACCCACACCTCACCAAACGGCAAGGAATAAAAGATCTCCGCCAAAGAGCCCCATCATTGGGTGCCCGTCGGGTATTGCAGCGCCGACCCGACGAGGAGCAGTCCCGATGATGAAGCATGACACCTAGCTGGCTGGGTGTGTGAGGGCCTTAGTTCCGAAAGGAGGAATCCCCCTCCTCCTTCTCCACTTTCCCCTGAAGGATACTGTGCCCTAAAGGGAATTACACATCCCATATCTCTCTGTACTCACCCCTTGGGTGACCTACCTAGGAACTGCATACCCTTTCTGTTTCTATTATCAAATGCTAACAGATTTTATAAGGTTAATGACAGTAGAAAATTATTATGTCTGTTCTTATTTGCCTGCTTCTACAGTTGAGGGATCTACTTATTTTAATGTTATTCTTCTTTCATCTTATTCTCCTGTAGTGTGTTTTTGAATTTGTTTTATCACCAGGACACCATCAAGCTGTTTTATTCCGATTATGAACAGCCTTTAGAGAAAGTACCTATCACTAATTCTTGAATATACGACGTTACATCGCGGTGTTTACACCGCGATACTTTATAATGCAGGCATTACAACGCAAGTCGTTACAACGACTTGCGTTGGAGGGCGTTGGACTTAGGAATAGTATGATTTACTATTCCAACTCCAGCCTACGTTACAGTAGGGAAGGTGTTGGAATAGTAAATCATACTATTCCTTAGCTTAGAGCGCCATCCAGCGCAAGTCATTGTAATGACTTGCGTTGTAATACCCGCGTTGTAAAGGTATTGCGGTGTAAACACCGCGATGTAACCGATGTTTCCCCTAATTCTTCAAAGGTCCATTTGGATGACTAACCTTATTTCTTGGTTCTCAAAAGCATCTGGAAAAAATAAATAAATGTTGAAGTATTTCCAACTTATTTCCAACCTAATAAGACAAACACAAGTGCACATGAGCTTTCATGTAAAATTAACCATGCCAAAAGAACTTAATGAAAGAATAAGGAACGAGAGGGAAAGTTCAAGGGAGGAATGAAGAGTACGTCAAAGCAAGGGAAGAGAAAGAAATGCATCCAAGGCTAAACGTGAAGGTAGCAAACAGAGGGGAACTATGTCATTCGTGAGAGAGAGAAGGGAAAAGGACGGCAGAAATGGTGGGCTGGAGAAATTGTAGCCAGAATTATTTGGTAAAGGATCAAGTATTAACAGGACAAGAATCTAATATTAGGGGAATATGTCATGTTTGTGGTAAATCTGCATACTTCCAGTTACCATGCCTTTGGGTGGGGAGCTGTAACAGCTAATTTAAGGAGAAGTAGATGTAGCTTTGGACAAGTGATGGGAGTTATGTTGACCATTTTAATGCCCTCTGTAGGTGTAGCTTTAAATGATGTGAAGATTTGAAAATTGTCTACTCAAGAAAATAGGAGGAATTACAGCTAATACTAAAGCCCATCTTAATAATCTTAATTGGTGTAGTGTGTCTTCTTCTCTTCCTTAAAGATTGTGGATATATTTCATCAAGGGGTGGGAAGAATTCATGTAAAAAGAAGCTGTCAGCAAAGAGTGGAAGGAAATGGAAAATTAAAAGGAAAAGGAAAAGAAACAATATTGAGTTAGAGAAGCTTCAAAGCTATATTTATGACAAGATAAGGGAATTGGAGGAATCCCTGCGCGAAAATCCGAAGATGACCACTTCTGTTGTGTGAACCTTGTTTAAAAGGGCAAGATGTGATGATTTTAGTGAATCATCAGAGGGGTGTTGTTAGGTTTGTTTTCTTGAAAATAAATGCTTTGCACTAATGAGAAATAAAACTATAGCAAACTTAGCAGTTGTAGGACTCATACTCCATTTTGAATTTGATGATTGCTGCCAATGTTCTGTCTCATGTGGACAAACTTGTATTTTCATGTCTAAGTAGAATAATGTTGAGCATGTTTTAACAGGAAAGACAACGATCTTCAGAAGAATATTAAAATGTTGTTTCAGCAGAATTGCCCGTGATCAAGGTAACACCTAGCTGTCTTAGCATAGGCACATAAAATGTGGCAATGTTTGTTCCAGTACAAGGTTTGTTCCAGTACAGGTGGCGTCCATGAGAAGTGCCATGCTGTAGAATTAAGAGAGTCTTTCAACATGTATTTTCTTGCAACTGTTTCACTCTCATAAATTCTCATTAGTGTATTATGTGGGAACCATGTAGAACCGAATTGATTGTATGAAAGCCTTTGTTCAGAACCCAATAAAAATGCACTCTTTGTGGATGTGGGGGAGATATCCCTTTCTTACTGACCTCAAGAGGTGTATCTATGCCAGATTGCCCTCCTGTTTTATACTGTGGCCCAGAATTACCAACATTTGAACATCAGACAACTTGCTGTGCTGCGTGAAATGGAGAGAGCAGGAATGTGCCATATTTACTGAGATATGGCACATTCCTGCTCTCTCTCTGTGCTGGCGCACTGAGTGCTGCCTACCGTCAACGCAGACATCCTTGCAGTATGGTGCAAGGGTGCCTGCAATACAGGCAGGATTGTTTTTGTGCAGGAAGGGACACCTTCCTGCACATAAACAATCCTCAGAGGCCTTTTCTTCTATGTGTGCTGCAGAATGCAACGCACATAGGGGCATATTTTCAAGAACGTGTGATAACCATCGCAAAAGTGACTTAGCACAACCCTCAACATTGCAATCCATCGCGGGACATTTATGCCGTGTTAACCAAGTATACACAACACGGCGGTACCATGCGATAGTCTCCAGATAACGCGTCAACTGACCGTGTTAAAATCAACGCCACGCCGCAAAAATGCGAGACACGAACGCCAAAAAAGCTGCGATGAGGCCGAACGCGATACAAAAAGCAGCGAAAACCAGCGGCAGGCCTGTAAATCCCACGCGTCTGGTGGGAAAATGCACCATAGAAGCAACAAAAACAACACACCAGAAACAATCCAAAGTGCGTAGCAACATGGATGCACCCTGACCCAGCGCAGAGGCCAACGCGAACCCCACAAGCCCCACAGACCACCAGCAAGGACCAACTGGGTCGGGGAAGGCCAAGGAGAAGAGGGAGAGGAAGACGGGGTGCAGTCCTTAGGAAAACAAGACCAGCGTCACGGATGTGACAGAACACTACCAGCAACTGACCCACATTCAGACCACCTTGAATGCAGCCGGAGTGCCGAGGAGGCCAATGGAGGAGGCCAAGAGGAGATGGCATGACGTGAAAACCTAAACCAGGCCCAAAGCCGCTGCCAACAGGAAGGCAGCTACGGCGACAGGAGGTGGGAGTCCTGCGTCACAGGAGGAGCTGGAAGAAATGGAGGCCAGCCATCAGTGTGGAGACGGTGCAAGGAGGTGGGAGTACGGACACAGCGCGAGAGGACCTGACACAACAACAACAGGGTGAGTAACCAACAGGTCCTGGGGGGACGGGGGAGATGGGCACAATGGCACACATGCACAACCACATGTAGCACACTGCACACCCAAAATAACCCAGGGTCATGTCCCCCATCCCCGTGGCACACTGCAGCACACACGGCAAACACAGCACATCCCATGACAATGTGGCACAAAGTGCAATACCGACACTGCAGAACAGGGGACACAGCTGGGTCCGCCCATGCGCATAAACAGGCCAATCACATTTGACAGAGCAGGGAACTGTGAGATGCATATGTACGGGTACAACCTCACAACAATCATGTAGTCCAAATGTCCACTGTCCCCCCTCAAATTGCCAGCACCGCCCAAACAGCCACAATGTACATTGTCACACAGTCTGCATGTCTACAAGAACAATGCGCCAACATAAATGCCAACACAATGTCAACATGCATCTCCCCTTCACATTGCAGAGTGACAAACAACACCTCCAGCAGGTCAGACCAGACAACCCATCAGTGATGCAGGACACGACCAACACACCTTCGACACCGACGCCCTACAACAGCCCATGGACATCCCGCGCAACCCACCACCAGGACCAGGGCAGACAAGCTACTTTGAGGAGAACCCAGCCCCTGCAACAGACCACACAGCATGAAGCACACGCAAGCAAGGCTGGCCCACAACACTTCACCGACCCACACATGGCACCCCAATGCCAGGTGTCAGAACGCCAAAAGGAGGTGGCCGAACAGGTGCGGGTGTGGTCCGAACCCATGGAAGGCGAACTAGATCACATACGTGGGTGTCAATCACCCTTCAGGGACCACCTACACCCCACAAAGGAGACCCACACTGCCATAGAGACACACGCAGATATTATGTTGAACTGGCTACGGGCACGTGCGCCCGGCCCCTTTATTGGCAGGGCCGCATGTACAGTGACGCCTGTGCTGGATGTGTGTGGGGTGAGCATAAGCCAGCCCGCACGGAGTGCTCGGTGCTGGCAACAACTTGAACAGTGGACACCAGTGCAATGGAAACAGAAAACACATGCATAACAGAGTCAACTGCTGAGCAACATGGAGGGAGCCGGAGCAAGTACAGAGGTCACCCAACATACAAACAGAAGTGTCCGTGAGTTGCTGTGCACTGAGGTTGGGGCACTAGAGCTGTGCTCGCTCATGTGATGAAAATAACTTGGATTGTGTCCATTCGGGATATTCCTGATGCAGATGCAGTGGGGTGTGTTAGGCCTGCAGCAACTTCCTCATCAACGTCCCAGGTCTCCCACACTGCCTGAGGTGACATTGCTGCACAACATCTCTACATCACAAAACTCAATCAGCAATGGTCCATTGGTTGCGGTGCACTGAGTCAGTGACACCTGGAGTGCTGAGCAGGGGATCAGGCAGATGATGGCATCCACGACAGGTCTGAGCAACTCCGTCAGTCTGCCAGTACCACTGTCTCGACTCTGGCAGATGGTGGTTGGAGTTGGCCCTGGCGATGGTGGCGTGTGCCTCCTGCGGTGATACGACGTGCGGGCCGGTCAGGACTCGATTTGATGTGTGAGCCCTGGTGGTCCGCAGTTTAGGCCGGAGGCAGCCGACAGCGCAGGGCCACATGCACATGGCGTCGATGACCCCAAGACCACCGTCACAGAGGTCACCCAATATTCATTCAGACAGGGTCCCGGACTTGAGCTGCACAGAGTTAGTGGCCCCGGGTGCACAGCGGCAAGCACAGGCACATCGCCATGGGACGGTGACTTGCAGTCCAATGAGGTAGGGCCACGCAGACTGAGCGGGTCCTCGTCGATGTCGGAGGTGAATGTCGTGGAGTGTTTCGGGGGACAGTGGAAGGTGTTCTTCCAGGGCATGATGCAGAGGGCAGAAGCTATCCGGAAGCAGCAAATGGAGGAGTGGAAAGCGACTGCCTCGTTGCCACCACCAATTCGGTATCAGCTGCATGAGGATGAAAACTACCCCCTAGTCCATAGACTCAAACGCCACCAATGTACGACCAGAGAGTGTCCATGAATGTCGGGGAACAGACTTAGTGGCACCGGGGCTGAGAGGGGATGCAGTCTGCGATGATGCCGGTACACTGATATGAACTCCGGCATTGACGATTCCAGACTCTGTGACCTACTGGACCGCAGTGTAGACCGGAGGCAGCGGTCAGCAGTGGGCCACAGCCATGTGTCATAGGCTCGCGATGCACAGAGTTAGTGACATCAGGGCAGTTGTCGGTAGTGTTCGATCACCTCCGTAATGATGATCCTTTTTTCCTCCCAACTGCAACGCATCATCCTCGTATGCCTCTCCTAGCGTGCAATGATTCCTACTCTGCCTTTGAATAATCGATGTTCAGTTCCAATTCTGTGACCTACTCGAGCGCAGCGTAGGCCGAGAGCAGTAGTCCGCGTGGGCCCACAGAATCTTGCGGCTGTGATGTAACACTAAGACCTGTTGGCACCACATCGAAGGGTGTATAGTGACATACACTCAGCCATGATTCATGTGCTCTGCCATGGTGTAATCAAGACTCAGTTCCAAATGTGTGACCTACTTGTCCGCTGTGCATGCTGGTGGAGTACGTCAACGCGAAAGGAATACTGCGGGCCTGTGTTGCGGAGGCCGTGATGGTCTGAGGAGGCTGCCAAGGTCGCAGGCCTCGGGCTTGGAGATTGCACCGGCACGTGGTGGGCCCTCATCGACACACGCCGGTGTCGGAAGGTGGGCATTGAGGCCTGGGTGCGCAGGGGCGGGCAGGACTGATTCAGGGACCAGCGTCCAGGGGTGCAGCAGGCGCACAGGATCGCTGGCAACACCGCTCACGGCGTCGGACTCGTGGCGGGGTGAGGGGCGCCGCCCTGGCAGAGACGTTGGGCATTCCGGAAGAGGACCACGCCCAGGGTTACGTGCCTTTTATTCACACCCCTACGCTGGCCTGGCGTACGCCGGGCCAGCCCACTCCGCTCACGCTTACGGGGGACGTCACAAGCTACATTTCCGCGACTTCCCCACTGGCTGGGGTGACATGGTTGCGTCCACTGTCCACTACACTCCAAACACCAGCGGTGTGTGTCGATATGGATATGTGTGTGGTCTGCATACTGCAGTCTGGCCAGCACATCCACGACACACTTGGCATTGTGTACATTCTCATTCAACGGTCCCTTGCCTCCTTCGCACATGCCTGGTCCCCACCTCTTCCGACATTCTGCTATTGTGTGTCCGAGGTGCCATGCCATAGATGGCTCATGTACATGGCTGGCCCAGGTTCCCACAGTGAGTTGTTCTGTCGTGTCTGGTGGGTGTGCATGTTGTATGTGAGCCTGTGACGTGTGCATTTCCTGTGTTGTGTGTTGCATGATTGTGGAGTTGAGGTGTGTGGTGTGTGCATTTGGTATTGGCCAACGAGCAGTGCATTTCCGTGGGTGCCATCCTGGTGGCGCAGGTTGATGATGGACTGTTGGGAGGTGCAAGTATCATGCACACTGCCTGGGTGGTTGGCGACGTCGTTGGCGGAGATTCCACGGTGGTCCACTATTGCCTGCACATTGGTGGGATCCATGCGCTTTCTGTTGCGCTTCTTGTGTGCAGTGTCGCAAGGGGCCACTAGTAGGACATGTGTGCAGTCACTTGCCCCCTGACACGTGAGGAAAGCCAGCTGTGGCGTACACGCCTTGCTTGGTCTCCGGCTGTTCCTGTGCAGTGTGTGTGAGGCATGGATAGTGGGGTACCAAGCTGATGGTGTCATCCATGACCATTGTGGGGGACTTGGATTGGCCAGGCTGTGTGACTCCACCGTCTCAGGCGGAGGTTGGTTGGAGGGTACAAGAGTCCAACACGTGCAGCACGGCCAGCAGCTTTGTCTGCGGTGGGATGTTGGTTGTCCGCTGTGTTGGTACCGTCACCCTGTGGGCTATGGTGGTCAGGATGCGGAGGAGGGTTGTCCCTTTGGGCATATAGTGGGCAATGACATTCTCTGGTGTTGGGTCTTTGGGGTTGGTGCATTTTTGGAGGGTCGCTGTCTTTGTCTGCGCTGCCTCAGAGTTGGTCTGGGGGGGGCAGTGGGTGTCTGTGGGGGTGGGAGGGGTGGCGGTGGGTGTTGTTGCCCTCTCGGGGCTCTGGGATGCATGGTGAGTAGCTCCATGGCATCTGTTGTTCTTCATGTGTGGTTGTGGGCTGGGCTCCCTTTGATGGTGCAGGTTGTCGTCCGACTTTACACCAGGTCAGAGCAGGTGTTAGATTCCTGCTGCTAACGCGCCTTATCGCCTGTTTTGTGGTCTTATCGCTGATCGGGCTGGTCGTTGAGAATGTTGAGGTGTGGTGTTGTCGCGGCTTTTTGCTCGGGAACGCCTACTCTGCATCTCATTAGCGATAGTTGGAGGGCTCATCTGTGGCAATGTTTTTTGAGGATGCTTTCGCAGGTAAACTGGTGTTATAGGCTGTTAGCACCAGCTTGTGAATGGGGCGATAAATTTATCGCAACTTTGGCTGCGATAAAGTGCCGTTAACTCGGCGATGGCTCCTTGAGAATATGCCCCAAAGAAAGAGGAAATAATGAGGAAAAATACATATATTTCTCCTTGTTACGCCACTGTTAGGATAGCAAAGCATTTTGATGCATTCCCAGGTTTACTACCTTTAGTAAATCTGGTAACACACTTAAATCCATGGGTGGATGCGTGGGAAAGTCCACGCTCCACCCGTTGAACGTCTTCCCAATGCAGAGTAATGCAAGGCAGCAATTTGTGCTGCATTGCATTACTCTGGATTTACTAAGCCACACAGAGACACTCAAGGTGGCTGTGCGTGGCTTAGTAAATATCACTTCAGCGCTTACATTGTCTTGCATCGCCATGTGTAACGCAATGCAAGGGCTTAGTAATTCTGGGCCTCTGTATTCTTCTGACTTGAACTTTAATGAGTTCTTTGATTGATTCTGTATTCTAACTGAGATTTGCACTCTGATTTTTTGATTAATTGATTGTTACTATCTTTCCTGATTTCTGTATGACTTATAATCAGAAAATAAACCTTTAAGATGTAAACCTTCCCTGCCTGTCATTATTATTGGACCAAATGGGTTCTACGTGTATAAATTGAAATTGCCAATTAGAGTGCTTTAAAGAGGGACAGGTCCAGCAAGGAGAACCAAAAGTCGATAAGGAATTAACACTGCTCTCGATCCATCAATCGTGTGAGAGAACTAGGCTTAGGGCGACATCATTAGTTGTCAAGGCAATATATTTACCTTACCTTTACATTACATTAAATGCATTATCTATATCCTCACAATGTTCCTCAAAACAACTGTCTTGGGCTTTGTTTCTTCCAATCTCCAGAGCAATGAAAGCAATCCTGATTCTATGCCAGAACCCAAAAAAAACAGGAGAATGTCAAATGCTTCGAAATTCGCCAAAATGTTATGTCCACCCAGAAGAAAAAAAACCGAAGACGTTGGCTGTGCAATGTGCATTTTTTGCGTCTTTTTGTATGAGGGGAAAGTGCGAGTTAGAGAAGAGGTATGGGAAAAGAGAGAGCGAGAGAATATTTTACTCGGTCAATGAATTAATGTAAACCTACACATAGCTTAACTCTACCATGTGTATGTGTGTCATTGTTATCGGATCGTCGCACACAGCCACCCTTCTGCTTTGAGTCCACTAGATGGCAGCAAGAGATCAGTTAGATTGACACTATCTCGCAGGGTCGATTTCAATAGCATTTTATAAGCTGTTTGTTAGAGAGACGGGTTCCATGTCGCATAGACCATCAGGGCATAACACACCACAGGAGGGTCAAAGATGTGTTCC
This sequence comes from Calotriton arnoldi, assembly GCA_963921515.1. Taxonomy (NCBI): domain Eukaryota; kingdom Metazoa; phylum Chordata; class Amphibia; order Caudata; family Salamandridae; genus Calotriton; species Calotriton arnoldi. The sequence continues at coordinate 216,314 of CAWUFW010015655.1, forward strand.
AGAGTCCAGACATCCATGCATAAAAGTTCTACTGGAGAATATGCCAGGCGGTCAGCATTAGATGGCACACACGGTGTTTGTATCTTTATATATGGGTACCACTGGTGGTAGCAGGTGACTCACAGAAATACTTCGATGAGAAAATATTATACCATTGAAAGGATAAAGGTAACATAGAAAATATAAAGTACACCTGAAAGGAAGCAGATAATTTAAAACAATTCATTACATTTTCTGAAATATTCACATTACTCGAGGAATTGCCCAGAGAAGGTAACGATAATATGGGTGTGCAAAATGTGCGTAATTATGTGAAATTTAGGAAAAATTAACTAAAAATACGTGTAATGACGCAAAATGCATAATTGGTATTTGGCTCTATATTTTAGTGCAAAATGTGTCCTTGCATCCATGTTGAACATTGGCACTAAAAAATAGCGCAAGAACACAGACATGGCAAACAACAGCTGCTGTCATTCTAGTTGTGCTGTTCACATATGCTTGCGCTAAATTTTTGCAGAGAATGGCTTGATAATTTAGTGAATTTTGCGAAACAAGTGTAATACGAAATTACTGAAAATATGTGTGATTACACCGTCATAACGAAAATTTCACCAAGCGTACACAGTACTTGAACAATTAAGAAATAGTTATTGACTAAGCAACTAGGCATTGGTTTTTATAGTGCATGCACACAGAAGCATATAACATAAGAGCACACATACATATATAGCAGTTATATATGCACACAGAAGAATCCATAAACAGTTGCTCTTTTTTGCATAGTCCAACAGACTTACAAGAACACTGCATTCATACAAAAATGTAGGAAGTGCTTAATTTGTAAAAAACGTAAGTGCATGTGCCCAAAGTTTTGCTCAGAAGCCTGCGTCTGTGTAATAGGATGTTTGGGAGAGGTGTGGCGTAGCGGCCAGAGCGTCTGACTCTGGATCACTGGGCCCACGGTTCGATCACCGGCAGCAGCTCAGCTCAGCACCATGTGACTCTAGGCCATAGCTCAATTAATCTACCTGACAGACCCCAGCGCTGTGAAACCTTAAGGAGTGATATGTTCGCGCTTTACATATTGGGATTATTATTAATATTATTATTTTGGTGTGTCGAATACCAAGGCTGCACAGTCTGATGAAGAAAAATAAGTGCCGGTCCGCACAAACGAGTGCCGGTGAGCCCACCTGCAACCACTGGCTCAAATTAAGTATTGAATATAGGCATCAATAAACAAATACCAAAATCATAGAGAACTTTACAGCAGAGAGAAAATATTAACTGCACCTGCAAAGTACTGGATGCAGTACGGCACACAAGGAAATGTGCATCAGAGGGCCCAGGGTGTTTGAGCAGCAGGGGTGCAGAAGGTGCTGTGCACCAGGGAAGCACGTTTACCAAACAGGAAAGCATTGGGTGATGCACCTCAGGGGAGCACAGGCCCAGGAGCCTAATGGCAGCACTGAATGTTGTGCATAAAATGAACCTGGAGTATTATGCATTAGTCAAGCAATGGATGGCTTATAGAACAAAGACACATGACTGTGTGTCCACTGGGGGCACAGATGAATTGAAGTTGGGAACATAATGTGGTGTACAATAAGAGCACATGATGGTATATGTTAGACTTGGCATCTTTTGTCGTGTTTCCCCTGACTTTTTGCTTTCTGACCTCCCGGTTTTGACTCTGTTTTTGCTGGTGTAATGATTCTGCGCACTTTCCTCACTGCTGTCCAGTGGGAAAGTGCAAGTGCTCCTGTATAAAATGTGCTATGGATTGGCGTTTCCATGATTGGCCTATTTGGTTTATGTGTCAGTCCCTTGTAAAGTGCACTGCGAGTGCCAGGGCCTATAGCCCAAATGCTGTTGGTGGGCTGCAGCACTGGATTGTGCCACCCACGCAAACAGCCCGTAAAGTGTAACTCGGGCCTGCCATCGCAGAGCCTGTGCGCAGCCTGGGGCTGCCATGTCGACTTGCCAAGTGTGCACACTTGCAAGTCCCTAAACCTTCCCTTTTCTACATGTTAGTCACCCCTAAGGTAGGCCCAAGGTACCCCTGTGGGCAGGGTGCGTTGTAGGCGAAAGGTAGGACTTGCCCTGGTGTGTGTGGCATGTCCTGATAGTGAATTACAGCCTAGTTCGTTTTTCACTATTGCAAGGCTACCTGTTCCCCATAGGCCAGAACGGGCAGTTTTGATTATTACAGCTTATAATCCTAACTGACCCCGGGAACATGGTAGAAATTCGAGTTTTGTATGCCTGGACTCAGAATGATAAAAAGCATCTTTTAGTGAAGTTGGTTTTAACATTCTGTGTTTGAAAATACCACTTTTAGAAAGTGGGTATTTTCTTGTCTAACCATCCAAACCTGCCTCTGCGCGGTTGTGTATTCCTTGTCTGGAGTGTGAGTGACAGGGGCTGGGGGATGCCAGGAGACAGGGTGAGTCAGCACAGGGCTGAATAGCAAGATCTACAGGTAGATGGGTGGGAGAAGTTGCACCTGGGCCCTGAATAGGACAGTGCCTTCCCTCCACAATGCTGGCTCCACCTTCTGTGGTGCGTCTGATGTCCCTGGCCTACTCTCTGAAAGAAGGGACGGAGACTTGTCAACAAAGTGCTCCAGAACTGGTTTGGACTAGGCAAAGGCCTCTCTGCCTTCAGAGAACAAAGGAATTTGGGATATAAATATTGGGGCCCTGACCCCATGAATTTAGATCTCGCTGGAATCAAGGAACCTGCCAAGACAAAGAGCTGGAAGAGCTGCCAGGAGGAGTACTGCCCCTTTGCTGTGTTGTTGCTTTGTTGGGTTGGCCTGCAGCTGCTGCTTCTGCCTTGGGCAGTGAAAGGACTGAACTTTCTACAAACTTGTGCTGAGTATCTCCAAGGGCCTGGAACCGAGCTGGCCTCCTGTTAAGAAGTCTCAGGGACTACAAAGACTTCACAAGCCTCTGGGTACCGCTTCTGGAACGCTGTTTCAGTTGCCACAGAGGAAGGGAACCGCAACCGACTCCGTCAACCGAATCCATCCCTGGCCGGTGACCTGTTTGCACCGCAGACCGCATCGCCCCGCTTCGCATCGCAACCCTGGTCTCACCGTAGGCGACGTCCGACGCCGTCAACACCGAGCCGCTGCTTGCACAGTGACCTGTGGGCACCGCAGTTCGCATCGCATCGCTTCACTGAACCAGCCGGACCCGACCGACGCGGACGCTGCAACTGGCTCAACAGTCGTGACCGCGATCGCATTTGGGGCACCGCCGCACGCTTGCGACGCACCGCTCCGACTCGCACCGCTGTCCGACGCCAGCTCCCGCACTCCGGCTTGGTCGCCTGCATCGCAACCTGTCAGCACCGCATCGGGCACCGTCTCGCCCTGCACCGCACGCCTTGGACTCACCGACTCCGTCTGCACGACACTCATTGAGCCGCTGCCTGCACCGCATCGAGGGACACCGCACCTTGCATCGCTCCGTCTTGCACCGCAACCGCGACGAACGCCGACCGGCTCGTACACTCCGTACCAGCCACAACGAGAAAGGTACTGTGACCGAGTCTGTTCACGACTCTGCTGGCCCGTAGCGACGCAGTCGGCTGGAACTGTTGGACTCTGTGTAATTCAGCATCGCGGCAGACCCGGACGGGGCTACCGACTGCATCTAACTTTGCTTTTGTGTTATTCCTGCAAAGAAGAAGTTACCTTATCAAGCATTCATTTTTAAAGTATGGTATTGTGGATTTTTTGTCGTAATTGGTCTTGTCTTGAGTATATAAAAATATTGCTTATTTTTCTAAACTGGTGTGGTGTCCGTTTGTAGTGCTTACACTGTATTACTGTTGGTTATGTGCAAATGCTTTACACACTGCCTCTAGAATAAGCCTGACTGCTCGTGCCAAGCTACCAAGGGGGTGAGCAGGGGTTATTTTAGGAGTGTAACTCCTTACCCTGACTAGGAAGAAGGGTCACTACTTGGACAAAGGTGCAAGCCCTTGCCAACTAGAGATCCCATTTCTAACATTGGTTGTCAGCGGTGAGGATAGGACTTGTGTTTGCACTTGACTTACAGTGATTGGTGTGCACTACTACCATATCGCAGACCATTACGTACCACATACTGGTTCTTTTTCTTTGGCCTATTTTTGATCTTGCCAGTTTTCAACTCACTACTTTTGTCATGCCTGAATCAATTGCATCATCCGTTGCATCTCTGGAAGTTATCTTTGAGGAGGATAGGTTGGAATCCTACGCCGTAAAGGAACTACGAGCAATTTGTAAAAACCTGAAAGTCCAAATTAAAGGCCTCACAAGGAAGGAGGAGCTACAGAAGGCGCTGAGGGCCTGGGTAGCAGCCAGACATGCCAGTGGGCAGCCTGGTAATCTCAGTGAGGAGGTGGAGGAGCCTATTTCCAGGGTGGATGTGCTTTTGGGTGGGGGGAACCCGCCAGGTCAGGCAGCAGCAGTCTGTCCCCAGAGGAGCTGGAGGACAGGCGGGAGGCAAGGCAGTTTGAGCTGCAGAAGCTCAGGCTGGAGAGTGAGCGGGAGGAGAAGAGATTGGCCATGGAGGAGAGGAAGATGCTCTTAGAGCATGAGAGAGAACTGAAGGAGCTAGAACTTAGGAGTAAGTCAGGCTCAGATGGTGGCAGCAATTCGTCCAGGAAGGCAGACAGGATTGTGCACATTCCCAAGAATGTAGGCAAGGAGTTCAAGAAGGGGGATGACATACAAAGGTGGTTTCAGGGTTATGAGGCAGCCATACACATGAATGGGGTCCCTGAGGAAAATTGGGGAGCAGGATTGTGGCCACTTTTCCCTGAAGAAGCAAGGGATGCTCTGATAGCTTTGGGTAAGGGGTATCACCTCACCTATGCTGACATGAAGGATGCCCTTCTCACTAAGTATGGTCTTACTCCTGAAAAGTACAGGGATCAGTTCAGGTCCAGTAAGAAGTTTGATGCCAACACTTGGTTGGAATGTGTGGATGTGTTCTGCAGGTCGCTGGATGGTTGGGTAAAGGGCAGTAGTGTAACAGATTTTTAGGGGCTCTACGACTTGATTGCATGGGAGCACTTGTCTAGTCTATGTTTTGCAGATCTGCGCCAGCACCTAGTGGATAGTAAGCTAACTGACCCCAGGAAGCTTGCTATGGAAGCGGACCGCTGGGTGAGTACCAGGGTCCACAAGAAAGCGTTTGGGGGAGACTCAGCCAAAGGTGGGCAGGGTCCCCAGCAGAAAGGTGGGGGGACAAGGGTAAAGCACAGGAGTTCTCTAAAGGGCCCCAAACTAGTACCCAGGGTAAAGGTTTCCAGCCCCCGGTGATAAGAAGAAAGGGGTCTCTACAGGGAAGCCTGTTGCGACCGGCCCCCGCAAGTGTTATGCATGTGACCAGGTAGGTCACTTTAAGGGGGACCCCAAGTGCCCAAAGGGGACACAGCCACTCACCGGTGGACAGTCCAAAGTGTTGGCTAGTGTAGCGCTTGGGGAGGAGGGGTGCCCACAGGAGGGTGGGGATCCCGCAGAAATGACCCTTGTCTCACTAGGGAACAGTGAGATGGTCCCAGGAAACCAGGTGCCCCTAACACAAAGAAATATAGCACCTGGGTGACCATCAATGGGAACAGGGTAGAGGCTCTCAGAGACACTGGAGCCAGTGTGACCTCAGTCCGGTGTCACCTGGTGTCTGAGAAGCAAGTAGTCCCAGGGGCATTCCACCAAGTAGTTGCTGTAGACAACTCTGAGCGCCAGTGTATGGTGGCGCAGGTTCCCTTTGAATGGGGGGTCTCAGGTCCCTTGAGGGTGGTTGTGAGCCCTACCATGCCTGTAGATTGTCTGCTAGGTAACGACCTGGAGCAGTCCTTATGGAAGGAGGTTGAGCTCAGGTCTCACTTGGAGATGCTTGGGTTGCCAGAGTGGGCTTGCGTGTCTACTCGGTCAATGGCAGCCAGAAAGGGTGATCAAGAGGACTTGGAGCCTGGAACAGTGGCCCAAGTCCCTGCCAAGAGAAAGGGCAGGGGGCGCGGGAAACCGGCCCCCAAAGTTCCCACGGACCGGGAGGAGGCGGACCTCGAGGGGGACGCCCCGGTGCCTACAGGGGAGCAGGTAGCCAAACTGGGAGACATCTCTGAGCTGACCCATTGGCAGCAAGAAGGGGGTCCCACCAGGGAGGAGTTCGGCAGGGAGCAGAACGAGTGCCCTACTCTGGAGGGTCTGCGGCGGCAGGCTGCAGACCAGGCAGCTGGTAATCAGTCCAAGTCACATCTGATCTACTGGGAGAGTGGTCTCCTATACAGTGAGCCTAAGGTTGCTGAGCCTGGGTCAGCCCGGGTGCTGGTGGTACCCCAGCGCTTCAGGACCTTCCTACTGGGTCTGGCTCATGACGTGCCTTTGGCAGGACATTTGGGGCAGGACAAGACCTTTGACAGGCTTGTCACCCACTTCTTTTGGCCCCAAATGCGAAGGCAGTCAGATGCACACTGTAGGTCTTGCCAAACTTGCCAGGCAAGTGGTAAGAGTGGGAGGAAGGTCAAAGCTCCTCTCCAACCTTTTCCTGTTGTTGGTACACCCTTTGAAAGGGTAGGGATGGATATTGTGGGGCCACTGGATCCCAAGACAGCCATGGGCAACAGGTACATCCTGGTCTTGGTGGACCATGCCACCCGGTACCCGGAGGCAATCCCTCTCAGGACAACGACGGCGCCAGTGGTGGGCCGGGCGTTAATGGGGATCTTTTCCCATGTGGGATTCCCCAGAGAGGTGGTTTCTGATAGGGGGACCAATTTCATATCCAAGTATATGACATCCCTTTGGAAGGAGTGCAGTGTAACCTACAAGTTCACCACTCCTTACCACCCACAAGGAAACGGTCTGGTGGAGAGATTCAACCAGACCTTGAAAGGCATGATCAAGGGTCTAACAGAACCCATGAGGCGTAAGTGGGACGTCCTCTTGCCATGCCTACTCTTTGCATACAGGGAGGTGCCTCAGAAGTCTCTTGGGTACAGCCCCTTTGAGCTCCTGTATGGCCACCCTGTCAGAGGACCTCTGAGTTTGGTAAAGGAAGGCTGGGAGGCAGCTCCCAGGAAAACTCCCCAGGATGTGTTTAGCTACATGCTGGCCTTTAGAAACCAAACTGCCCGCTTCAGGAAGCTCGCTCAGGCGAACCTAGAAGCAAGCCAGGAAGAAATGAAGAGATGGTATGACCAGAATGCCACTCTGGTCGAATTTCAACCTGGGTAAAAAGTGTGGGTCATGGCCCCAGTGGCACCTTGTGCCTTGCAGGACAACTGGACTGGGCCATATGAGGTGGTGAAGCGCAAAAGTGACGTCACCTACCTGGTGGATTTGCAAGCTCCAAGGAATACTTTGAGGGTCCTTCACGTGAACCGCCTCAAGCCCCACTTCAAGAGGTCCGAAGTGAGTATGCTCTTGGCGACAGATGATGGGGTGGAAGAGGAGAGTGAGCCTCTCCCTGACCTCCTGTCTACCAAGGAGCATGATGGGTCAGTAGAAGGTGTGATCCTCTCCCCTACTCTGACTCAGGAGCAGCAGGGGGACTGTCACCAGTTGTTGGGACAGTTCGCCCCACTGTTCTCTCTGACCCCCGGTGTTACTCACTGGTGTACCCATGACGTGGACACTGGTGACAGCCCTCCTGTGAAGCACAAGATTTACAGGTTGACTGACCGGGTCAGAGCCAGCATCAAGGAGGAGGTCTCTAAGATGTTGGCGTTAGGGGTGATTGAGCCCTCCCACAGTCCTTGGGCCAGCCCAGTGGTCTTGGTCCCAAAGGCTGCTGCGCCCGGTGCCACTCCAGAACTCCGGTTTTGTGTGGACTACCGTGGGCTCAATGCCGTCACCAGGACTGACGCGCACCCCATCCCCAGAGCTGATGAGCTCATTGATCGGTTGGGAGCTGCCCGGTTCCTCAGCACGTTTGATTTGACGTCTGGGTACTGGCAGATTGCCTTAACCGATGGGGCCAAGGAGAGATCAGCATTCTCAACCCCAGAAGGTCATTACCAATTCCGGGTGATGCCCTTTGGGTTGAAGAATGCCCCTGCCACCTTTCAGAGGTTGGTCAATCAGGTGTTGGCTGGGCTGGAGGATTTCAGTGCCGCCTACCTGGATGACATTGCTGTGTTCTAGTTCCCGCTGGGAAGAACATTTACAGCACCTTGAGAAAGTGTTGAGGGCTCTGCAAGATGCAGGCCTCACGATCAAGGCCAGTAAGTGCCAGATCGGGCAGGGTTCGGTGGTATACTTGGGACACCAGGTAGGAAGCGGCCAGGTGGCGCCCCTACAACCCAAGATTGACACCATTCTGGCTTGGGAGCCCCCAAGACTCTCGACAGAGGTGAGAGCCTTCTTAGGTCTCACCGGTTATTATAGGAGATTTGTTAAGGGCTATGGCACCATCGTTGCCCCTTAACAGAGCTGACCTCTAAGAGGCAGCCCAGGAAAGTGATCTGGACGGAGTCCTGCCAGAAAGCTATTGATGCCCTGAAGGCAGCCATGTGCACGGCGCCCGTGCTCAAGGCACCTGACTTCTCCAAAGAATTTGTCGTGCAGACTGACGCTTCAGAGCATGGTGTGGGACCGGTGCTCTCACAACTGAACGAAGAGGGCCTGGATCAGCCTGTAGTCTTCCTTAACAGGAGACTACTTCCCCGGGAACAGAGGTGGAGTGCCATAGAAAGGGAAGCTTTTGCTGTGGTCTAGGCGCTGAAGAAGTTGAGACCATACCTTTTGGGACTCACTTCCGGGTTCAGACAGACCACAGGCCCCTCAGATGGTTGATGCAAATGAGGGGCGAGAATCCAAAACTGCTGAGGTGGTCCATCTCCCTACAGGGAATGGACTTTACGGTGGAACACCGTCCTGGTACAGAACACGCCAACGCAGATGGTCTGTCCAGGTTCTTCCGCCTTAGTGAAGAGAACTCCAATGGGGTTGGGTAGTTCTCCTACTTTCAGCTGGAGGGGACATGTGTTAGACTTGGCATCTTTTGGCGTGTTTCCCTGACTTTTTGCTTTCTGACCTCCCGGTTTTGACTCTGTTTTTGCTGGTGTGATGATTCTGCGCACTTTCCTCACTGCGGTCCAGTGGGAAAGTGCAAGTGCTCCTGTATAAAATGTGTTATGGATTGGTGTTTCCATGATTGGCCTATTTGGTTTATGTGTCAGTCCCTTGTAAAGTGCACTGCGAGTGCCAGGGCCTATAGACCAAATGCTGTTGGTGGGCTGCAGCACTGGATTGTGCCACCCACGCAAACAGCCCGTAAAGTGTAACTCGGGCCTGCCATCGCAGAGCCTGTGCGCAGCCTGGGGCTGCCATAGTCGACTTGGCAAGTGCACACACTTGCAAGTCCCTAAACCTTCCCTTTGCTACATGTTAGTCACCCCTAAGGTAGGCCCAAGGTACCCCTGTGGGCAGGGTGCGTTGTACGCGAAAGGTAGGACATGCCCGGGTGTGGGCGGCATGTCCTGATAGTGAATTACAGCCTAGTTCGTTTTTCACTATTGCAAGGCTACCTGTTCCCCTAGGCCAGAACGGGCGGTTTTGATTATTACAGTATATAATCCTAACTGACCCCGGGAACATGGTAGAAATTCGAGTTTAGTATGCCTGGACTCAGAATGATAAAATGCAGCTTTTAGTAAGGTTGGTTTTACCATTCTGGGTTTGAAAATACCACTTTTAGAAAGTGGGTATTTTCTTGCCTAACCATCCAAGCCTGCCTCTGCGAGGTTGTGTATTCCGTGTCTGGAATGTGAGTGACCGGGGCTGGGGGATGCCAGGAGACAGGGTGAGTCAGCGCAGGGCTGAATAGCCAGATCGACCTGTAGATGGGTGGGAGGGGTCGCACCTGGGCCCTGAATAGGACAGTGCCTTCCCTCCACAATGCTGGCTCCACCTCCTGTGGTGCGTCTGATGTCCCTGGCCTACTCACTGAAAGAAGGGACGGAGACTTGTCAACAAAGTGCTCCAGAACTGGTTTGGACTAGGCAAAGGCCTCTCTGCCTTCAGAGAACAAAGGAATTTGGGATATAAATATTGGGGCCCTGACCCCATGAATTTAGATCTCGCTGGAATCAAGGAACCTGCCACCTTTCAGAGGTTGGTCAATCAGGTGTTGGCTGGGCTGGAGGATTTCAGTGCCGCCTACCTGGATGACATTGCTGTGTTCAGTTCCAGCTGGGAAGAACATTTACAGCACCTTGAGAAAGTGTTGAGGGCTCTGCAAGGTGCAGGCCTCACGATCAAGGCCAGTAAGTGCCAGATCGGGCAGGGTTCTGTGGTGTACTTGGGACACCAGGTAGGAAGCGCCAGGTGGCGCCCTACAACCCAAGATTGACACCATTCTGGCTTGGGAGCCCCCAAGACCCAGACAGAGGTGAGAGCCTTCTTAGGTCTCACCGGCTACTATAGGAGATTTGTTAAGGGCTATGGCACCATCGTTGCCCCCTTAACAGAGCTGACTTCTAAGAAGCAGCCCAGGAAAGTGATCTGGACTGAGTCCTGCCAGAAAGCTTTCGATGCCCTGAAGGCAGCCATGTGCACGGCGCCCGTGCTCAAGGCACCTGACTTCTCCAAGGAATTCGTCGTGCAGACTGACGCTTCAGAGCATGGTGTGGGAGCGGTGCTCTCACAACTGAATGAAGAGGGCCTGGATCAGCCTGTAGTCTTCCTTAGCAGGAGACTACTTCCCAGGGAACAGAGGTGGAGTGCCATAGAAAGGGAAGCTTTTGCTGTGGTCTGGGCGCTGAAGAAGTTGAGACCATACCTGTTTGGGACTCACTTCCGGGTTCAGACAGACCACAGGCCCCTCAGATGGTTGATGCAAATGAGGGGTGAGAATCCAAAACTGCTGAGGTGGTCCATCTCCCTACAGGGAATGGACTTTACGGTGGAACACCGTCCTGGTACAGAACACGCCAACGCAGATGGTCTGTCCAGGTTCTTCCGCTCTTAGTGAAGAGAACTCCAATGGGGTTGGGTAGTTCTCCCTACTTTCAGCTGGAGGGGACATGTGTTAGACTTGGCATCTTTTGGCGTGTTTCCTGACTTTTTGCTTTCTGACCTCCCGGTTTTGACTCTGTTTTTGCTGGTGTAATGATTCTGCGCACTTTCCTCACTGCTGTCCAGTGGGAAAGTGCAAGTGCTCCTGTATAAAATGTGTTATGGATTGGCGTTTCCATGATTGGCCTATTTGGTTTATGTGTCAGTCCCTTGTAAAGTGCACTGCGAGTGCCAGGGCCTATAGACCAAATGCTGTTGGTGGGCTGCAGCACTGGATTGTGCCACCCACGCAAACAGCCCGTAAAGTGTAACTCGGGCCTGCCATCGCAGAGCCTGTGCGCAGCCTGGGGCTGCCATGTCGACTCTGCCAAGTGCGCACACTTGCAAGTCCCTAAACCTTCCCTTTTCTACATGTTAGTCACCCCTAAGGTAGGCCCAAGGTACCCCTGTGGGCAGGGTGCGTTGTAGGCGAAAGGTAGGACATGCCCTGGTGTGTGTGGCATGTCCTGATAGTGAATTACAGCCTAGTTCGTTTTTCACTATTGCAAGGCTACCTGTTCCCCATAGGCCAGAACGGGCACTTTTGATTATTACAGCTTATAATCCTAACTGACCCCGGGAACATGGTAGAAATTCGAGTTTTGTAGTGCCTGGACTCAGAATGATAAAATGCATCTTTAGTGAAGTTGGTTTTAACATTCTGTGTTTGAAAATACCACTTTTAGAAAGTGGGTATTTTCTTGTCTAACCATCCAAGCCTGCCTCTGCGAGGTTGTGTATTCCTTGTCTGGAGTGTGAGTGACAGGGCTGGGGGATGCCAGGAGACAGGGTGAGTCAGCACAGGGCTGAATAGCAAGATCTACAGGTAGATGGGTGGGAGGAGTTGCACCTGGGCCCTGAATAGGACAGTGCCTTCCTCCACAATGCTGGCTCCACCTCCTGTGGTGCGTCTGATGTCCCTGGCCTACTCTCTGAAAGAAGGGACGGAGACTTGTCAACAAAGTGCTCCAGAACTGGTTTGGACTAGGCAAAGGCCTTTCTGCCTTCAGAGAACAAAGGAATTTGGGATATAAATATTGGGGCCCTGACCCCATGAATTTAGATCTCGCTGGAATCAAGGAACCTGCCAAGACAAAGAGCTGGAAGAGCTGCCAGGAGGAGTACTGCCTCTTTGCTGTGTTGTTGCTTTGTTGGGTTGGCCTGCAGCTGCTGCTTCTGCCTTGGGCAGTGAAAGGACTGAACTTTCTACAAACTTGTGCTGAGTATCTCCAAGGGCCTGGAACCGAGCTGGCCTCTGGGTACCGCTTCTGGAACGCTGTTTCAGTTGCCACAGAGGAAGGGAACCGCAACCGACTCCGTCAACCGAATCCATCCCTGGCCGGTGACCTGTTTGCACCGCAGACCGCATCGCCCGCTCGCATCGCAACCCTGGTCTCACCGTAGGCGACGTCCGACGCCGTCAACACCGAGCCGCTGCTTGCACCGTGACCTGTGGGCACCGCAGTTCGCATCGCATCGCTTCACTGAACCAGCCGGACCCGACCGACGCGGACGCTGCAACTGGCTCAACAGTCGTGACCGCGATCGCATTTGGGGCACCGCTCGCACGCTTTGCGACGCACCGCTCCGACTCGCACCGCTGTCCGACGCCAGCTCCCGCACTCCGGCTTGGTCACCTGCATCGCAACCTGTCAGCACCGCATCGGGCACCGCCTCGCCCTGCACCGCACGCCTTGGACTCACCGACTCCGTCTGCACGACGCTCATCGAGCCGCTGCCTGCACCGCATCGAGGGACACCGCACCTTGCATCGCTCCGTCTTGCACCGCAACCGCGACGAACGCCGACCGGCTCGTACACTCCGTACCAGCCACAACGAGAAAGGTACTGTGACCGAGTCTGTTCACGACTCTGCTGGCCCGTAGCGACACGGTCGGCTGGAACTGTTGGACTCTGTGTAATTCAGCATCGCGGCAGACCCGGACGGGGCTACCGACTGCATTCTAACTTTGCTTTTGTGTTATTCCTGCAAAGAAGAAGTTACCTTATCAAGCATTCATTTTTAAAGTATAGTATTGTGGATTTTTGTCGTAATTGGTCTTGTCTTGAGTATATAAAAATATTGCTTATTTTTCTAAACTGGTGTGGTGTCCGTTTGTAGTGCTTACACTGTATTACTGTTGGTTATGTGCAAATGCTTTACACACTGCCTCTAGAATAAGCCTGACTGCTCGTGCCAAGCTACCAAGGGGGTGAGCAGGGGTTATTTTAGGAGTGTAACTCCCTTACCCTGACTAGGAAGAAGGGTCCCTACTTGGACAAAGGTGCAAGCCCTTGCCAACTAGAGATCCCATTTCTAACAGTATACAAGAGAAGGAAAACCTCTATGGGTTCTGGTCATGTGTGACATCTTCAGCCAGTCTTGGGTTTTATGACAGTAATAATTTATATACTGAGATTGTTAAGCCTATGCTTATAATGGGATACGGATAACTACAGATGTCTGAATGTAAAGTTTAGTTGGCTAAAATGCAAGAAATGGCATAAAATGTCCGACTTGGTATGGGCCACTTGACACCTATCCACAAGGAAGAATTGTTATAGAAAAACATACATTTTTCTCCTATTGAAGTGGATAATTGAAATACATTTTTGCTTTGCAGCTTCAAAGTGTTTTTTTCTGTGCATGTTTACTGATCAAAAAGGCTTGTCCTAATTACCAATTCCAAGCATTTCATTTTACTGTGATCCTCTGCTAGGATTTCATGAGCCATTTAAAAATGTGGAAATTAAAGATTTAAGTAAGAATGCTGCAATCGCAGAGTAATTAGCCTAGCTTGGGTTTCCTTTGCTTTCAAACAGGGGTTCTCAGTGGATAAATCTCCATAATGGAATGGTTGTTGTTTTTAGGTCGAGCCTGGGCAGCACATGCGGTGCTCTGCGAGCCACGCTGTATTGGAGTATGTACTTGAAGCCCCACCCACTCTCCACCTATATTTGTCATTGGCTTGTGTCATTGCCCTTCGCAAATGCTGGTTTCTGATTCATGAATAGACTTGTTAGTCCCTCCTTAGTACCGCCTTGTCTTCATTTGTAGCCTCCCATTGAGGTCGCTTGTTACGCGGTACGTGTTATTTACTCTGTAAGCATTATTTTCTTTAATGAGTTTCTCTTACTGCAGGCACAACATGCATGCCTGCAACATTAAGCAGATTCAGCGTGCCATGCGCGCTTTCACGGGGTGCTTTTACAAAAAAATGCATTTGTTAGTCAAATTGACAAACGGATGATTTTTTCGGTAAAAGCGCCCCATTACACACTTTCAATTGCTCATATATTACGGATTAAATCTCCAATGCCAAATTAATTGGTAAACAGTGAACGACAGCTGATCCTTGTAACAAGAGTTTTTCACAACACGAACACCTTTTACTTTTGATAGCTTTCATAAACACCTGGGTAAGCGGCACTATGATGATGCTTACTGGTGACACTAAAAAAGGACTAAAGTAAACACTTACAGGCTGCCGAATTTGCGTGTCTGACCTTTTCTTTTGCCAGGTTGTTGGTGTTCTTTCACTGATCCTGGCTGGGCTTATGGACCTCGGAGAGAGCCCGGTGCGTGGGGAAGAAGCCGTGGCTGATGGGCTTAGCACGGAGCATAGGCGCTGGATGCACAAAGCTTTTTTAAAGGTAATGGAAAACAGACTCCATTTTTTTAGCCCAAAATGTGAATACTAAGGGGCAGATTAACAAGAACTGGTGCATCCCTGCATATTAGCAGGGATGCACCAGTTAAATTGCGACTCATAAAAAAACCCTTGCGCCACCATGGATGGCCGCATTTACAATGCGGTGCACCGTGGCGCAAGGATAGACAGATGCGTGACGCAACTATTCGGCGTAAGGGCAGCGCATTGCTGGATTCGTGTCGCAAGTACGACGCAACTCCAGCAATGGTTAGGAATGCCTATTCCTAACATGCTACGTCACTCCTTACACCTGCTTCAAGCAGGCACAAGGTTTTGAGGCAGTGGCGTCGTAAAAGTGACTTATAATATTCTTCTTTAAAGACGAAGACGAAGCGTGGAGTATAAAATAGATGGGTTTATTGAAGCTGGAGAGAAAGCAGTTCATTTCAGAAAAAGCCTGGGCCAACTGACTCTCGCTGGAATCTGGGCTATCACAAGATTCTAGCTCAAGATTCCATTGACCAGCATTGGCCAGGATACAACACATCCCCAATCGTTAGCACATTAACAATTAAGATAAAATGGTAAAAGATTACACAAAGTCTACAAGTGAGAAGATAACAACATTTCCAAAACAATCAAATGACATATGTGGAATGATATGCAAAAATAATAACATATATACAATGTCACAATTGAGTGATATGATCAGGTACAGTGTGTTCACCATAAGGGTGTGAACACGTGACTTACATTTGTAGATCTATGACATGACATGATCTTTGCACCAAGCTGGTTTGAATTTCAACCTTGAAGCTGATGCCTTATTTGACACATCACTGTTTTGTTGTTTAATCACAACATCTCTTGGTCCAGAAAACTTATCTACATTAGGCCATAAACATTTAGGCACTTTAACAACCTTGCTCATGCTCCACACATTTCCATCAGACAACTCTACTATTTGGTGCCCCACTCTGACTATTTTCATGGGAACAGAAAATTTGGATTCTACAGATTTAATTAATCTTCCCTTCTTCACACGAACCCATTCACCAATATGAAATTGAAGCATGGGACCCCTATGCATCTGAGAAGACTCTTGTTTATCATTTGATAGCCATCGGTGGTCAAACTTTGACACTTTGGAGCTACATGTTACTTTGGAACGATCAACTCTGTTTCTCATTTCCATCATCCACATCTGGTTCAAGTTACACACAGCCTTCCTTCCCCTCATTTTCTCAAACGGAGATATATCTCCTACTGTTCTAGGAGTAACTCTATAATTCCATAATAGATCTTTGAGTGCTTGAGAACAATTCTTTCCACTAGCTAAAGCCAACTGTATACCTTCCTTCAAAACTCTTATCCATCTTTCCACAATTCCGTTGCTTTGTGGATAATATACAGATTTCGTAAATGACTAATGCCATGTTTATCCAAATAATCCTTCATCTCAGTTGACCGTAACTGCACACCATTGTCAGTAACCAAACATTTAGGAAATCCTTCCTTTTCAAGCACTTCATTTAAAAATTGAATTACTGTGTGTGAATCAACTTGATGAACTAATTTAATTTCTGGCCACTGGGATAATTGATCAATAAGAACAATGACATACACCTGACTTTTGGACAAACACATGGGACCGGCAATGTCAAGGGAGATTTTCTCCCTTACCTTTTCTGGTCTAGAAACGGGAGCTTTCTCATAGTTGATAACTTTTTGTGATTTATCACTGATGGCACACTCAACACAAGATCTAACCTTTGTTTCAATACATCTGTCAATGGCCGGCCACCAAAACTCAGAACGTAGTCTGTTTTTCATACTGGACATGCCAGGGTGACCTGCATGAGCCATGTCTAACACTTGTTGTGGCATATCTTTAGGTACCACCAACTGTACACCACTGAAATAACACATCATCTATGACTGATAACTCATTTGCAACATAGAAATAAGGTAATAATTCCTTATCCAAATCTTTCTTATGTGGCCATTGTGAATGGTTATAATTGATAACCTCTTGGATTTCTCATCATTATTGCAGGCATTCTTCCATTCATCTTGTTTATTGCATCCATTCAATACTACACAAATGGATACAACTTTCTCCATGTCCTCATCGATAACGGACTGGTCACATTCCTCCTTAACCGGTAAACGAGATAGGCAATCTGCTAAAATGTTCCTGGCACCTGGAATGTATTCCACACTGAAATGAAAATCTTGCAATTTGTACTGCCATCTAGCAAGCCTTGGTGTTGCTTTACCACATCCTTTAGTAGTAAATAGCTCTACCAATGGACGATGATCTGATCTAACTTTAAATGGGGTACCATACACATATTTACGAAAGTATTCTATGCCCCACCAACATGCCAGTGTTTCTTTTTCCAGAGTTGAATATTTAACCTCAGCATCTCTAAGTGGTCTTGATGCAAAAGCAATGGTAACAAGTTTTCCATCCTGATTCTGCATCAAAACTGCACCAATACCAACATTACTGGCATCAGTAACAATGACAGAACTACAACGCGTGTCAAACGTTGCCAAAGCAGAAGTGGAAGATAATTTTTTCTTAAGATTTATAAACTCTGTGGCACATTCTTTACACCAAATAAATTGTTTATTTTTTTCCATTAAATTTCTCATATGATTGGTCTTATCGGAAAACAAAGAAATACATTTGGCATAATATTCAGCCAAACCAAGAAAAGATCTAAGCTGATCTTTAGATTGGGGTTCTGGAGCTTCCTCAATTGCCTTTACCAAATTCTGCTTTGGTGATATTCCTTTACAACTGATATTATGACCTAAATAGTCCACAGAATCCATTTCAAATTTGCATTTTTCTTTGGTCAATGTAATTCCATAGTTTTGCAAAATGTTAAGAACTTTGCACAAAGTCTCTGCATGTTCTTGCTTATTGCTCCCAAACACTAATATATCATCCTGAAAATATAAAGTATTTTTAACATCTTTAAACAGTTTATACATAACTCTCTGAAATACCGCAGAGGCTGATATCAAACCAAAAGGCCTCCTCTTGTATCTAAAAGCCCCTTCAGGAGTTATGAAGGAGGTGTAAGGTTTGCTATCCTCATGCAAAGCAATTTGATGAAATGCATTAGATAGATACAATGTTGAAAACACAGCAGCCCCTTTTAAAGCTGAAAACATTTCATTTATATTTGGCAATGGGTGCCGATCCACCCACACACATTCGTTTAGGTCTCTCAAATAAACACATAGTCTAATTTTTCCATTAGGCTTGTGGACCACTACCACAGGAGACAACCACTCAGACGATTCAATTTCTTCAATTATGTCTTGCTTACATAATCTGTCTAATTCTTCTTTTAAAGCTTGCCTCATAGATAAAGGAACGTGCCTAACTTTGTGAACTTTAGGAAAGGTATTGCGTTTTTAAATTATTTTATGAACAAAATTCTTCAACAATCCTAGTTTTGATGAAAAGACATTGGGAAATAATTTCTCCCATTCAGTTGTTTTTTCTTCATCAACTTGAGCTATGAAATCACTGTATCCTAGTACCTGTTCAGGATGATTGGGATTTAGAGTAATGAGCAAATCCCTTTGTTGTGGCCATCCTAATAAGCAAGATCCTTCTTTAGCTACATACACATTGGCAAATATGGTCTTACCTTTAAAACTGATTTTTGCAACAAAATATCCCAAAACATCAATAGGTCTATTGCCGTAACCAACCAATTTTATGTCAGATGGTAACAATTGTGTACTGGGAAATTTCTTTAGAAACTGATCACTAATTAAAGTATGTCAGGCTCCAGAGTCAGCCATAACTTCAATATCTTTACCATCAATGTTAACTACACAGAATGGAGAATCTTTTTTCTTATCGTTGACTTCATGGATGCAAAGCATAAATTCCTCAACTAAATCATCTGACTCTTGACATATTTCCTTGATATGAGCAGGTTTGTTCACAAATTTGTTTTTATTCCTACACATTCTGGAGTAGTGACCTTTATTTTTACAATACCTACACATCTGTCCAATAGCTGGACAAGATCTGTCATTTGCTAAATGACCAGGTATCCCACATTTGAAACAAATATAATTGTTTCTTTTTACATTTTGAGTACTAATTTTTGTTTTTTCCTTAAAATTATCTTTTGATGATTTATCATCTGATTTATCATCACTCACCTTTTTTTACAACTTGAACTTCAGAAGTAGGTTTTGCGGCTAATTCTTTCATACCTAACTTCATATCTTCGAATCTATGACTAATGTCAATAGCTTTCTCTAAAGTAAGGTCTTCCGCAGCTAATAATTTCTCTTGTAATTTAGTGTCCCCAATTTTGTGTACCATTTGATCACGCAACATTTGATCATGAAATTCTCCATACTTACATTTCTCAGCAAGGACTCTTAAACCATTGACAATTGAATCAATAGATTCAATGGGCAATTGGGCTCTTCTCAAAAATTTATGTCTAGCAACCACTTCATTAACGTTTTTGATATATAATGTATCTAATTGTGAAATTGCCATGTCATTTACATCAACATCATCATCATCATCTTCATCAAGCAGAATAGGTGGTAAAAGACTTAAAACACGTCTCCCTTCTGCACCTAAACAATGTTTAAGAATAGCCAGCTTACGCTTATCAGTGTACACTTCTCCTCCAATAGCCTCTAAATACGCTTCAAAACCATTCTAACACAGGATCACCTGGATTAGGTAAGAAAGATAACGGTGCAACAATACCTTCCATTTTATAGTAAATACTTATACTATATGATATGTTGTCCAGAGTGTGTGAATCACTGTATTGTGTTCACTTATTCGTAGGAAACCACGATGTTGGATGTCTGCAATAAAAAGGTCTTGTCACTTGGACGAGTGAATTAAAGTTAAAAAAACATAAAAAAATCAATAAAATATGATGACTAGAGTTGGTGTGCAGATCACCGCAAAATTATTAGATTTCCAGTAGTGAATATTCACAAATGGTAGGCCTTGTTGTACATTAAATTGCAAAAATCACCGCAGAATTGACTTTTAATTAATTCAAAATGGCCTCCGATATCCATTGGGCTTGTTTCTATGTTAGGTTGATCTTGCTCAGCCGGTGGAGATCAGGAAACACTTGAGCCAATCACGTGATTGCACGTGGAGCATGCGCAAAGTGAGCCCCTCTTTGTTCAGTCACCAGTCGCTGGACGAAGGAGATGCAGCTGGACGCGCGTGAATCATGTCACAATGACGATGACGTGCGCGGGAAACAATGGAGCAGACTCGCGCTGGAATGCCTCAAGAGAGTGGCACAGGGCCAGATGCGTGGAGAAACAGTCGCAGGTAGATGCTCGAGCCTCAGCGCGCGCACGCAGATGTCGGGTCTTTTGAGGGGAAGACGCTTGCGTCACGCGCCACAACACGCGCACACCAAATTTCAGTCTTTGAAGAAATAAAGTATAAATGGTTCACTGGTACTCACGACCGGAACCAATCGCCGAGTTTTCCCTCTTGGCAACAGCGGAGACTCGCTTCTGAAACTAATCGCCGAGTTCTCCCTCTTGACAACAACGGAGACTCGCTTCTTCGCACACGCCGGATTTGAAGTGCGTGTCACGAACCTCTTGATCTGCTGCGATGTACTCTTTGTGCCGGCAGTGCTCCAGGCTTTTCTACACGTTGAACCCGCTCGTCGCCAGTATAATATTCTTCTTTAAAGATGAAGACGAAGCGTGGAGTATAAAATAGATGGGTTTATTGAAGCTGGAGAGAAAGCTGTTCATTTCAGAAAAAGCCTTGGCCAACTGACTCTCGCTGGAATCTGGGCTATCACAAGATTCTAGCCCAAGATTCCATCGACCAGCATTGGCCAGGATACAACATGACTCAGTGAAATCTTGTAGATTTCACTGCGTCACTTTTATGAGGCTTTCCTGCGTGGGAATGCCCACCCTGCATACATTATACCTGATGCAGGTATAATGTAGCACAGGGCTTTACAACGTGACGCGTCTCCCTAGATGCGTCACGTTGTAAATCTGTCGCAACGTGGCACATTGTTTACGACGCCGCTGCGTCACAGAAGTGACGCAATGGTGGCGTAAAGTTGTCGCAAGGGGCTTGTAAATCTGCCCCTAAGTTATCTACTTTTGCCTGTTTCCTCTTAGAGCACGATCACCCATCATTCCAATTTCAGGGAGGTATTTGGAAATTACTTCCTACAGCATTTTGCTGATAATTTTTAGAGGCTGAAGAGCCAAAAAATTAACAGAAAGCCAAGCCAAGGATGAGCAAAGTGTCTAACTTGGCAGAGCAAAGAGTGGAGCCCTTCTTTGTTTTTTTAACTACCAGCACCGCTAGATACTTTATGACCACAAATGTAGATTTCCAGCTCCGTACCAGTTGGGTCTTTAACTATATTGACACGGTACACCATTTTAACATGGGGCCCCCTTCATTAGTCCACTTTCTAGCTCCATAGTCACTTGCTTTGACCAGTTGTTTCTTCCTCGGAATTTCCGGTTTATCAACTCCATATAAACCTGAGTAGTTAGCAGCGCATCACCGTAGGAGACGCCAGGGTACCCAGGCATGCACTCCATACATCAACGCAGGTTAGTACTATCCCTGCCATAGGGAAACCTTTATCATCCATCATCTTGATCCTTTTCTCTCCCTCCCGTACATCCAGGGTCACACATATAGGCCTGGGCATCTGTACCGCTCTTCATGTTAGGTATAGTGATATGATACACCATGTTAACATGGTGCTCCATATATAGTTTTCCCTCTATTGTCAATATTATTGTTAGAAGCCCAGGAGTCGTGTCTCCATTGGGCTTTCCCCCCTGGATATAGATCATCACCAGTAATTTCAATATATTCCACCAGCCATATCCTGTCTTCCTGCAACATCGAGCCGCAGTAAAGCCCTATTCCACTCTGGTGCTTTCACATATTTCTAAAGTACCGGGACACGTAGACAATAAAACCACATACGTAAATCTACGGTCCCGCATCAGTCGGAAGTTTAATCACACTCATACGGTACACCACTCCAACATGGTGCCCCATAACAAGTCTTCTCTCTACTTTCATAGCTACCATACCATGCGACCTGACAGGTCAGTATGATCATTGCGTGCATTGTTATGTCAGATCCCAAGCATGCCTTGTTTACCTTACGACCGATTGTTTTGTCTTTATAGTGATATGTAGCTTCTCTCCCCAAACCCCAAGCATTTCGGGCACATATTGTTGATTTATCCTTCCAAGTGCTGTCTCTCTCAGGGACGGTAAGTAGGTTGAGAGTTGTAATGATATCAGCATAAGCAACTCACCATAGTTTATGTAATGGGATCCTCAACCTTTTCCTTTTCCCTCTTTCTTCACAGCTAATATATATTCATTTTACCTGCACTAAACATTTGATCTAGACAACCACACTATGAACACGGTTGGATTCAGTTCCCTGAGAGTTATCTCGTAATACGCAAGGTAATAGATCATCGATTTTCAGGACCCCGTCCCCTGGTATTCAAAAATTTAAGATACTTCCACATGTATAACATTGACACACTTATTTTTGTACTTATACAGGAATGGTCACGATCATTGCCAATATTTTCAGCTATCCTTGCGAAACCTTACTCCTCCAGATGAATTATCATTCGAATAGGTATTTCACCTCTTTCTGTCTGCCTAAAGCTTGTCTACTCTTGCACGAGGCTCTAATGGGGCACCTGCATAGCTTCTCCATGGACTTGTAAATATCGACTATTAGCTATCATAACGATTTATCACTTACCCTCTTTTTCTTTTCTCTCTGCGCTCCTTGTTCACTCTTTATGCTCTCCTCCCCTTTTTTCCCCTATGCTATAGAGACTCATTAAAAGGTCTTTGTAGCCAATTCACGTTTCACACTATGATCACACATTTTGGAGTTCCATTTTCTACTTCTGCATGTGTAGTTTTTTCGGGTAACTGTCTTGATGCACATTATCAGCATCTCCATGCGGGTCACAACTCACTGATCATGCTCTTAAAAAAACATCTGATCTTAATTTAAGACAATATGTAAACATAAATCCTGCGGGCAAAAAAATCTAGTTTTGTGTTGTTTTGTGTCCCATGCAGTGTATACTGCGACGGACTCCTGGCGAAGGCTCGCCGAAACACGCGTAGTGTCAACATACCGCCAGCTTCTTTCCATCATTTAGCTACTCGCATAGTGCATTGTCTACAAAGAGCAATAAAGTTTCACCAATTGATGTAATGTATAAGTAAAAAAGAGAAAAAAATGTATACTAATGTATCATATGTACAATTTTCAATGTATTGACTGTGAATTTGGACACCTGATAAAATTGTCAAAATTCTTTTAATATATTTAAACAAAATATCAGACATATATCTACATATATTTATCTAAAGAAATGAAAAAAATCTTTCATAAAAAAATGATGAATAAATAATTTGATAACAATATATGTTATGTTGTATGTTTTTTAACATATATGTAATTGTACCATTCACTTTCTAAAAAAACATTTTTTCTGCCTGCACAATTATATATGAAGTGATTTGCCTAGGTTATTTCCTCAGTTCATATTTTCCTTGTTACTGGCAAGTTTGTCTTGTAAACAGGGGCCCCCTTACTTCCAAAGTTAATGCCCTTCTTTGTTTTGCCATGTAAATCATACAGCAACCCTCATTTAAAACTATGATAAAGGCTGTCTCTTCAAAATTAAAAAAAGTGTATTGCTTTAACATGCAAAACCGTTTTATTTTGGTACATCAGATTGTCACTGAATTGAGAGGCAATGATAGTTTGCTTCATGGGGAGCAGGGTCAAGACTGATTTGCATATGTAAATGACAATGCCTTTTATTATTGCAGGTTTTTTAAACACATAAATAAAAGCCATTTTCATTTACAATGCCAATAGCTCAAAATCTCGCAATTGCGAGACCTATTGCATTGCAAATGCTTGTTTACTGTGCCCCTAGTAAAGCAAGGGCATTGCTAGGCATATAATAATCATCTGTTAGCCAGTGGTGGCTGGTGACTATTCTAGGTCTTGAGGTGTAAAAGTTGGTCACAGGTTTGACCTAGCGAGCGTGCTAAGCGAGCGAGCCAAACTGACATAAGCAGAGTTTGGGATTTTTCACCTGAGGAAATGTTTAAAAAAAAATTCTATGTTTTATTCAAGTAAAATCAAGTAGTGTTATATGGCCATTAGGGTCATTGTCGACATTACTAAGTTAGCATGAGCTCTGCTGCCATGATGCTACTTTTTGCGCACATTACTACATGACTTTATTTTGCAAGACTCTGTTTATGCCTTTCACATGAGAACTGTCTGCTTTTCGTTCTCTGCTAGTTCCTGGAGTTTAGTCTGAACACGATGTGCAAGGTCGATAAACAATGCCCTTTGTTATTCTGTTCTGGTCAGTCCCTAGCACCTAGACAAAACATGCTAAACACAGCTGCACTGCTGGAAACTCGTGCTTTGATATTACGGGGATGCATGTTGTTCAAACACACACTTGGAGAGAGACCTTTCCTTTGAGAAGAGCTATGCTGTTTGTATGATGTAAAGCTTCCATCTAGGCTTTAAGGTATGGGGTCTGCTGACAAAGCCCAGAGATATATAATAAAACTATATATAATATATAATAAAACTTATTCCAGTCAAGGGGAGGGTGGTTAGGTCTTATAGACCTTTTCCCATTGTCTGTATACGATGACATCCCCCTTTATATTCTATGGAATTGTAACAATGCTAATTGTTCTGAGTTTATGCATTTCGCTGCTGGTAGTGGCTCGTATACTGCATCATAAAGCACAATAGTTAAAATAAACATTTTGAACTATTACTGTGACTCTGCCTATTCTTATTGTGGACAAGCACAAGTGAGTGAGCGAAAGGGTATGTCTTGCTACCGCAATTCCTGAGAGAGTCGGGAGTGTTGTGTTCTGGGTTTTCTAATCATTTGTAGCTTCGTGATTATGTAGGAGAACGAATGACACACTATAGCTAGTCAGTTTTGGGATTTTGGGTACTAAGGTGGTAGGAAGGTACAACCCCTATTCACTGAGGTCCTGTTTTCCTGCGCATAGTTCTGTGTATGTGCAGAATCCCCGCAACAGTAGTACAGATTAAAATAATCCTGGTAATAACCTTTATGAGTACCAAAAGAACATATTTGCAATACAGAATTAGCATTAACAAATCAAATCATATCCTTAACATCCTTCTAATAAATTAGGGAATTCATGGAGGTTCAAATGTTGTCAGTGTGACAGAAGAATTGGCTGGTTGTCCAGATAAGAATGAGGAAAATGGCAACCATAACAAATCTCTTTTAGTCAGGAGCTATATGTATTTCACATTTACTCTATCTAATCTGTGATTATGACATAATATATTCCACCATCCTATAAAGGTGTTATTGGGAGTGTCTATCCAGCTTAATGTAATATTTTACAAAGCAATTGCAATAAGTAGATCAACAACAAATTTCCTAACCACGAAATCAGTGTGTGAAACATGAGAGCAACCACCTAAAACGTGTATTCTATAAAACGGCATATACATTGAACAAATATCAGTGATCCCAAACCTGTATCCAAAATAAACAAACCTTTGGACATTCAAAAACGTATTCAATGTGAGAAGTTGGCCTGGCATATGCTGTCCACTAATTATAGTGGGCACCTTGCACCAGTCCAAACAACCCCTTATTGGAGATAGGTTAAAGACAACCTTATTGAAAGCTATCCTAGTGGTAGCTATGGAGAGCAGCCTTCAGGCTAAGTCTTGAAGGAATGTAAAGCAGCTTGTTTTACCAGTCTATAATCTCTTGAGTGATCAAATGAAAGAGCACCACACCAGGTATATATTCAAAATATATGTATTTATTGCTAAACACACCCCTCTAGTCTCTTTATGAGGCTAGAGTTCGAAGTACACAAGTTATAAGTTATTTAAACACAGTAATAGCACAAATACACGTTTGGGCCCTAGGGCGTACCAAACCATATACCAATAAAGTGGTATAAGAACCACGTCTGAACTAGACACTAGGCCTAGAGCCTCTAGAAGTGCTTGGACCACAAGGAACCACCCAAGGTAGTGACACAGGGGACCCACGGGGACGCGTGCAGTGTAAATACACAACCGCGAGACGCCGTTAACTTCTATGGAGAAAGTCGCTATCAGGAAATTAAAGACAAGGGACACTTAAAGGAGGACTTGGAGCAAACCCTTTGAGAACTAGGTTGTTCTAGAGTCTCTACCCACGGGAGCACCGGAGTACTCTTGTTACCTCACCCAGGGAAGCCGGGTGCATAGGTGCCTTTCGGGGTCGGGTTTCGTCGTCGATTTGAATGGCGATCTGCTGCAAAGTGCTGCTGGCGACCAAGTGGAAAGTGTCCGGGTGGATCCAAGAGTGGATCGGAGATCTGAAGAACCTGAAAGCAGAGGGGACAGAGTCTGGGTCACTAGCCAGTGACCAGGAAGACGATGAGCAGATGCCCACCGATGTCGAGTGCTTCAGGTAGGTTGACGGTTGTCTTAACTCTTCAGCCACGAGGTCCAGGAGGCGTTGTCGGTGACCAGGAGCAGGATTCGGGCTGATACATAATGTCTGTCGATGTTGAGGTGTCGGCGACCAGATTGGACCCAACAAGCCTTGGCAACGGCAAGTCTTGATGAAAGTGAAGAATGACGATGATGCAGACCAGCAAGGTCTGAGGAACTCACCCAGCAAGGGTAAGTGAGGGCAAGCCTGGACCAACCAGGGAGCCCAAGAAGAAAAGGATTGGCCTTCGGGAAGGGCTACTAGCCAATGGGCTAGCGACCACAAAGGAGCCTCAAGACGTCGCATGTGGAGCTGGCTCACAGGATACTCGTGGAGTGGAGGCCAGTGATCTTCGGTGCAGTTGGTGCTGGAGGCTAGGGCTACTCGGAGCCCAAAGCACGATTTCGTGGGAGACCCAGAAGAGGATGCACTAGCAAATGTGTTTGGTGTCCAGGGGTCATGGTTCCACGTTACCCACGACAGCTATGGGCCTCAGCTTTGCTGGGGACTCAGGGCAGCCTCGGGGAAGTCTGGAAATCCACCTCTGGTGATGCAAAGACTTCGGCGTCCGACGGGAGCTTAGGCGATGCAGACCGGACAATTGCTTCTTTGGTGCCTGCCAAGCAGGGGAGTCACTCCTTGACCCCAAGGGAGATTCTTCTGTCCTCTAGTCTTGAGTAGAGCATCGAAGGTCCAGGATTCAGTGTCGGAGTTTCGTCCAGGGATAATCTAAAGTCCTAAGGACTGGGTTCCTATGCTTATACTAAGTTTAGGGGTTGGACTACTCTGTGGCCCCACCTATGGGTGGGTCAGGGCAGAGGGGTGGCTACACCCCTTTCCTTTGTCCAGTTCGCGCCAAAGCAGGGGCTGCAAGCCCCTGATCCGGTTTGAACTGGGGTATGCACAGGGACACCAAGTGTGCCCCCAGTGCAGGACTTCAAAGCACCCAAAAGTGCTCCCGCCTAGCCCCAATACACACTATCCTGTCTGGGGAGGTGGTCACACCTCCCTGGGACAGGAAACATATTGTCCAGGCCTCTCCTGCCGGAGTTTCGGTCAGCAGCAGGAGGCCAGACTTGTGTCTGTGGCAGCAGCATCCATTTTGTGATGCCAGGGCTTTAGAAAGAAGTTACCGGCCAAGCCAGGGTTAACATGTCTCTCCCTCTAGAAGGGTGGAATGCTACCCCCGTCGCCAGAATTGGTGGGGGGGTAGTATTCCAAGATGTTTGACACCAAACACGACATGTTTCGGTGCAGCCATTCCAAAGTTAGCATTTAACGCGAGGTTATAATGCGCTTAAGAGTATATGGTCAGGCTGCACTACAAACAGCATCAGAGAAGGGTCTCCGAACGCTGCAGAGGGGCCCTGCTCATGCAGGGGCACCCTCTCACATAGGAACCACGCACTCTGCCTTCAGGATTGATAAGGCCTGCCATAGGAGTGACTTATAGGTTTATATGTGTGTATGTATTTAGTGATATAGGTAACCTATATCACAGTAAGGGGTGCATGCACTACCTTACCCAGGCTGCATTAGCAGACCTGTGGTGTCAGTTTGGATGGCCTTCCAGGGGTGGCATAATACACGCTGCAGCCCCTGGTAGGCCTCTGAGGTACCTATGCCCTTGGTACATAGTATACCATATACTAGGGACTTATAAGGGCACTCCAGATTCCAATCAGAGATGTGCCTAAGGCACATGGAAACCTTTTACAGAGAAAGCAGATAGACTGGGGCCCTGAATAGCAGGATCCCAGTCCAACTAAGTCATAAACCAGCAAAACACCATAAAAAAAGTGGGGGCAACCATATAGTCAGATTCCACCTTCCTACATGCAATATATCACTATTTTCATTATTACAAGACCATCATTTATCTATTGATAATGTAAGCCTGAAAAGTTAATTGGTTGTTAAGAACAATCTATTATGAAAAAAAGAAAAATGTTTGTGTAGTGCTATCCAAGTGAGATGTGGAGTGCATTTTAGACCAAATCTTGTTACAGATTCTGATAGAAAAACATGTTGTAGATCAGTTTCCCATTGTAATTCCACTTTAGATTTTGGTCCGTCTACAAGAACTATATCCAAATCCTCATATAGGTAGGAAGCACTCACTTCAGTGGAAAAATTAAAATCAATAGATGAATCTTGACGATTGTGGTTCACAATTGGAAATGAATAAGAGTTGTAAAATGATGGCTTTTAGTTGCTCATATTTGGTGGCTCATAAAATTTAAGAAGATCTCCAACTGAAAAAAGCTATCCCATTGTTACAACAACCTTATATATCCAATCTCTCCAGATGAGTACTCTGTTATGTAGTTAAAATATTTTGTTATACCACATATGAGAAATTTTCATTTTATTGAGATTTGAAATTGAGCATATAAGTATGGGTTCAGCTAAAGATATAGAACGAATTATAATAGGTGAAGAAAAAGAACTTAGGGGGTTGTGAGATGTAAACCATATCCTTGACTAAAAAAGGTGTAATAAGGGAATGCTCCAGTCTGTGCCATATTTTAAGGGTGGAATTAACATTATTTGATAAAGAGGTCCAAATCTGTTTGAGGGTAAAAACATGATGGCACTTCATAAAGTTAGAAAAGTTTAGTCCACCAAAAACTTTAGATTTCTGAAGCTTACTTAACGATTTTCTTTTCTCTTGTTCCACGGAAACTAAATCAACAAGCTATTTATGAATTTTTAAAAAATCGGCAGGTTAACAGGAAGCACAGATAAAGAAAAATTTATATTCAGCAACAGCATCTTTTTAATAGTTTCTAGTGTGCCTCACCATGAGTAAAATAAAGGTTGCCATTTCTCTGACAAATTTAGTATTTTTTGTTTCACTGCATCAATTTCGACCGAAATATTTTCCTTAATGGAATCAGAATACATAATACCTAGACAGTTGATATTTTTAGAATTACATGTAAAGCCAGAATCTTTAAATATCACTTTTAGACAATGTTTATTAAGGGCAATAACTTCTGATATATCTATATTTAATGTACGGCTGGGTGGAACTCGTGGAGTTTTAATCTGCGGAATTCTATGGAGTTACATAAAAACTCAGCAAGATTCTGTGGAGTTCTACCCACCCCTCATTAACACTTTCCCTTGTCTGGGAGAGCCTGCCCGGACCGGCTGAGCCACCAGGTATGAATGGCTTTGATGTGCTGTCTCTCAGCCTCTCTCAGCTCTGCTCTCTCACACTTGGGAATGCCTCTCCACTCTTCCTCAGCCGGCTCTCGCTGAATTTCTAAGGACCTGATCTGCAACTGCTTTCCAGAGGATGGCAAGCTACCTGCGAAGCCCGGCTGCGGACCAAGAATCCCAGACCTTGTGGAGCCTCACCAAGTGCCTGGAAACCTATCTCTCACGCATAAAGCCACTGGAAGAGGAGAACGAGCTCCTCAGAAGTGAGATTGAGTGCATGAAGGGGGCACGGTGGAGAGGTCAAGGAGGAGAAAGTTTGAGGATGAGATTAGCACCCTTTTGAACGAGCTGGATGATTGCTTCCGAGATGAGAATCGAGTGAAGTTGGAGAGGGACAGACTCACAGACGAGATCGAGCTGGTGAAGATATGGTTATGTATTCAGAGTCTCAATGTCTCCTTCATTAAACAGGGTGGGTCAGAAGAAAATGTGTTTCTGAAGGCATGATCAGGAGAAGAGCTTGCGGCCGATACGAATGACATGGTTTGGGTTGACTAAAATGATGAAATGGGTGGAGGGGGAGATGATTGGTCGACTGCACCAACCCCTGCTATTCACACCTTTCATTTACTGCAGAGCAAGACACTTATGTGAAAGCAAAGCACATATCTTGAACCCATGTGCTCTTAATATCCCTTACTCTACTGGATTCC
The DNA here is from genome assembly GCA_963921515.1 of Calotriton arnoldi. Taxonomy (NCBI): domain Eukaryota; kingdom Metazoa; phylum Chordata; class Amphibia; order Caudata; family Salamandridae; genus Calotriton; species Calotriton arnoldi. Next base: position 246,511 of record CAWUFW010015655.1, read on the forward strand.
TAGTTATTGGCACCAGCCACAGCAGACAGAATCTACCTGCAAATGCCACACAGATGCTAATCCAAGGGACCACTGATCGACATGTGAATATTATGGTACCCTTCCTCATGAAATGACCATTCATTTTAATCAATTCATAGGTTATGTTCCATTCAAGACTCGTTCAGTCCCCGCCACCAGCGGAGATAGTGGCACACAGTTATATACATATATATCTAAGACCCTTGCCACCCAGGATACCAGGCTACAATGCATGTAAATTGTTACCCACTGTGTTTAGCTGACCTGCAGTGAAAACCAGGAAAAGTGCTACGTTTATTTAATTTTTGATGGTCAGATTGGTAAAGAAACCAGTACTTTATTTACTTGCAAATCTGGGACATCCGCTTGATGCACAGCTTTTTTTATTAATTTTACGGGGGTCCAATAGATGGCAGCATATCTACATATTGTAGCCAAACAATAGTTGAGAAATCCGTTTGGCTTGTGAGCTTTCTGGGGTCTCTAAAATACAGGGCACATCTATTGTAGGAGTGGGTGCTAGGTGGTAAACTCCGCCACGTGGCAGTTGGCAAAGTATTTGCCGAACTCCGCTCTCCAGGCAAAACTCTGCGAACTCTGCCAGTAGAGCAGAGTTTACAGCCCACCCCTAATTTAATGTATACCGCAATATATTAGAATATTCCATTAATAAATGAAAACATTCATGAATAGTAGTCAAGAGTAAGATACAAAGAGGAGAACATAATCAGCATATTCAGTGAATTTGACCTAATTTCCCTATGCTTCTAGCCGGAGAAATTGCAAAATCTACAAAAAGAATTCCAGAAGAGGTTTCAGAGACAATATAAAAAGCAAAAGATTTAATGGGCAACCTTGTCGAGTGTCTCGATGTAAATTAAAAATATGGGGATTGTAAGTCATCAACAAAAATAGAGGTCGTAGATGCAGAATAAAGCAAAGTCATATATTTGAGAATTTGAGAACTAAAACCATGGCATTTCCATGCTCTAAATTTGAAGTCCCAATTAACATGATCAAATGTTTTTTGCCATCCTGTGTTATGGCTGCAATTGGAGTAGTTCTTTTGGAAGCCAGGTGGATAATGTTCAGAAAAGTAGTAGAATGATCATTAAGCTTCATGCCAACCAAATCAGGAATTACATGGTTGATGAACAGAGCCAAGATCTTCACAAAGATCTTGTAATCTGTATTAATCAGTGAAATGGGTCCCTAGTTATATGGGGATTTACTAACTCCCATACCCTCCAGACTATTGAGAACTCCTTTTGGAAAAAACTTATTGGTTTCCCAGTAAGTTGTTCCAACTTTATATGCCATGCCGAGCTGGATGTCCCCTATATTGACAATATAATTAGGTTGGCACTGATACTCTTATGGCATTCGATCTGGAGAAGAGCATCAGAAAATCTCACACAGAGGCTAATAGAAGATTGCCTTACTTTGGAACATGTCCAAAGGATTCCGTGGGTATCATATATTAAAAACAGTCTCTCCTCTCTTGGTTTAGATCATTTATTTTCATCTCCATTAAATTGCCCCACAGTCTCAAAAAAGGAAATAAAAACACTATTTCTCAAACAAAGGGCACTGGAGCAACTCAATCTGAACTGCTCAAAAGCATCTGTTAAAGTATGCTTAGAGGGCCCAATTGACCAGCAAGGTGCACCCCCATATTTATCTTACGTGACTAACCCACATCACCGATTTATCCTAGTGAGGTTTCGACTGAACTTTATACCTTGCATGTTTTCCTATCCAGCAGGCATCTTCTCTACCACTGACCTCCCTCCTTGCCCATGTGATGGCTCTTCTTCCCAATCAAATTTACACATTTTTTTTTCTGCAAGTTTTATAAGGCCCACTGCAACAAATGTATCTGGCCGCTTATGCGTAAATATCATCTTATTTAATGTCGTCCTGGTCTGTACTTTTTACAATCATTGCCTGGCCAATTAGTATGCTATTCTGTGGCCTCATTCTTATTTCTTTCATGGAAGACTAGGCGGCTAGGTGAGTCTGTCCTATGAATTGTGCACCCTAATCCTGTTCTTAAATCTAATGTTTTTATATTCTTATTTTATATTACTGTCAGCATTTGCACTACGAAAGCTGTATTTTTAATGTGTTTTTTTAATTTTTTTATATTGTGTACTTTGTACTTTTATGATCTTATAATTTAAGTATCGAATAAAGTGATTTGACTGAGTGACTGGGTCCCTAGTTCCCACAAAAAGACAAGTCATTGCCCTTCTTTGGAATCAAACAAAGCATAGCTTCAAGAAAGGTGCCATTTGCTGTGCTTATTGAAAGAAAGTGTTCATTCAATACAGTAACTTTGGAACTAATATCTGAGAAAATTGAGAGTAAAACACAATGGAAAAACCATCTGGGCCGGCAGCTTTGTCTTTAGGTAATTTTGTAATAGCTGCCTGAATCTAAGCCACTGATCTGTCTACATCTAAAGAACAAAGGTCAACTAAATGAGATTGATTTTTAGGAATGAATTGAAGAAATTGTCCATTGCATCTTCTGATTGAATAAGTTCTGGAGTATACAATTGGTTCTAATTATCCATGTAACATTTCAAGGTTTTTGATTCAGTGCAATGTCTAATGCCATGCTTATCAGTTATGACATTCATTTTAGATTCTTGCTTTTTAACTTTTAGGTAATTTGCTAAACATATGCCTACATTGTTACAGCCCCCATAATATTTTGAGTTGACTTTAAATGGAGATCCCCTAGCACTTTCAATAGATTGTTTATTAAGCTCTAAGTTAGCCTTAGTTGATCGAGCTAAAGTATCTCCTTGGTTGGATGAAACATATTCATCTTAAAGATTTTTAATATTTTTTAGCAAAGTAGAAGTTTTTTTAAATGCTTTCCTTTTTTAAGTTGCAACATAGTCAAAAATAAAACCCCTAGCAGTTGGTTAAATGCTTCCCAAATAAAATTAATTTTGGCAGCTGTATTAGGATTGACATCAAAGAAGTCGGTGAAAACTTTTTCAAGTTTCTCAACAAAAATCTTATCACTTAGTAATGCGTTATTAAATCTCCATCTTTAGGAACGTAAACTATCTGTCAGTAGATCCAAGTGAACTATGACTGGGGCATGGTCTAAAATGAGGATAGAACTGATTTCGACCTGTGCCATAGATTTCAAAACATTATGGGTTAAAAATATATAATCTATCCTAGATCTAGATTGATGTACTGGGGAGAAAAATGTGAATTCCATAACATCAGGGTTAAAGGTTCTTCATGCATTAACTAACCCTGTTAAAAGTATTGATTTTTTTAGGGACATATTTAGTCTTTGAGCTTCTATCAATGAAAGGATCCATTAATTGTTTGCAATCCCTACCCACAATACCATTATCATTCAGACAGGAAACTAGCTGAGTGGAATACTTGTCCAAAAATTGAAGATGAACTCCTGTTTGATCATAAACATTACAGATAAAGAGTGGGACATTAGTTACCTTACTAGTTAAAAAAAATCTGCCTTCTTCATCTTTAACTTCAGTATCAAGAGTCAAGGATTAGTGAAATAGAATAATTATACAATATTTGTGGTTATTAGCAGGAGGGCAGAAAACATGACCAACCCAAAATTTTGTTTAGAGAAGCATTATCCTTTTCCTTAAGGTGATTTTCTTGCAATAAAGCAATCTGATATTTTAACTTAAATAAGTGTGTTAGTGCTCTTTGTTTTTGGCAGGGTTACAAAGACATTTAACATTCGAGGAAACAATACGTAAATTACTCATAAGGGACAGTCAATGATAGAGATAAACACGAGATATTTATATAAACATGTATTACATATGATGGGATCTGTAAAGAAGTGTTCAATATATGAATAAACAAAGCAACAATAAAATATGGTTGTTAAGAAAATGTCAAAATGTAACAAAGGAAAAGGGAGAAGATAGAAGAAATTTTAAAAAGAAGAAAGAGAGTAGAAAAAAGAAAGAAAAGAGAGGAGAATAAAGAAGCTCTGAGTGGTGAGCACAAAAGAGATGGCGGAAAGCCACAAGACTTTAACTATCAGAATCAAGTAATGAAAATAAAGAACAACATGAGCGGGAGAAGGTTGAGCACAAAAACAAATCCCGGCCAAAGGCAGCCCCCAGATATAATGAAAAAGGAAAGATATAAGAAAAAGGAAACAGATAGTAGAATATAAAATGCAGAAATTATAAATGAAAAGAAAGATACATTATTGAAAAATTATGAACACTTAGCAGCAATGAGTGAGACAAAAACACTGGTGGAATCAGGGGTAAGGAAACATATAGAGACTGGAACAGACAACACATCAATCCAAACTTCATGGACAGACAATACACCTGTGAAGGGGAAAGTTAAAAGCAATAAGCAACATATTAGGTCACTCAGTGAAGAGAATACAATACATATGGAAATATGGCTTTTAGCTTAGCAGTGATAACAGAAAGATTCAAGTTTTGCCAAATTATTTCGCTTCTCTCTTATGTATGTGAATAAATTTTTTCATTTCACCTAGAATGTTGAAAGTAGACCTTTTGGGGCCGATTTCGATTCGGGCCGGAAAACGTACCGACCGACTCGGTACGGGAATTTAGTCCGACCGACACGTACAGGCGTTGCCCGACCTGCGTAGTATGATGCAATGCATGTGAATCACGACCGACTCGTACGGAATACAAGCCGAACGACCGATCCGCACGGAAAACAGATATCCGGCCGGAAAACCACGCGAATTGAACCGACCGACACGCACCAGGAATGAACCCGAACGAAACGTACCCGCGAACATCGACCCGCGCAGTACGATGCAATGCGTGGAAAACCAGACTGAGTCGCACGGAGCCCAAGCCGTACGACCGACACGCATACAAAATCGAGCCGAAGCAACCCAATACCCCGCGACCGACGCGTACGCCGCACATGAAACACAGCAGAAACACAGCGTGAACGACTCGGAGAAGCTCGCACAAGACAACTGCAGGGTCCTACTCAGTCAGAAGAACGTCTCCTACATGCACAAAAACTACAAAGGAAAAATACAAAAAAAAGGGCCAAACAAGCAATTACAAAGCCAATAAATACTGGGGGGGGGAAACATGGAACAAAGACACACCCACAACTCCACCCATATAAAGGACACAAATCCTGACAATGATCCTTTGCAAATTCAACTGACCTGCCAGCACAGAACACCATCAGACAGCAACCACAGACACACTCACAGCTCATCCATCACACAAGCCACACACCATCAGCACCTCAACAAATAGCACCCTCACATACACCCAGCAAAACTGACACTCACACACCCTCACTTGCACACCCACGCATACATCAATCACCACCACCACCCATCACCATGCCCCCAAAGAAGAATCCAAAGTTCCTAGACAGTGAATTGGAAGTCCTGGTAGATGGGATCCTCAGGGTAGAGCCACAGTTGTTTGGTACATTGGTCCAACAGACCCCCATGTCACAGAAAACCAAGATGTGGGAGAGGATCGTCGACATGGTGAACGCACAATCACCATGTTTGCGCACAAAGGAAGACATCCAGAACAGGTGGTATGATGTGCGCAGGAGGGTCAAGGACCTACTCAAGAAGGACTACGCCTTGAGCCAATACACCGGCAGTGGCCCTCCTGCCAAACCAGTATACCTCAGGCCCTGGGAGGAGAAGGTGCGGGCCATCCTACCACCAGTGAGCGTATATGGACTATCAAACATCCCAGAGCCTGGTGAGTACACAACAAATATACACAATATTGTGTGACAATACACACACATCACTGTCAAGGGGATAGTCAAACCATGCACCCTTAGCAAATCCACACCAACCAAAAGATAATCAGCCCAAGATGTGTATGTCAGTCAGATAAACACAATACATGCCATCTCATAGTGATATGTAACTGTGTCATGACATGTACAAACCTAACAACAAATACAGCTAGGCAGTGGCACAAATCTAACCAACAAACACAGTCAGATATGTAGCCACCACCAGAACACCACCTCACAGGGAAGCACACTGAAAGGAAGGAATTCTGTGTATGCTGGTCAAGTCAGTGTAGCCAATAGCATGATGGGACTTGTAGTCACAGATATTGCTCACCCTCACAATTGGCCCATCAACACCACTCTGAACCATGCTCACATCACAGGGAGTGGAAAACAACTGACAAGATGGCTGACACTGGGTACTGCTGTGGGGAGCACAAGGCCCTGCTGGGAACTGTGCACCAACCAACAGCAGGACACCACTGACTGACATCCTGAAAGCAAACTTGCACTCCCTGCAATGCAAGCACGTTCCATGGTGGGATATCTGGCTGGGTGGGAAGGAGGACTGACAGCACTGACCATAGTTACAAGCAGCTTTTCTCACACACACCCTCAACACAAACTCCACACAACTCACCTGGGAGAATGCAATGCCTCACACTCTAATTAAATATCCCACAAAGAACCACCACCCTGGGACATGCTGTGTGAAGCACAGGGACACTTTTGGGACATGTAGCCAAACTAACGCCAGGACAACACTCTCAGCCATCCTGTCAGCACAGGCACACTACCCCACAGGGAAGCAGAGTCAAAAGGAAGGAAGTATGGGCATGCTGGGAAGGGGGTGTAGGCAATGGCATGATGGGAGTTGTAGGCACAGATATTGCTCACCTTCACATTTGGCCCATCAACACCACTCTGAACCATGCTCACATCACAGGGAGTGGAAAACAACTGACAAGATGGCTGACACTGGGTACTGCTGTGGGGAGCACAAGGCCCTGCTGGGAACTGGGCACCAACCAACAGCAGGACACCACTGACTGACATCCTGAAAGCAAACTTGCACTCCCTGCAATGGAAGCACGTTCCATGGTGGGATATCTGGCTGGGTGGGAAGGAGGACTGACAGCACTGACCATAGTTACAAGCAGCTTTTATCACACACACCCTCAACACAAACTCCACACAACTCACCTGGGAGAATGCAATGCCTCACACTCTAATTAAATATCCCACAAAGAACCACCACCCTGGGACATGCTGTGTGAAGCACAGGGACACTTTTGGGACATGTAGCCAAACTAACGCCAGGACAACACTCTCAGCCATCCTGTCAGCACAGGCACACTACCCCACAGGGAAGCAGAGTCAAAAGGAAGGAAGTATGGGCATGCTGGGAAGGGGGTGTAGGCAATGGCATGATGGGAGTTGTAGGCACAGATATTGCTCACCTTCACATTTGGCCCATCAACACCACTCTGAACCATGCTCACATCACAGGGAGTGGAAAACAACTGACAAGATGGCTGACACTGGGTACTGCTGTGGGGAGCACAAGGCCCTGCTGGGAACTGTGCACCAACCAACAGCAGGACACCACTGACTGACATCCTGAAAGCAAACTTGCACTCCCTGCAATGGAAGCACGTTCCATGGTGGGATATCTGGCTGGGTGGGAAGGAGGACTGACAGCACTGACCATAGTTACAAGCAGCTTTTCTCACACACACCCTCAACACAAACTCCACACAACTCACCTGGGAGAATGCAATGCCTCACACTCTAATTAAATATCCCACAAAGAACCACCACCCTGGGACATGCTGTATGAAGCACAGGGACACTTTTGGGACATGTAGCCAAACTAACGCCAGGACAACACTCTCAGCCATCCTGTCAGCACAGGCACACTACCCCACAGGGAAGCAGAGCCAAAAGGAAGGAAGTATGGGCATGCTGGGAAGGGGGGTGTAGGCAATAGCATGATGGGAGTGGTAGTCACAGCTCAATATCCCCCACCCGCATGGCCCGGCAAGCTCACGCTGAAGCATGCACACCTCACAGGGAGTGAAAAGCCACTTCTAAGATGTCTGACAATGGTCCTATGTTGTGGGGAGTACCAAGCCCTGCTGGGAACTGTGCACCAACCAACAGCAGGACACCACTGACTGACATCCTGAGAGTCAACCTGCACACACTGCAAGGGTGGCATGCTTCATGTTGGGACAACTGGGCTGGGGGTAGAAGGAGGGCCAGATGTCCACCAAATACAACCAATGCTGGCCATGCACACACCTCAACATTCACATTGAAATGCTTCAGGTTGGCAGGACGATGTGCAACCCCAATATCAACCTCTGACTCTGACAACTTAGGACAATGCAATGTACAGGCCCGCATCCAGAGGTACAGTCACATCTGTCAGGTGTGTGAAGCATTGATGCCTGTAGAAACATAACATACATTGTGTGTCTCTTCCAAAAACAGGTGATGATGGGGACACAGCAGTAGACGAGGAGGAGTCCCTGTCCCAGGCTCCGGGGGACACTGAGCTCACTGGTGTGGAACAGCCTCTACCCACCTCGGATGGGGAAGAACTACCTGGCCCCTCCGGTGAGAGTCATCATGCAGCACCAACAGGACCAACATCTGCACCCCCTGCACCCACCCCTCCAACAACTGCCAACACACAGACCAACCCCGCCCACACGGACAGACCAAGGTGCACCGATGACAACAGCACAGGGACCTAGGCCCACCGCGGAGCAACAGACAACAACACCAGTAACAACCGCCAAGGGGGCCTAGGGTCACCTGTGCGTGCCACCGCAGGTCCTGCACATGTCGCCAGGGGTGGTGGGAGGGGTGGTAGACATAGGTCGCTGTTTGCAGAGGGGTCTGGACTGCATGATGACCCACAACTGGCACGCATTGCTGATGCGTACCAGACTAGCACCGGAGAGGTCAGCCAGGTAGTGGGGATCCTCAAGGACATACAACAGCAGCAGGCTGCCCATCATGCCCGCTTGGACTCCCACATGTCCCGTGTGGAGACACACATGTCCCATGTGGAGACACACATGGCTGGCATGGAGTCCAAGTGGGACACATTGCAAGAACTGACAGCGGTGCATAGGGACATATTGACATGCCTCCGCCAGATGAGCACCAACATGGCCACACCTCCCTGTGTGCCCACAACATCTGGTGCTGCAACAACTGACACTGCCACAGGGAGGGAGGATGACTCTGGCAGAGAGTCCTCTACACCGCAGCAGCCTGCACGTGAGGGTCCCCCACCAAAGAAGAGGGGTCGTCCGAGGAAGGAAAACTGAGAGGCCAATGGCCACGCACATCCCCCAGGAACCCAACACCTGTTCTGGACATTCTCCTTTGTGTGCAAACTGTTCACCCTGTTGAATGCAACCCAAATCTCCCACATTACATGGGGAGTTTAAGTTGGACCAATGTATCACATGACTGTTGACTTTACTCAGGACATTTCTGCTACCAAGACTTCCAACTCATCTGGGAACTTTGGATTACAATCCCAATGTACAGCACCCACCATCCTGTGCACTATACTCACACATGTATGTAAATAAACTCACCAATACACCATACTTGCCTCTCTTGTCATTCCAACGTGGTTTCTGTCATGGAGATGATGATCTGCTAAATGACACTGTGCATGCTAACTGCTACATTAAGTACAACACCGTCATGTGAGTCATGGCGACGTGACACATATGAGGGAGACACACCACTAGGGCTACACAACACATACACACCAGGGCCATCTGACTCATCGCCTACACTGATGTTCCCAGGAAATACAGTGCAATGCACAGACACCACACCTATTCACAGTCAGTGTCAACTAGCCCACAGGTGCAGTGAGCAAATGTCAGTCAGATGTGTGACCACAGACAGCGCACATCCCAAAGTGAAGCACAGGTTTATTACACATTTGCAACATGTTGTTTCCACCACAGATGCAAGGTAATCCCACGTGGCAGTGGCCACACAGTCAACAAGTGTAGAAGAAAGAAGGTCCAGGGGTGTGTGACACATCACCTGTAGGGAAACGACAGCTTCCACCCTGGACGTTGAATCACGGTGTCGGGGGATCACAGTTGACCAAACAACTCTGAAAGTACCCTGTGAAGGACAGACATGACACACAATCAAAAGCACTGAAGAACAGGACAGAACTGCAAAACTCATGCCCAATACATGTCACAAGATACCTACACAAAACCAAGTTAGCATGTCAACACTGTTGGGGAGTACAGACTACCTGTAAGGACACATCGCTGCACGCATACAGTCAAGTAGCACATGGCCACACTCAAACAGCACCAGAGCACCACCAACATATATCACGCAAACCCACATCATTGACATGACATCTCTGGATACTCACATTCAGCTGAAGAAGTTGGTGATGAGCTGTGTGCGGACATCACCATCATCATCATCACCATCACTGGCATCATGGCCCAATCCAGGATCCTCCACAGGTGGCGGATGTTGGTCATCGGCATCCAGGATGAGAGGCAACTCCTTCCGCACTGCCAGGTTGTGTAGCATGCAGCAGATGATGACAATCTTGCACACTTTTGCTGGGGCATATGGGAGGGCCCCTCCTGTCTTGTCCAGGCAGCGAAAGCGGCTCTTCAGGAGACCAAATGTCCGCTTGATCACTCTCCTGGTCCGACCATGTGCCTCATTGTAGCGCATCTGGGCTGGTGTCACAGGGTTCCTGAGGGGCGTCAGCAACCACGGCATGTTCGGGTATCCGGCGTCACCTACATACAGACAATTGCACATTAGCTGAGTTGGAAAAGAGGGTGGAATACTACATTGCAGAACACACACAATGGTACAAAGTCAGTACACACCGACAAGCCAGGCACGCTGGTTCCGCATCTGTGACATCATCCTCGGGATGCGACTACTCCTCATTACGTAGGCATCGTGTGCAGAACCGGGGAAACGGGCACACACGTATGAGATGCACATATCTGCAAGACATACCACCAGAGCATTGACCGAATGGTAATGTTTTCGGTTCCTGTATGCCTGCTCATGTGCCTGTGGTGGTACCAAAGCCACATGTGTCCCATCAATGGAGCCAATGACATGCGGCATCCTCCCCAGGGCATAGAAGTCACTCTTGATGTCAGTGAGTTGTTGACGTTTAGGGAAATAGATGTACTGGTTCAGGTATCTCAACATAGCCTCCAAAACATCGCGTAGCACACGGCTGAACATGGTCTGTGACATCCCACCAGCAGACGCCACAGTGTGTTGAAAGGTACCGGTGGCAAAGAAGTGTAGGGCTGCCATCACCTTCACCTTGGGGGTCAGCGCTGTATGGTATGTCCGGCCAGGTTGCAAATGTGGGGCCAACCGCACCGTCAATTTCTCAATCAGCGGCCTGGTGAAGCGGTACCGTCGGATGCAGCCCCGTTCAACCATGGTTGCAAGGTCAGGGAATGGTCTATGGACAGCTGGTGCCCTGCAGTGCATAGGTGAACAAAGAAAGATTGTCAGTCACCCCACATATGTGGCATAGACCATTCTCAATATCACATGATACATCATTACGAGACACAAGTACATGATGTGTGTGCCGTTCTGTAAGGACATGTATGGCACCTACATGGCCGACATCTAACATCACAGTTCAACGTGTGTTGTCAACAAGTCCCAGGTTGTACTATGGGATATCATTAGGCTGTGCCACAGTACCCATGTACTGCTGTCACGTTCCAAACACACACCACAGTGACATGTGAGGACAGATGTGCCCCAGGCATCACAGCTCATTGACAGGTAGATTCCCAGGGACCATGTATTGCCACATGGACACTGGCATGACATGGCGTATCATGAATACACCACAGCAAAACAACCATGACCCCCACAGGTAGTGGTCCCTGTTGCCTCTGCACGACAGACATGGACGTCTGTGACACACACACATGCGCAACATCAAAGTCTGTGCACAAATAACGTGGATGTGGAGACTGTCTCCCATTGTGCACATGGAATCAGAGACATCTGAAACACAACATGCACACAGACTGTGGAGGGCCATCCCTATCGTGGCAATGGGTCACCCTGTGACGTACATACCGTCCAACATGGGACTCCGGGGGTATGTGACATGACATACACATACACAACCTGGAAATGTGACCAGGCCACATGCTCTGAAATGAACAGTTGCACATCACAGTGGTCATGTGCACAACACACCAAGGATTCTGTCCCCATGAACACGTGCACAGCCTGGGAGTGGCTGCCCCCAAGTCCCACCCAAACAAACACATGTTGACCCCCATACACAGAGATGGTAATGCAGCCTTACATGCCTTAGGATACAGTGTGGACAGGTTGTGGTGTTGTAGGTGTGCCCCTGAGTCCCTGGAAAGTAAATGTGGCTGGCATACGTTCACCTGTGACAGGCATGGTGACATATGCGAGTGACTTGTACAGGGACGCGTTGTACAGCAATGGACCGATCGGTGCGCACGGCTTGGCCATTGCATATGATGTGGACCGAAATACGCATTGTACAGCAATGGACCGATCTGTGCGCACGGCTTGGCCATTGCATATGATGTGAGCGGGTACGCGTTGTACAGCAATGGACCGATCGGTGCGCACGGCTTGGCCATTGCATATGTTGTGAGCGGGTACGCGTTGTTTTTCGAAATACGCATTGTACAGCAATGGACCGATCGGTGCGCACGCCTTGGCCATTGCATATGATGTGGACCGAAATACGCGTTGTACAGCAATGGACCGATCGGTGCGCACGCATTGGCCATTGCATATGATGTGGACCGAAATACGCGTTGTACAGCAATGGACCGATCGGTGCGCACGCCTTGGCCATTGCATATGATGTGGACCGAAATACGCGTTGTACAGCAATGGACCGATCGGTGCGCACGGCTTGGCCATTGCATATGATGTGAGCGGGTACGCGTTGTACAGCAATGGACCGATCGGTGCGCACGGCTTGGCCATTGCATATGTTGTGAGCGGGTACGCGTTGTTTTTCGAAATACGCGTTGTACAGCAATGGACCGATCGGTGCGCACGCCTTGGCCATTGCATATGATGTGGACCGAAATACGGGTTGTACAGCAATGGACCGATCGGTGCGCACGGCTTGGCCATTGCATATGTTGTGAGCCGGTACGCGTTGTTTTTCGAAATACGCATTGTACAGCAATGGACCGATCGGTGCGCACGGCTTGGCCATTGCATATGTTGTGAGCGGGTACGCGTTGTTTTTCGAAATACGCGTTGTACAGCAATGGACCGATCGGTGCGCACGCATTGGCTATGGCCTGGCATGGCAACGGACGCGTTTTCGAACTGTTAACGAGTCTGATGCTGTGAATTCAGTTGGCCACCCACAACAATGTTGCAAAATCATGGGTCTCATGAAGTTGAACTTTTGAAGGATGCTGTGGGCGTGTGTAAGTGGTGCAATTCCATGGATTGGCCAGATTCAGAAGATGCAAACGACTTGGACCTATCACTTTGGACTCATGGGACAGTAACTGCCTCAGCAGCACACATATAATGCTGGCTGTACCCCTGAGAGCTCACTTGCCTGTACTACATGCTCCAGGACGACATCTGCCACCACCACTGCTGCTGTCTCTGCATCCTCTGGATCCTGCAATGGCACATACTGTGGAGAGAGCCCCAGCCTTCAGCACTGAGGAGAACCAGGCCCTGCTGGACAGCCTCCTTCCACAGTACAGCAAGCTGTATGGGAAAGCAGGGGAGCAGGTGAGAGTGCTGTCCACTGCCTTACTGAATGTGCATGTTGTCTGACTAGCAAGACTTACAGTGTGCACGCCACTGGCTAGCATGCTCACTGAGTAGTTGTCACCCCCCCATAGTGTGTAGTTACATGCACTGAACAGGTATAGTGCAGTAACAGTGCATTCCAACAAGGTTTTACTTCCCAGGCAATGATACCATGTAGTAACTGCAGGAAAACTGTTCATAGCCATCGCTGCACTGCCTGTGTACATCATATGCCCCTGTGATTGAGACATGTATATCCAAATGTGTGATGCACGGATATGTTGCATGTGTAGTGATGTCCTTTACACTTTGTCATCCTCACAGGTTGATGCCCACCAAAAGCAGGAAATCTGGCTGGACATCGCCCGGGCAGTGAGATCCATGGGTGTCTACAAGCGCCGGATCCGCAACTGCCAGAAGAGGTGGCAGGACCTTTGGGGCTGGACCCGGAGGATCGCAAGGGTCCAGCTGAAGCTGTCGCCTCCTCGCAGGAGGGGTGGACACCGGACCCTGACCCCCACATGCTCAGGATCCTGGCGGTGGTCTTCCCTGATCTGGATGGGCAGCTGAAGGCCAGACAGCAGCAAGGAGGGGTGAGTCCATGACTGCACTGTGAACTTTGTCTGACATGCTATGTGCCCTCCTCTGGCCTGGTTAACCTTCCACAGTACATCAGTCTTGTGGTCCAGGACCCATGTCCCTCAATTGTGACATGCCCACTCCTCATCTGATACCCAGGTGTGGCCCTTACAGTCAGGAAGTTGTGTCACTTGGGTACTGTGTCCTTGCATTTTGCTTAGCTCAAGGTGGGGGTCAGCATTTGTTCCCGTAACTTTGTTGTGGGCTTCATGGGTGGGTCCATTGCTTACACAATGCCTGAGTTCTGACATGTAATCTGCGTGTAACTTTGATATGTGGTCCAATTGCTGATCTGATTCACCACATGTGCCTGGGGTATTTGGCACACACCCATGCTGCAGGTGGGAACAATGTTTGGGCCTCAGGAGTATGTATATCAAGTGTGTCACACATACTTAGCCACCTGCCTACTGTCCAGGGCTCATCCCTCTTTCACGTGGAGCAGGACAGTCATGCCTACTCCAGGCCATACAATTCACTCTGTACTCCCACTCCCGTGTATCAGCTGACACGTTGTATCCAGTGAAATGTTCCCTCAGGTGTCTGCCTCTGTGTCATTGTGCTGTGGCTTCGTTGTCAGGACTACTGGGGTGTTTATCGGTTAGGGCTCAGCATGCCACCGGAGATGTGACCATATGAGACGATACTTGTGTGACATATAGGTGTTTGATCACTTGACTGTGCAGACTGGGGTATGCAAATGTGAAGTCCAGGCAGCTGTTTCCCATTCACAGCAGATTGTGAGGTGCTCAGGTTCCGAGGGTTGTGTTTCATGTCTCCCATATGTCCAATTGGTATGACGTGACCAAATAAGAGTTCAGATGATATGGTTTGTGGGGGATGGACATGTGCACTTGTCAGCTACAGGACTTGCATTCCCCATGACCTAGGATTGTGACACAGTGCAGACTGTTGTTGGCTGGCTGCCCTGCCCATGTGACTGGAGACAGTGATGTATGACTTTGCAGGCATGCCTGTGCCATGGTATTAAACTTCCTAAGAGTGATCCTGCAGGGGAGTGACATGTGCTACATGCACCCCATTGTGGCATTAACTATCAGGACATGGGTGCATCATGGTGTCTGGTGCTGGTATGCATCACATGCATTTCAATTTAGACTCTGGCCATCCCTTCATCCGGACACCTGTACTGACTCAGTGGCAAGAGTTGTGATGTGTGCATGTTCACATACTTCACCGTGTTCTCTGCACTGTCCAACTACTGTGTAGGTGGTGCAAGTGTCCACACTGGGGTATTGCCATCCGACAGACACCAGACAGATGGGTGCAAGGCCAGGAGGGATGTGAGTGCCATGGTTGACCATCAGACTGACAATTGGCTTCTCCTACTCTGTTTTGGCACTTTTGGCAATGTTCAACTAAGGATGCCAGGGCTTGCTCTGTAATGTGCTGTACTTACTGTGGTGTGTGCGGTCATTGCAGGTGACTGATGTTTGTCTGTTTCCCTAATTGTTTGCAGATACATCCACGGCCACAGGAGGGGACAGCTCCACGGACCAGGAGGAGCCGCAGAGCCAGACTGGGTCAGCAGCCGATGAGTGGTCGGAGGGACCCAGTGGCACGGAGGGCGAGGGGAGCCACACCGAGGAGTCCTCAGCAGCATCCACCTCAGCTGAGGACCACAGCAGCTCGGAGGATGACTCCCTTGTGGAGGCGGGTGTCAGCAGCCACCACACCCCAGCTAGTATTGCTGTCCCCGCCACCACCACCACCACCACCACCACCGCCCTCCCATCGGCTCCCATTCCAGAGGTCCGTGGAGGCTCCCGTGTTCGGGAGCGTGTCTCCTTCGTGCCAGGCACCGCACACCCTGCCCCTGTGTCCCCAGCTGCCCTGAGTGAGGAGTCTGTGTACCTACTTCGCCAGCTCCATGTAGGGCAGACAGCAATGCTGAGTGTCCTCCATGCCCACACCACTCTGTGGACTCAGCTGGTGTCATTCATGGAGGGCATCTCATCGGGCATGTCTGCCCTACAGAGGAGAAATAGGTCCATGGACTCCTCACTGATGGCAGCAGTGTCCCTCCTCCAACAATCCCTCACCCCTCCTACCTCTGCCCCATCCACACTTCCTGGCACCCTACATGTCCCAAGCACATGCACACCTGCACAATCACCCAAACACACAGACACGAGCAGCACAGACACACCCACTACAAAGACAAAACGTGCACGCAGGCAGCCTCAGGGGACTGATAGCACACCCACAGGGGATGGGGAACAGACACACCCACAGGCATCCACAGTCACTCTGCAGTCCTCAGATACCTCTCCCTCCAAGACCCCTTCCCTTGCCTCACCTGCAACCCCACCTACAAAGCAGCTCTTCCTCTGTGACCTCGGCCTCTTCCCCTCCAATACAGCTGATCCAGCATACAGGGGGAAGAGGAGGTCCACCCACACAGAGGGGAGTGCCCCTCACCCCCGGACACCCTCCCCCAGGCGCAGACAGACTGAGGCCCCCATCCGCAAGTCCCCCCGGAGCCGGAAGAGCAAGACCCCGCCGCCGCCCTGCAGCTCAACCACCAAGTCTCCTTCCTCCATCCCTCAGGCCCCCACTCCACAGGTTCCCCCACCACACCCTGCCCCAGGTTCCCCCACCCACAGATACACCATCCCCAAATGATCCGGCCTTCTCCCCCTACCACTTGCTCTTCCAGCACCACACCCCCCGCTGCACATGTTTGTGCCACTGGTGTGGAGGCCGTGTCCTCCCCCTCTGTCCTGCCCACCTTACCTGAACCCCATTCTACCCCCTGGAGATAGGCACTGCAGTGGAGTCCACTACCACCCTGTCTGACTTGGGCACTGCAGTGGGGAACCTGTCCACTCCATCTGCACGGCCCACTGCAGTCGTGCCGGCACCCACACCATCTGACTCATGCCCCCAGTTGTGCCGGCACACACCATGTCAGACACCTCCATTGCAGTTGTCAGTGACTCTCCAGCACCCACCACCCCTTCCCTGCCTCCTTCTGGTGAGCCCTGATCCTGTCCCTGCGGTGCCTGGCCTGCCCCCCTATGCCCCTCCGAGGGGAATGTCCCTGGTGTGTAGCAGTGCAGGCATGCAAAGGGTGACATCTGCCACTGTCACCCTGTTTTGACTTTGTTAATGGACTGGCCATTGGCCTTGGTTATTTTTCAGGACTTTCAATTTTAAAGCCCCATATCCTGAATAAAGCTACTTTCTGTTCTCTAGTCGTTTTGCTTCTGATGTACATGATGTTCATGATGCTAACCATGCCCTTGCTGCAGTGATGGTGATTTTTGATCTCAGGAAAATTAAGTGTTACTGTGCAGGACCCCATGTGGTCCAGGGGGAATGTGCCCTATCCTGGTGTGTATCCATGTCATCCTTTGCAGCAATATGAGGGTGTCATGTTTTCAAGATTTGGCAATGGGATTTCCTACTTTTATTTGCAATATCACATCTGTGGCTTACACCCCTGCACATCTGTTGTGCTTGCCATTGTTCAATTTGTCTATTTCCCTGACCGTGTGACCATCTCCACTGGACATGCAAGTTTGGGCATCAATGGGGAAGGACTCATCTGTGTTATCAGTGCAACTTGCTATACATGTGTGTTGGATCTGTGCAGATGATTTCGGTGACACTCCCATGACCAGGCTGATATGACGGGAGCCTTCATTTTGTGCTAATTGTTGACTGAGTGACCAAGTGTTCTGCTGACATGATAGAGCCCTACTGAGACAACGTATGGCACAGCTTTCCTTACACAGGAGTGGAGTCCCCTCATGGCAGTGTGTAATTCTGTGACATTGCCTGAGCACAAGGTGTGTGTTGTGTGAGCATGTCTGTGTGTGTTCACTTCCATTTTGCTAGGCAGGCTGGGATCCCTAGTGATGTTCCTGTTTGTGATGCTTGCTGAATTGACCTATGTTCTCCCAAAGTCTTCTCCCTGGCTTCTCTGGGATGTGGGTGCATGGCATATTACTGGTCATCAGGGTGTCACCCATAGGTGTGTTTGGTGTCAGGGCTGAGTTTGTGGGCAAACGCAGATGAGACACAGTCAGGATTCCCCTTGGCACTTGTTGGTTACACCTGTCATGTAATTTACAGTTTGTGTTAGCTTTCAGCGATTGTGACACGTTGTGTGTGTGACTGCTGCCACTCCTCAGGGTCAGAGCTGCAATGTTGGAAGTTGTGTATGTGTGTTCTTTGTGGTTGACCTTGGCTTCTTCATTGGTGTGTGACTGTGCCCGGGATCCCATTGGTTGGTGTGGTATTGACGTCATGCCCATGTATGGCGTACTGTGCAGAGTGTCAGACATTCACGAGTCTTGTTGACTGGCCATGTGTGATGGGTTTCTGCACCTTAGTTCCCACCACCACCCCTGGGATTGTCATGGGTGCATGTGCAATGTCACCAGTGCATGTGAGCTTCACTGCTGCAAATTGGTGGAGATCAAGGTGTGTGGTGTTGAGTGTGTGCAGATGAGAGTTGTTTCACGGCTAGACCCCTGCCTCCATATTGGCCTTGGCTGACAGGCCGTGCTAATTGATTTGTGCTTGTGTAAGTGTGATGGTAGTTTGTTGCTCAGGACACATGACTGTGGTTCACAGTGTGAACGACATCTAGCTTTGTCATCACAGTGGGATTATCATGCAGGCCAGTGTCACCACAACGTGGGGACCCTGGGGGTAGTGCTGTGGTGGGTCTGTGTCTTGCTGTGTTAGTTGCTGTTCCTACATGCTTGTGTGACATGTGTAATTTGGGCTCCCTCTCATCTAACAATGCCTGATTGCCCACATAGGGGATTCGGATCCATGAGTTACTTTTGTGTGGCACTGTATGCACATCTGTGTAATTGGGATTCAGGCCTCCTCATGTGTTGTGTGGTTGCCTGGGGACACTGGCACACACACACCCCTCACCTGTTGTGTTTGATATGCAGTGTGGGGCTGCCTGTTTGTGTTTGTGCATCTGCACCACTGCATTGGCATATCTTTAGTGTGGCATTGGCTGTATGTTGTTTGGTGGGTTTCCCCTGCTGTCCCTGGGACTCCTAGGTCATCAGTCAGCACAGTGATCATGGTTTGTATGTCCCATTGCTGCCATGGTATGGTATTTGTTCACCTCACATCTACAGTCTCCACAGGATATCTACATTTGTGTGCCCATTGGTGCAGATATGTGGTTCTGCATTATGATGGTCACTTATGTCATTGTGTCATTGATGAATGTTGACAGTGTCAGCCCCCATGGGTGATGTTTGTCTGCACATGGCCAAAGGTATGTCTTATTTGCACTGCACTGTTTGCCTCACCCAATCTATGTTGCTATGGGACACAAGCACTACTATGTCACTGATGTATTTGTTGTTCTGTGACCAGGGATAATCCATGCTGTTTGGCATTTCCAGCTTTTGCCATTACAACACTTACAATTTGGTCACTGTGATGATGGGGGGTTAGGCCCCATTGTCACAATGTTCAGAATGTGCTTCAGCTATGGGCCCCACACTTGCCTTTTGGTCACTGTGATGATGGGGGGTTAGGCCCCATTGTCACAATGTTCAGAATGTGCTTCAGCTATGGGCCCCACACTTGCCTTTTGGTCACTGTGATGATGGGGGGTTAGGCCCCATTGCCACAATGTTCAAAATGTGCTTCAGCTATGGACCCCACACTTACCTTTTGGTCACTGTGATGATGGGGTGTTAGACCCCATTGCCACAGTGGTCATGGTCTGCTTGCATTGTGGATACCACACACATTTATGTGTGACACATGTGATAGTGGTCACATTGTATGTTCAATTTCATGTTCAGTGTTGTAGGCATATGACACAGTCTACACACGCTTGTCATGGTGTTGGGGGGATGTGTTTTTCTTACATTCCTTATGATGCAGTATGCTGGTTGTGTCATGCATTACCCATCCTATGAGTAGGGGTGGTGTTGGTGGTAAGCATCCAGCCCCCTATGTGTGGGGATGGTAGTAGTGGTAAGCCTCCAGCCCCCCCTGAGTAGGGGTGGTGTTGGTGGTAAGCATACAGCCCCCTATGTGTGGGGATGGTAGTAGTGGTAAGCCTCCAGCCCCCCCATGAGTAGGGGTGGTGTTGGTGGTAGGCATCCAGCCCCCCATGAGTAGGGGTGGTGGTAGTGGTAGGCGTCCAGCCCACCATGAGTAGGGGTGGTGGTAGTGGTAGGCATCCAGCCCCCCCCTGAGTAGGGGTGGTGGTAGTGGTAGGCATCCAGCCCCCCATGAGTAGGGGTGGTGTTAGGCATCCAGCCCCCCCTGAGTAGGGGTGGTGGTGGTGGTGGGCATCCAGCCCCCCCTGAGTAGGGGTGGTGGTGGTGGTAGGCATCCATCCCCCTATGAGTGGGGATGGTAGTAGTGACAGGCATCCAGGCCACCCTGAGTAGGGGTGGTGGTAGTGGTAGGCATCCAGCCCCCCTGAGTAGGGGTGGTGGTAGTGGTAGGCATCCATCCCCCTATGAGTGGGGATGGTAGTGGTGGTAAGCCTCCAGCCCCCCCTGAGTAGGGATGGTGGTAGTGGTAGGCATCCATCCCCCTATGAGTGGGGATGGTAGTAGTGACAGGCATCCAGCCCCCCCTGAGTAGGGGTGGTGTTAGTGGTAGGCATCCAGCCCCCCATGAGTAGGGGTGGTGGTAGTGGTAGGCATCCAGCCCCCCCTGAGTAGGGGTGGTGGTAGTGGTAGCCATCCAGCCCCCCCTGAGTAGGGGTGGTGGTGGTGGTAGGTATCCATCCCCCTATGAGTGGGGATGGTAGTAGTGACAGGCATCCAGGCCACCCTGAGTAGGGGTGGTGTTAGTGGTAGGCATCCAGCCCCCCTGAGTAGGGGTGGTGGTAGTGGTAGGCATCCAGCCCCCCCTGAGTAGGGGTGGTGGTGGTGGTGGGCATCCAGCCCCCCCTGAGTAGGGGTGGTGGTGGTGGTAGGCATCCATCCCCCTATGAGTGGGGATGGTAGTAGTGACAGGCATCCAGGCCACCCTGAGTAGGGGTGGTGGTAGTGGTAGGCATCCAGCCCCCACTGAGTAGGGGTGGTGGTAGTGGTAGGCATCCAGCCCCCCCTGAGTAGGGGTGGTGGTAGTGGTAGGCATCCAGCCCCCCCTGAGTAGGGGTGGAATTAGTGGTAGGCATCCAGCCCCCCATGAGTAGGGGTGGTGGTAGTGGTAGGCATCCAGCCCCCCCCTGAGTAGGGGTGGTGGTAGTGGTAGGCATCCAGCCCCCCCTGAGTAGGGGTGGTGGTAGTGGTAGGCATCCAGCCCCCCCTGAGTAGGGGTGGTGTTGGTGGTAGGCATCCAGGCCCCTATGGGTGTATATGGCATTGGTGATAGACATCCCGCCCCTATGGTTCTGCTGTTGCTAGTGTAAGTCATTTCTGCATCCCTATGTGTGTCTGTTATGTGTCTGGTACGTGTCGTTTGTTTGTGTGGTGGGTGTTTGACTTACCTTCTGCGCCGTACGCATCCGTACCGGTCCCGGTAATAGATGTAGAGTATTGGTAGAACCTGCGCGATGGGATTCATGGCTGGTTCGTCTCGTTCGTCTTTCTCGTTGCTTCGACTCGTACTCATGGCTGGCGTGTTCGTCTCGTAGCCGTGGATAGTCTTGTGGCGCGAATCGGAGCTTATGTGCGCCTCTCCCGGATGCTCTGACGTGCCGTGCGTAGCGACGGGTTCAGCACGTACGGAATGCGCATCGTACTAGTCCGGCCGGAAGGTGCTGTATTTTAGCTTCCGTGCGACTCGATTCTGCGTTTACGGATCCGGCTCGGGCGGGGAACAGGACCTGGATTGGGTGAGTACGGCTGGGTCGGTATCTGGGCAGTTATGCGCATCGTACTTGTTCGTTCGGATGGATGTTCGAATCGGTCGGGGAACACCCGTTCGGCTTGGTTTTTTCCCGGGCGAATAGTGTTAGGTGAGCTTCCGGCCGAGATCGGAATCGACCCCTCTGTCTTTGAAAGGAACCTTAAAAAAGCAAGGGTGAATGAGGTCAAATTGGGGATTTATGAAACATAAAGCCAGACATAAATCCAGAAATTCCATCTGGCTATAAGCTGTCATTCTAGCAACTTCCTGGGTGAAGAAGATTTTCTTACCTGACCACAGCATTGTTGCTTTGAAGCTGAGTGGACTTTCATAAGACCCGAGTACTGTAGGAAAATGACTATGATAACTCTGGTGAGGCGGAAGTATATTTAGACATGAACTCAGGCCCAAAACAGTGAGCTCTCTATATGATTAGTTCAGAACCATCTTTCAACCCAACAATCTTGGGACTGTTGAGCTTAAGGAATGTCATTATGTAAGATCCTTCGGTTTCTTCAGGAATTCTGTAAATTCTCAAGTTGTTGTGGTTTTCCAATTCCTCTGTTTGAGTTATACGTAGGAGAACTTCTTTCTGCAACAAATCCACTTTGGACACAACATCACAAGCGTCACTTATCCTTTGCTCTACTTATGAACCTATGGAGGCCAAACTAGATACTTTTTCATTAATTCATTGAAGGGCATCACTTGTTTCCACTACAAATGGTTTAAAATGTTTTTATCTCGTCCATGATATCCTACAACGTTAAAGGTCGCAGAAATTTTGTTGGAGAAGTTGGATCTTTTCTTGCCCTCTTATTCAAATTACCAGTCAGTTCCTTTTGAGGGTTAATAGGAGGGGTAGAAGAAGCAAAGGTTTTTGAAGTAGAAGAGAACTGGTTATCCAGTCTAGAAAATGCTGCTGTAGCTTGCTGCCCGATAAATGTAAAAGCAATACGTAACTCCACCTTAGGAGTTGAATGTTTGTTGAGTGAGCCTTCTGGCAGGAACAAGACTTAAAAATACCCTTTATCTACAAAGAGATGACTGAAGGTTTAGGCAATACACTGTTCTAACAGATACGAACACTTGAAGGCAGTTTAAGAAGTTCAATTCAATTAAATTCAATTCAACTTTATTCGGCTCATAAGATAAACCATAAAAGCATACAAAAATATATAAAAATACATAAGACTGGCTAAAACTCAGTGCTAAAAATACTTCCTAAAAATTCGCTAAAAATATTTTTTATACAATTAATCAGGATACATAGTGCCCCGTGACCTCTCAACTGCGCGGAGAAATAGACTTACAGTGGCACAATCCTCTTCATCCGCAAGTTGTTGGAGATAATGATTGGCCTGAATACAATGCCAGAGATTCCTGAGTTAAAATGGGAACCTACAATTTTTTAGTGTAAAATTTATAAAAGTCACAAAAAGAGAAAAAAATGTAGCATTCACTGACTGGATAACTTGTTGCAAGTGCTTACACTGAGGTCAAGATTGTGCTGGTATCTGAGCAGAAAGCAAAGCAAATATTTAATCATATCAGTTCTAAAGCAGAATAACAGTGAACACTCCCAATGATCCCTGATATTCCACAAATAGCTAGTGGGAAAGAACTCAAAGTTTAAATGCAGATATTTAACAACAGATGGTTCAAAGCGTTCCACATTTATCCTATCATCTTGCAAATGGGTTAGCAATAAAGCTTGTACATGCCTTCTATTGGGAATGGCATGGAGTGCTCTGCCACGAAAAATATGATTTAGGACGATCCCATCAAGGTTTTTTTGGCATACGCCAGCCATGGGATTAATAGGCCCGTGTTGCATGCCAAACAGTCATTGATTATATCCCATGCAAGTACCGCTTCCTCTTTATTCCAGATAGATAACCACAGTAAGGGTGGTGTGGTGCAAATATAATCACTCAGATATTTTAAACCCAGTTCCCGGTGGCACAAATAATGGGAGCTAGATAATGGGACAGCCAGGATTTTCCTAAGAAAATGATTTTCTTCCTGCTTTATAATTTGTTTAGTCGTTTATGCCCCACATTTCTGCACCATATGATGCTATCGGGACAGCGTATACCTGCAACAGAGGAGCTAAAGCCCTTGCCCCGGGAGGCAAGGGAGGCTAAGAAGTGATCCTACTGTTCTAGACAGTATTGCTCTAGAAAAGGATAATTTTGGGGCCCAGGAGCTTGATGAACTACACGTAACACCCAGATAAGAAAAAGTGCCTGTGCTTGTTAAACGAAGAGGGCCAGATCTAATGCTCATGTAAATCCAGTACTTGTATAGCGCACGAATCACCCCCGAAGGGGTCTCTCGGCGCTGGGGGCCGTTGGGAAGATTAAGCGAGCTATTGCCCAGAGTCGCATGGTGCTGGGCAGACCCCTGCCGCCGGAGCCAGCGATCGAACTGTGATCCCCAGCGTCCAGCGTCAGTCGCCCTGGCCGCGGTGCCACACCTCTCCCACTTTAGGACTTTCAGTATTCACAAAAGGCATTTAGGAGTAGTAAAGTTAGGATTTTTAACTTTACTACTCCTAAATGCCTTTTGTGAATACCAAAAGTCGTAAAGTTAGGATTTTGTCTCAGATTACTTTTGTGAATCAGGCCCGTAGTTGTTAACTTAAGGTTGGCCATAAAACTTACAAAAGAATCCACTAACAAGTGCAAGGCGTTAAGGGTGCATGCAATTAGTATCGCGGTGGCGGCTGCATAAAGCAGAACTGGCAATGCGGCGCTGTTTATCCTGGGAATGTCGGGAGTACTAAAGATTAGCTGGGAGCTGAGTTTATTGTTATAAAGAATAAAGAACAATGGTGCAAGCACGCAAACTTGTCAAACTCCCCACCCAATGCTTATTTCGTCCGTTTCCTCTCCCTAGCCTTGGTGTTTGTGTGTAATGTTGCTAATAAAGGCTCTAATTTAGCATCCAATCCCATCTCGAGGAGGAGTTGCCATAATTGTGTTCAATTAACACGGTCAAAGGCCAATGGCAGGTCCATAAAGGCGAGGTATAAAGCAAACTCCTTTGCCACTGTGTATTTACCGATAATTAGATTGAGATTCAGGCATTGCTTCACTGAGCCAATGCCAGAACGAAACCCAAAGTGACAAACATTTAAAAAATTGTTATCGGTTACTGATTCTAGTATCCTATTGTAAAGGACTTCACTGAGAATTTTAGCTGGAATGATGATCAGTGAGATGGGGCGATAACAATGTGGTTTAGAATGGTCCCCTCTTTTAAAAATCGGGATGATCACAGAACTGGCCCAAGAACTTATCAAAGATTGTTAGCTTATGTTATTATTCGTCATCAGGGGTGCCCATAGATGAGGGCTACTTTTGATTAATTCAATGGGAACCCCATCGACCCTGGTGCTTTCCCCCCTGTTCTGCTGTATGGCAATGGGCACCTCCTGTAGCGTAATCTGTACTGTTGAGGAGCGAACCAGCCTTACTGGCAGCATAGGGCAGTGTCCTGGCGCTCAGTAGATTGCAGAAAAATGTTGCTCCTAAGTTACACTATTTATGTGGCAACTATTGGAAGTGGTGGTTTGATTTAGAGAGCGAATACTTGATACGGCTCTCCAAAAAGATTTACTATCCTTCGACTGGGCCAATTGTGTCAATGTGTCCCACTGCTATGTAATAATTTAATTTAGTCTCCTAGCAGTTACTTTTCTGTATTGTTTTCGGTGGGTGGCTATAGCGACATAATCTCTTGGTGCTTTGTTTAAAGCCTTGCATAGGAGACAGTTGGTGTGGCAGCCTTTACTAATTCATGTCTTTTACCTATAAATTCAATTACACCTTTCCTAGACGTTCCTGTAGGTCATGTACCCAAGTGTCTTGTGCAATCCCTAGAGATGCATGGCAGTGGGTTTTTTACATGTTAAACAACAGTAACGTCTTGATTACAAAATGGCTTTATAGTTAGGCCTCCTATGTCCATCTCCTATTTCATTTCATTCATAATGTGGCCGCATGCTCTACTATGGGTTTCCTGAAATGGACCATGATTTACCCATCTGTGAGCACTTCATTGCTGAGTCTAGCTTGCTTTTCCAAAAACTCGCTTAAACATACCACTGCAATAGTCTATTATTGAGCCAGTAGTTTTTTTCAAGATTTGCCCTGTTAATCTCCTCCGGTGAACAAGCCTCTTGAAAGACTGCTTTCAAAAAAGCAAAGTCATATTTCACTGACTGAGATAGTTGCGGCGATAGCGGGTGAGCTTTGTAAGGGGTGGTATACAAACTTACCCTGAATTGTATGAGATAGTGAAGCCAGTAAGCCCTCCTATAGTGAGATCTTAGGGGCTGGGCAGCTCTTGGAGTGGTGTTATTTGGTCTCGCGCTGGGGCGCTCCTCCATTTGAGCAGAGGAGCATCGCCCCACCAGCCCCAGGGATGAAAAATAAAATGGTAATAAAGTTTATTTAATGCTATTTTATTTTTCAGCAACCCGGCCCGAACTAAGTGTCGGGACGGAGCGAGGCCAGCGCTGCTGAGTGGCAGCAGCAGGAAGCTGTGCATTTTAAAATCCGCATGTCTCTTTGGCCAGCTATCTTGGGCCGGCCAGCCAGACATGTGCATTTTAAAGTTCTCTCACCTAGCTGTCTTAGACAGCTGGGCTAGAGGAAGAGACTGCTCTACCCAATCCTGGTGCTGCTTTCATGCTGTGAGAGCAGCACCATGATTGGGTAGTGCAGTTTCCAGCATCGGGAGCTTCCTGGAAGATACCTCAGGGAGGAGGACATCAAGCTGCGAAGGTAAGTGAATTTCTTTATTTTTGTTCCCCCCACCCCTGCCTCAGCCCCACCACCCTTGTTACAAGCCAGCTGCCACTGGTTTTGGGGGCTTCTCCCATGAGCAGATTTTGACAAAATAGTGTCAAATAGCGCATGTTAAAGCACAATTTTCATATACATTTTCTAAAAATTCATAGAGCTTAAAAAGGTAAGTAATAAATATCCAAGTCTTTTGACGAACTGCCAAGCAAACGAAACCTGATGCTCACCATAGGTTGACCCATTTATTTTCAAAATGCTTTATGTACCCCCCCCAAATGTCAGAAATTACCTCCATTGTGCCAGGTCCAACATCTTGTCACAATTGCCTCCCTCCCATATGCATTGGTTGTCCTCTCATATGCCAAAAATGACTCCCAGTGTGCAAGCACAAACATTTTGCCTCTGGTGCCCCCTACACCAGTAATTTATTCCTTGTGCCAGCATCAGCATTTTTCCACAGGCGCTCCTATTTTAAGCACTACCCCTACTGTGCCAGGGTTAGTATTTTGTCATTGGCTTCCCATATGCCAAGTATTACCTATGATATGCCAGTGCAAGTATTTTGTCACAGATACTTGTCACACTAATAATTGCATCCAGTGTGCCAGAGCTAGCATTTTGCCATGGGTGTTTCTGTAAGCCAAGAATTGCATTCAGTATGCCAGGGAAGCAGCAGACTTGCAGGCATAACACCACATTCTCACTCATGCTCAATTACATTCACTCACTCACTCTCATTCTCATGCACTCACTTTTAGTCTCATTCATTCCTTCTAACTCATTTGCACTCTCTTACTCACTCTTAATTTGGCTGACTCATACTTACTCACTAATATTCAATTGCACTCATTCTTACACTCGCTCATGTTCAACCAGTGTCACTTATTCTCACACATTTATTCACAGTCACTTATTCATTTGCATTCACTCTTACTCTCACTCATTCTTTTATTTTCACTGACTGACACACTCATTCTCGCTCACAGTTATGCATACTCACTGCCACCCACTCTCACTTATTCCCACTCGCGCCTTTTCTCAATCACACTCTCTCAGTAACACTCTAACATGCCCTCACACATATTCTTGCTCATCATTTCCACTCACTTGCGCCCATTTGCAGTCATTTTTTCTTTCTCATTCTCACAAACTGTCACTCACTCAGTTTCACTCACACATGATCACACATACAAACAGATCCACACACTCACACATACTCACACTTAAATGCATGCATTTAAAAACATAGGGGCATATTAGCAAGACCGGCGATAAAATTATCGCCGTTTTAGCGGCAGGAAACTGCCGCTAAAACGGCGATAATGGGCTTGCTAATATGCGTTATAGAATTCAATAGAAGCCCAGGTTAGATGTCCTGCACATCTAACCTGGGCTTCTATTGAATTCTATAACGCATATTAGCAAGCCCATTATCGCTGCTTTAGCGGCAGTTTCCTGCCGCTAAAACAGCGATAATTTTATCGCCGGTCTTGCTAATATGCCCCTTAGTTTGAGTTACCACAGCTGCCAGTGACGATCCCATCCCAGCTCCTGGTGCTTCATTTTTCATTACGCTAATAGTGAATAATATATTATTCGCTGTTAGAGAAATGAGAAATGGGCAGAAAACAAGGAGCAGCCCCTGTGTTCTAGCCACTGGTTTTGCCATCTCTAAGGCCAATTGCCGCAAAGGCAGCACTAGCGGCTGCACAGGGCAAGCCAGGATCACAGCTGTGACCCCTGGTGGCCCTAATGGCTAGAGGAGTATATATTGTTGAAAAAATATCTGCATTTTAACCTGGCTTTGGTAAAATGTATCTAGAGACAATTGGTGTCTTGAGTGTTTTGTCTTCAAAGGATGAGTTTAACTCTAACTGATGGAGGCCATAGGGCTGCAATTATCAAAAGCCCTATTGCTAAAGAACAATTTATATTTTTTGGAAGAAAGACAATGAAATCACAGGTAGGTCCAATTAAACTTTTGTCAAACTAGCAATGTGGATTTTAACCCTCTTTGTTCGTATGAGTAAAACAGAAGTGATCATAATATAACTTGTTTTGTACTATATGAAACAGCTGTTAAAATATAACTAAAATAAGTAACAATGAGTTTTGAGCTTGTTTTTTAATGTTATGTGGATGTAATCATCTCTAGTGTTTTCAGAGAGATTGAGTGAAGAACTTATATAAAGCAGTTTATAATTGTGTTTCCAGGCACTTGGGATTGGACTGCAAGTTGCCTGTTTCTGCATGTCAAACTGGGAGGATTTATTGTGCAATTAGAGTACACCCACCAGAGGCAGCAACGCATGCCTGTACAAATGTAAAAGGCAAACCTCTGTAGTGCAATGCATGAGCAGTGGCACCTTTGATTAGGGAAGGAAATATCAGCACTTCTTAATACCGCCATTGCAGAAGAATTCAGTATCGTCATGAGGCAGAAAAATAGTGAGAGTGGAGCCCTTGTGCCCGCATTTAGGAGCCGTCACTGCACCAGTTGTACTGCTAGATTCCCTATCCCAGTGGCCTCCAAGTCATCACCAAGACTGGTGATGCCTACTCTAGTGCCCACCAACATCAGCTCTGCTTGTGATGTACTTAAGGCAAGCCAACTGTCCATCAACGTCTGCTGCAAACCCTCAATGATCCTGTCATCCTCAATGCTTCCATTCAGCACCATGATGTACATGTTGTAAAGTACCAGTGAAAAAGGTGAAACCCTGGGGCACTCCAAATGAAATGTTCACTGGAGGTGCTGTCATCCGATCGCAAATCCCCTGCCTATACTTAAGGGCCAAGAAAGATCTAAACCAACCCAGTGAAACCTTGAATATGCCCCCTATGCTCCTTAACCTCTTCACCAATATCACATGGTCTATATATGGTGTCAGAGGGGGTAGATAGGTAAAGATGCTGAACAGCATTACTGAATCCTGATATTAAAAGGCTATTTCTTGTATCCTGAAATTCAGATTCTTCTTCCTTTTCTAGGCCAAAACCCTGACTGGAAGTCTCCCATTAACCCATGGACTTCCAGATGATGATATAGTGGTCTGGTGACAACATTCTTCAGGATTTTTTTAAGGAGTGGGGTACTTGAAATGAGGTGAAAACTTTGCGGATCCACTGGACTCGGAATAGGGTTTTTTAGCTGGGGTTTTATCCTTGTTTGTTTCAAGTTCCTTGGAATAAATCTTTCTTTCACAGAGGTATTTATGATTTTAACAAGAAACTCAGGCTGATGCTGTGCATGACCCTTCAACACAATGGACGAGCAAAGGTCCCAGCGCATGGCGTGGGATTCAGTGATTATCACCTCCACCACCTCTAGTTTTGGGCCCACAGATTTTACAACGCACACCATCACCAAGGTAGGGTCAAGTTCAACCCACCAAAGGGATCTCCTTGGGCCTTATTACAAGGTCCTTTTTAGTGTTGATGTAGCTGGTAGCAGCAATTACTGGCACCTTAGGACAAATAATACCTGCAGGAATACCGTGGATCTGTTGTGTTTTTCCCAGAGAGTAAAGTTAAGAGGTTTGGTGCCCTGCTTCTGAAAGGTTGATTAGTCAGTGTGGGCATTATGATGACTAATGTAAGTTGTGTCACTACTGTTATACGGTTCCTACGAATTAAGTAGGACTATGTATCTGGACAACATTAACTTCAGAATATGGAAACTCAGTTCACACATATCATCAAAAAACATTGGCCTAATTCTTAGCTAGCTCACAGTGCCCTAACCTTACTAGGGTACCAGATGGTATTAGCAACCTCGAATATGACCACTCTTATTCCCCAAGGAAATCTTGGAAACAGATCTACCCTTTCGTTGTCTCTTTTTGCATGCCCAAGGTAAACACAAGAAAGATATGAATATGGCTTTTCAAATATTTATTGAAACAATCGTAATCTTGTATAGAAAGAGTGAGCTGCAATAGGCAGATGAATCAAAGCATTGTAACCAGCATTACTAGGATAGTGAAAAAGATAAACAGTTCAACCATTATAACATCACTATATGATTATACTCTTAACTAATATTGCCTATACTATCGAGAGCATAGTGGAAGTACCCTGTGCTAGATCCACTGGGATAGCCTAACCCCCCATAGCTGGGTATGATGTGCCAGGAGCCTGATCTGATGTAGAGCAGGCATTATCCTTTGTGGGGTAGAGATTAGAGTCAGCAGGCTGCATCTCAGTCACAGTGAACCGCGTTCCAGGACAATTGCAGCAGTAGTGCTTCTCTGCCGAATTTAATACAGAGGCTGTTTAAATAATAAAAGCACTGTTCCAATCTCACTGAGTCAAAGGTGCAGAGAGGAGGCTATGATTTGTCTGGAGCCTTAAAGCTGTCTTAAACTGGACAACCAAATACAAGAGCATCGCGTTCTGTGTGCCCAGCATTGGACAGAGTGTACAAATGACACGATAATAATGTTTACTAAGAAATGAACTGCATGCACAATAGCCTTTCAGTACATTATTGTGTAAGTGTAAAACATGTAAAAAGTCACCATTAGAAAAAGATGTCAAGCTTAATTGTGAAGCTAAAATGGAGACTTAGAGTGTGCCCGGTTGTACTTTACAACACTACTAAAGCTATTAGAACACTGATTAAAAGACTGATTACAAATTTCCTGTTATTCCCTACTCTAATTAGAAACAGTCAAAATACTCTTTCAACATACAAAGCCTACAATTGAAAAGTGTGATTACAAGTTAAATCAAGTTGAGTGGTGTGGGTATTTGTGCATACTAATTCTGTGTGGCGTTAATGCACGACAAAATCTCACAGGCTTAGCATGTGCAGTAACTTCACTCACCCATGTTAATACCAGTAATCATGATTTCAGGGGCACTATTCTCCAGAAATCAGTCCAAGAACACAGAGAGAGCATTCTGTGCCCTTTTGCTTTAAGCAATTGCCAGTGTTCGTGCTGCTACCACTTCCTTTACATTAATTAATATTCTGTGGAACCAGCACAAGCCAGGATTCCAAAAACATATATCACCATCCTCCTCAGCCAGGAACCCAAGGCACTAAGATAAACAGCAATACTTCCTGTGTGACAGAATAACAGCCAAATCAGCATGCACGCAGAGAAAATACACACTTTTGGATCATGACCCAGGAGCTGAGGTAATTGTAGGAGGAGGAAATCAAGGAGGGGGTCCACTATTTGATCACCCAAGGCTAGGCCTGAAGCCATGTACAATATTTGACCAATTACTGCCAAACTGAGTGGCATCTCCACCTGCCCCAGTAAGATGAAGAACATTTAGATGCATGTCTCTAGAAGGTGGTGTGAAACACAGATGAGAGAGCCTGAAATAGGTACGAACATGAATAACAGACTAATCTGCACAGCCCTCTGCATGTAACTCTCAGTATCTAACTCCAATGGCTTTGATGCTGAAGAGGGATCATCTATGGCCAGACCGCTTCACCAATACCAACATTATCATCGAGCGGCCCAACCACAGACATCATTTTATCTGCCTGATGACATGTCAATTAGTGTGACAGAACATGTCACAACCCAGCTGGAACCAGGAGACACATGGACAATAATCTCATAGGGGATTCAGGGCATGATGCATGGGTCATGACTGACTCACCTGGGGCCGGTAGCACCATCCCAATTTAAGGTCTCTACAACCACAACAGCTGTACCCGTGGCTAGACCCCAGTCAGCCATAATGACTCACACATTAGAGGAACTCAGTCATAGATTTACCATCCTGGTGGTGCCACAGCAGGCACTGGATGTAAACTCTAAGTACACAGTCAACACACTCTGCAGTTGTCATGGGGTGCATAGCGACATGAGAAACTTTACCCTGGAAGAAGGAAAATCATCCTAGCAGTACAGCGCAGAGATCCAGTGACAGGTTAACACTGTTGGGCAAACGTTTCACATCATCATTGCCAATTTAACACCAAAATACCGTAATAACCAACGGAAAAGTGAGCAGTCAACTGTTGATAAGTGCCTTCCACTGTACAGCAGCACATGCCACTGCAATTGTAGTAACTTTTGATCCATTTGACCTATAAACTGAATGTTTTTTGTTAAAATATGCAGATTATGTAGCAGATAATGGATTATGTGGTAAAAGTGGAAATCTATAACTATGCTGAGAACACTGCGGCTGCAAAACTGCATAATTCCAGTGGCCCTGATTATAAAGTGAGTTAGAATTGCTATGCAGGGCTGCATTGGAGGTAAATTAGATATCTATGGGCTTCATTAGGAGTGCCCCAGTGTTATGTTAGGTTAGGTTAGGTTAGGTCAGGTCAGGTGAGGTTATATTCGGTTAGGTTATGTTGATTTGTCTAGCACAGTAATCACACAAGAGGATATCCAGGCACTTGAGCAGGTGTGTATGAGTGCAGTCCCAAAGGTGCTTATACGAAGAGCCAGGTCTCAGCTTCTTGTGGATCTCAAGAAGTGAGGAGGAGCCTCTGATGTGTTGAGGATGGTTGTTTTATGTCTTGGGTGCGATGTAGGAGAATGAGCGGCCTCCAGGTTTGCTTTTACAGATGCAGGGAGTGTGTGCGAGTGAGAGTGAGGCAAAGCATAGGTGTCTGTTGAGTTGCTGAAAGTGTATGTGGCTGTTCAGGTATTCTGGTCCTGTGTTATGTAGGGCTTTGTATGTATGCATGAGAAGTTTGCACTGGCTAAGCTTGTGAATGGGGGGGCAGTGAAGCTTCCTGAGGTGCGGTGTGATGTAGGTGTGGCGTGGTGTGGGAGGTCGAGTATAAGTCTTGCAGTGGTGTTCTGGATTGTCTGGAGTCTGTGTAAGATTTGTTTGGAGATTCCAGCATAGAGAGTGTTGCTGTAGCCCAGCCTGCTGGTGATGAATGCTTGTGTGATGGTCCATCTGGCATCCTGCATTGACTTGAGGCCCGGTGCTGGAGTTGTTAATTCTGCAGTCCTAACAATATCATTAATTAGGTTAAGGGCATGCTATTTACATGGATTACAGGTTCAACCCTGAGATTCCCTTGAAGAATGAGGATTTACAGTGTGACTCGTAAGTCCATGTCTACTTCCCACCTAAATCATCAGCCCTTCCACAGTTTTCCAAGGAGACTTTGACTGCTTTCAGACACGCCGTTCCCTATCACTGTAATTATCTGATGCTTTTAAGGACAATGTAAACCTCTGCTGGTTGTGCCCTAGATGGCCAGCGACAAACTGTTTCTTTCTTTTGTCTACTGTTGCCAGGTTAGATGATTAGTTTGAGCTGTGTATTTAGATGGACTGCTTATGGGGAAATTATGTACTATGTCTAACAGTTGGGGACCTCCTAAAGACAAAATACTACTTTGCTGAAAATCAAGGCACCATTTATTCCCAAAAGACTGGCAGGGTGTTTTTGCCAATTTGGAAATATTATCTAGTCTATTAAAATTATAAAAGGGAAATCTTAAATTTCAACAATCTTATCTCCAGTTTTAACAACTACCACATATATCAATTACAAGCCACAACTATAGGCCTTGCCAATTCAGTAAATGTATGTTCAGGTATCTGACTGAAGGACAATGTTTGCAAAATAAGTGGGATAAAGTACCCCTCGCTATATATTATAAGGATATTGCTACTCAATGAGGAGTTCCATGACCATATAGAGGAACTAGACTGAAGGTACTTTATTCATTATCATACGTGGTCACACCGCCACCTTAACCGCAAACCACTTAAATCCTTGGTGCATAGAGCTTTCATATGAAAGAAAGAGCATGTTTGCAAACATGACGAACAAAAACAGAATCTCTAGTTCAAAATTAAACACATCAAAAAGCTGTTAGGGTTTGTGGCAAAAAGATATTAGAAGCAGTAAAAACATGCAGAAATAGTCTAACTTTTCTCTAATTACACAAGGAATTCAAAAAATAAACAAGTTGCCATAAATATCTCCTCTCTTGTTGTCAAAGTACAACTAGAACAAAAGCATGGAAGAAAGAAAATCCACATTTTGTTTTCGTTGTTTAAACAGCTGCTTTATTTATGCTCCATGACCTGACCTGCCTTTCCCCTTGGTTGCTGGCTCTAGCAGTAGGCATTGTGACATCACAACTCAATTGTAATAAATAAATGGTGACTGGACGCATCAAAAATTACTGATTATAAAGAAATTAAAGGTGGGTTTTTATACAGGGATTGCGCAATCCCATATATTATATGTTCATATTTTAGATACTGCAGCACTGCATTCAATAATGTGAGTTTCTGTGCCTGGACAATTTGTCAGCAACTGTTCTGCAGTTTGTGTGTGTGGATGAGAGAGAGTGGTAGCATGACAGCAATGTAAGGGATTTGTTGTAGGAGATTCAGGTCTTGTGATTGGCCAGGTGGTTTTGTGGATGATGGGTAGTGACCACTTGTTTTTTGGGCATGGGTCATGTTCTATAATCTTTTTCTACCGGGTGAAAGTATAGGTATGATGTGTGTGTTGGTGTGTTGTTATCCATTAATATCTGAGAAGAAGTGCATTAAGATTGTATATAATGTTTGTGTTATTGGTGTATGAAGTTACGAAGTAGCATGACTAACAACATGGCAATTTTTTTTTCTGCCAGTTTTGCAAAGTACAAAACTCGCAAAGGTTTTAAAATAAGCATCTTCAGCAACTGTATTTGGCAGTGGCAAATAATACTGCAGGTACAAGAGGAAACGCAAGACAGCAGTTGGACTAGAGCTACTTACGAGTTGTCCCTGTGCCCTTCTTGGAGTTACCTTCTTACCTCTATGCCACCTCCCTTTCCATCTGACCCCACCCTGCAAGGATTGTCAGGCTGTAAGAGGCAATGTTTTTGCTTTTCGACCAGACAGGGTTTTGCCCTATAAGTACAGATGGGTTTGAGGTATGCACATGACACAGGTAAAGCTCCCCATCTATCTCCTATAAATCTTCTGCAAATTCTAAACTGTTCTGATATCAGACCTGTTTCTAATGCCTGAAAGAGTTAATTTCCTGAATACTCTACATAATTTATACAGTATTATGAACATGGCTAACAATGACATGGTCTCAAAACATAGAAATACTATTGAAACAAGCAATGGCAAAGCCAAGAGGTCTGCCATTTTTGCCAACCTTTTGGCAATTTTTGTTTTGTCATGGTTTTTGCAAATCTTTCTTGTTCAGAAAGCTGCCTAGTGTTTGTCATTCCTACAAAAGAAAAAAACATTGACTAAAGCTAAAAATAATTTTTGGTCTCAAAAAAACACACATTACCATGGTAGTCCCTGGCACTGAATGAAACTACTTTGTGTGTGGATGTGCTTATTGTGAAAGGGCAGCATGCCGTAACTCATAGTGAAGTCAACCAATGGCTGTAGTGGGCTAACTTCGTTTCCCCTTGAAGCATGCTTCAGTGGGTTGGAGAAAAATGTGAATGATACAACCACAGACAAATGGGTGAAGTGTGACTGAAAATCACTATAAGTAACTATGTCATGCACATACCTTTACTAAAATCAAAATGTCTTGGCTATCAAAGGGCCTGATTATGTTGGCGGTCGGACTTTTGTCCGACTGCCATCCTGTCGGGAATGGGACTGCCCGACTAGCTGTCGGCGGTCCCGCTACAGGTATTACGATGCGACCACCTTAAATGCAGTTGCACTGTGTATATTTGGAATGTGGCGTGTGCTGGGGGCTGCAGCACACGCTGCAATACAAAAAAAACACATTTTGCATATCCCTGCACTATGTGGCAGGCACCATGCAGTGCCTGCCACATGGTGCAGGAATATGTAGGAGGGCAGCCCCCAGGGCCCCTATCGGAGGACCAGAAGCGGAGGGGGGCACCCTACGGGCCCCCAAGTCACTTTCCGCCTGCCTTTTCATGGCGGGTTAACCTTTATGAAACGGCCGGCGGAAAAGAGCAGTGTAATCCCTACAGCTGTGCTTGAGCAGGCACTGCCACCATTGTAGGGATAGCAGTCCCTCCGACGATCCGACGGGCTCAAGGAGCCCACCGAATCCATGGCAGAAGGTCTCTCCACCCGCCTTCCATCCGCCCGCCATCATAATGTGGTGGGCGATCAAGCAGGGTCCGATGGCGGTGGGACCGCCACCGACGGCCTGGCGGTGGCAGTCCCACCACAATCATAATCAGGCCCAAAGATCTTTATAAAAGTCAATTGTTCTTCTATTGGCAGCCAGCCTCTTGCCTCTGAGAAAGAAGGAAAGCAAGAAAGAAATCAAGGCATGAGGCAAGAAAGAAGGCAAGAAAGAAAGAAGGTAAGTAGGAAATAAAACAGGAACGAAAGCAAAAAAGAATGAAAGAAGGAAAGCAAGAAAGAATGAAAGGACAGAAAGAAGGAAGGAAGGAAAGAAAGAAAGAAAGAAGGAAAGCAAGATAGAATGAAAGGATAGCAAGAGAAAGAAAGAAGAAAAGAATGAAGGAAGTAGGGAAAACTGGAAAGAAAGAGAGAAAGAAACAAAGAAACAAAGAAAGAAAGAAGGAAGGATGAAAAACAAAGAAAAAAAG
Organism: Calotriton arnoldi; assembly: GCA_963921515.1. Lineage (NCBI taxonomy): Eukaryota > Metazoa > Chordata > Amphibia > Caudata > Salamandridae > Calotriton > Calotriton arnoldi. The sequence goes on from CAWUFW010015655.1 coordinate 283,974, forward strand.
AAGGAAATACATTTCTAAAAGTGTTACAAGTGCTGCAAATTAAACACGATGAAAGCTGTTTTGCTTCTTCAGCAAATTTTTTGAAGAACCATTGGTGAATTGAGTACAGAATAAACGTGTTCTGAAGAATTGTCCGCTTATGAATTCACATTTATAATATTGAAGGTTTTGGTTTGTGTACTGCATGCATAGTAAAAAGAGAATAACAATCTGTTAAGCTTTGAAATACCAGCAGTCAGATAGACAAAGGACACTTCAAAAGGAATTTACAACAGCATTATCAGGAGACAGGAACAAATGAAACTGGAATGTGGTCTGTGCTACCATCTGGTAGAAAGCATCCTGATATCACCTCTGGCACTAAACACAAGGGCTACACTAAAGTATTTATAAAGTAAAAACACTGGCACTAAAGGGAACTACCTTGTGTGCAGATGTGCTCATTGTGAAAGGGAAAAATGCAATCACTCAAAGTGAAATTAACCAGTCACTGAAGCAGGCTGACTCATTGCCCCGTGCTGTATGCTGCAGTGAGTGAAAGCAAAATGTGAATGACAGAACATAGCAATTGATGAAGAGAGGTGGCTGAAAGCCTCTTTAAGGAGGTATGTTATACATATAATTTTAGGAAAATCAGAGGGTCTTGGCTAACGCTATACCTAAACATTTATTTGTATTTAGTGTATGGTTACACACATTATCCCAAAGTGAAGGGAAATCATTGTCATATACCTACACGAAGTAGTCAAAAATAAGAAGAATCATATTTTAAAAAATGGCATTGAATTAAAATGCACAGTTATGTTGCCAATATTAGGAATATTTAGGACGGTGGAGTCTTGTTCATTATTGAACCCCAGCAAGATCGAAACAAGGTGGGTATCAACTGATGAGTGTATCTTATACAAAATGGATCACCCCAGAGGAACACTCTATGATGATAATGGACATTTGAGTGACCTTTGCCTTCAGTTATGGAGCACTAGGTCCCATAAAGGAAGGGGCTGTTCTGTGCACCTCTATAGATCCTGAAAATTTCCTTAACATTAATAAGAAGTTAGGGTCAGATTTATCAAAGGTTTTTGTGGTAATTGCCTGATGTGCTGCTGTGTATCAGCCGGCTGCTTCCATGTGGAACACCCATCTACTTCTTCACAGTTTTGCATAGCCTCTTCCGCCACACAAGGGGACACAGAGTGATGCAAAACCTAGAATGAAAATTACCAAGCTACTCAAGGCCACTTTGCATGCCCTTGCGTGAGATGGTAAATCTGGAGTAAGGCAAGGCAACTCAAGTTGCTGCTGTGCGTTACTCCGCCCCAGGGAGGAGTTCCATTGGTGGAACGTGAGTCTTCCCAAGCATCCACCCATGGATTTTGGCGCATTCCCATATTTAACATGAGTGGTAGACCTGGGAAGGCGTCATAAGGCTATGCCTTACCAGAGGAGGTGTAACGAGGAGAAATTGTTTTTTTCCACTTTCTATGTGTGCGGCATTCTGTAGCACACATAGGAGGAAAAAGCCTCAAATGATTATTGTTGTGCAGGGAGGTGTGCCTTCCTGCGCAAACCCAATCCAGTCTGCAACACCACCACTATGTTGCAAGGATGCCTGAGTTGGAACTAGGCAACCAAAAGCACGACCAGTGCAAGCAGAGAGCAGGAATGCACCGTATCTTGATAGATATGGCGCATTCCTTCCCTCTTCCTTTCATGCAGTGCAGCAAGGTGTCTTGCTGCATTGCGTTGCGTGAAAAAATTATAAATATGGCCCCTAGTTTTTGGATGCCCCAATATGGTCGCCATCACATCGCAACCATCGTGACCATGCTAAGCCATGACCATGAGACGCTCTCTACCTAATATTAATACCACACAACATAGAATGCCACCCAAATTCAGAACGCATCACAGACCAACTGCTGCTGCTCTGATCTGACGTATGCCATACCCTTATCCAGAAAACTACATTCTCCTGTTTCATCTTTTGGAATGAAGCAGACCATGGTACTTCAGGAATTCCAGTAAATTCCTATTTTAGTTCTATAGCTCCAAGCTCTTTTAGTCTAAATGGAAGAGCAGGTTCAGTAGGAACACCTGTGACCTTTCTTCCAATACCATGTCATTTTCGCTAAATACCTCTGCCATTACTAACATTATCTTTTATCCTGCAAGGCATCCACATATATTTCACACCCACCCACCATCACTCCTAATCAGACAACCAGTAAACAGATGCCCACCATCACTGTTTCTAAGGTATTGACCATAATAGCTCTCACGATTGATCACTCCTCTGTTGTTCCTAATATCCTCAGCCTCCTCTTAGGCGTTATTTTATCACTTGACAGCCCCTTGTATTTTCCCAATTGATGCTTTTGGCCTCCTCCTCCCTTTTCATATGCCACAAATGGCCAAAAATAGCTTTACTCATTGCTCTAAGCCTAAATATTGTCCTTTTTCTAGCTTCGACCTAAGCCCCACAAGATATCCTCGGCCCTCAAATGTCTTCTGTTTGCACATTGCTGCTTTCCTCTTTCTTTTCTTGGATACATTGAAAAAATCCCTATACTAAACTATAGATTTATTCGATCTTTCAGCAGGGGTAACTCACTTCTCATCCTTTTATTGTGTCTATTTGATTGTGCAGTGCCTCACTAGTGTGCTATCACCAGTTTGAAGAACATATTTTGGTCTTTTGGAAATAGCTGCTGTCATAATATATTTGAACCCTAAAAAATCCCCAGGCCTTCGTGTCGTGGGGCGAAACACATGTTGGCTGTTGAACCATTCAGCATCCCCTGACTTCTCTCGTCTGTAAATAGGGGACTGAACAAAGAAACCTTAACCAATAAAACCCATTATTTGTGAAACTGCCCTTCTTTTGTTGTTTTTCCTACAAATGAAATGAATTACGTTTTTGCGTTCCATCCCATAATATGATCTAGACATTTATTCTTTGTCTTATGCAATCATCTCAGTTTACTATTACTATGATGTGGAGAAATGGACTCAAGCCCATAGTGCTGAAACTGCACACATACACAATCTAGGGGCATATTAGCAAGGGCCTTATTGCCACTTTAGCGGCACTTTTTGCCGCTAAAGTGGCGATTTTTTTATCGCCCTATCAGCAAGCTGTCGCTAACAGGCGTTTGCGACAGCTTTCTGGCGATAGCGGCCCGTTTTCCCATCGCCTTGCATGCCAGCGATAAATATCGCTAATGACATGCAAGGTAGGCGTTCCCAACTAAAAGTGACTGAAAACAGTCGCTAACACAACTTCTCCCTATTAGCAACGCAGGCGAAGTGATAAAAAAATTCGCGCTAAGCGCGAATATCGCTAGAATTTAACACCTGCTAAAAACATGACTTACCTGTTTGTAGAATAGGAGGTGGATTGTCAGCCTAAGTCCACCATGGCGTTAATGCGTGAATATCGCTGAATTTCCAGCAATATTCACGCATTTCGCCGCTATCGCTGGATATTTTATCGTATTGGAGATAAACCTTGCTAATAGCATGTTATCTCCGTGATAATATCCAGCGATAGGCGGCGTTTGAAAATGCGCGCTAAGCGCGGTTAGCGATAATTTTCGCCTGTTGTTGCTAATATGCCCCTTAGTCTTTTGAGCATGACAAGAAATATAGTAGGATATCAAGCCCAAAGGGGTATTTCATCATTAACATTTCATGACTAACATATACTACATAGACCATCACCTGTGCAATAAGAGGTTTGTCCCCAATACCTAGCCTACAACCAGACACTAAGAGAAACTGTTTCTGAATAGCCTACATTCATCCATTTGCGGTGGAGCATGTTCTTCACCCACGTCTGCACCTAATAATCATCGGGTAATAAACTCTCACTGTGGGGAGCTTTCATCAATGACAGCATGCTTTCTCTTCAGGGCCTCTTTATGTGTGCATACCAGTGGTTGGCAGACAAACCTTACCTCTACCCTAGTACCTGCACTGCAGTATTTCTAAAATACCAACACAGGCTATGTACGGCTCTTTACCTGTGCACCAGTGACTGCTGTCTGTGCCCAGTACAAGGCCCTTGCACCCACACCTCGGTAGGCAGTTAAAGGATGTTTTATGCACATTTTTCCCTGTTTTGCCTATTTTGCACTTTATCATTTTGTTAAGATTCTTAGAGTAATGTGAAAAGCAGTATCATGGATGGAAAACGTATTGCAAAAATAAGTATAACCCACAATACATATAGAATGAATATATAAATTTGTTCGACACGTCATTATAATATATATTTTTTTTAAATGCCAACATCAGCATCATGGATAATGTCATCAATGATGTCCTTTGAGATGTCATCAGTGATATTTTCAATGATGCCATATAACATGTGTTAAACCTGACATCCTTGGCGTGGTTTTCCCCTTAACGTATTGCCTTCACACCTCCTGTTTGCTGACGTTAGTACTGGTTTTAGTACTCTGCGCACTTTACCACTGTTAACCAGGGCTAAAGTGCTTGTGCTCTCTCCTTAAAACATGGTAGAATTGACTTATATCCAATTGGAACATTTAATTTACTTGTAAGTCCCAAGTAAAGTCGCACTAGGGCCTCATTACGATGTTGGTCGGAAACGTTCCGCCCGACACCGTGTCCGATTCGGGATCCGACCGACTCGCGGTCGGCGGTTCCTTCTGACCGTTTACGATGCTTCCGAACACCGATCCGAAGGACTCTCATTGACTTCTATGGGAGCCTGTGTTCCAACCGACAACACAGGCTCCTATGGGGAAAATGGGTGTCTGCAGAAAACCTTGCACCCTGTGGCTGGCACCCCATGGTGTCTGCCACACAGTGCATGGTCTTACAGGGGGGTACCTTGGGTACCCCCGGGGCCCCCAACTGGAGGCCTCAGGATGAAGGGGGGCCTGCTAGGGGCCCCCAAAGTCAGTTTCTGACAGCCTTTTCGTGTCAAACAGACCGAGTCGGAAAGGCTGTTAGAATCCGACATCGTAATCGGTCAGTCGGAAACGCTGTCCGTAGAGCTGTACGGATCACCTCCGACCGACTCGGATTCTCCGTTTGCCGCTCAGGACCGATTCGGAATGATCGAACGGTTCCCCATCCGACCGCGAGCATCATAATCAGTTGGGCAGATTGGATTCCGACCGACTCGGGCGGATGGGTTCCGACTCGGTCTAGAGGAATCCGACTGTCAGTCGGAGGCTTTCCAACCGACATCGTAATGAGGCCCTATGTGTGCCAAGGGCCTATAAATTAAATTCTACTAGTGGGCCTGCAGCACTGGTTGTGCTACCCACTCACGTAGCACTTTAAACATGTCTCAGGCCTGAAATTACAGCCTTTGTATGTACAGTTTTTAACTGCCATTTCGACCTGGCAAAATGAACCTTTTCAATACATGTGTCACTTCTAGGCTAGTCTCTGGACAACACAGACAGCAGGAAGCAGTGTATTTAAAACGTTGGACATGTACTTCTAAGTTTTGCATGTACTGGTTGTGAAAAACTCTTAAATTTGTTTTTTTACTACTGCAAGGCCTACCTCTCCCATAGGATAACACTGGAGTTACCTTATTTTTGTTTGTCCTCATTGTGCAATAACCAAATTAGGAGATATAAGGAGATGTCCGGGGACCCACTTCTAACTATGCCGTCCTGGATCTGTCCCTGAACACGAGACAAAGGGGGGGGAGATCCTACCATCCGATGGGCCCCTAATCATCCTATCCAATTCGTTACGAGTAGGGGACTGCGTTTCTGGGGCCACCAGCGCACATCCCTCACTTATGGGTTATTACTGTAATGTGTAATTATTGGACATCAATTTACCTTCTATATTTCAATCCCATGGATTATAGTGCTGCTCCCAGATATCCCAAAATCCTGTTATCTTACTTTGCCTCCCACTCCGATCCAATTTATTAACCCTTTGGACCGAAGCTAACCACTCCCCTTGAGTTGGTAGGTTATGAAGTATCCATTTAATACAAATTTCTCGTCTAGCCAATAGATTTAGTACGAAAAGCAATTTTGTTACTTAACTTGGACTTTTCTATGTTGCAACTTCTAACCCCAAATATGACTAGATCAGTGCTTACCTCTATGTGTTGACCCATCACCTTCGTAAGTATCTTACCCACATTGTTCCAAAAATTCTGGAGCTGGGGGCACTTCCAAAACATGTGGATATCATTTGCCATCTCTTCTCTGCATTTGGGACAGCATTTCACCTCCTGTTTGTTCAGCTGTGTCAGTTTCTTTGGCGTCCAATATGTTCTGTGCACTGTGAATAAATGTTTTTTACTGAGCGGTGCAGAGTTAATGGTATACCAAAATATAGACATTGATACTTGCCATAGTTCTTGTATATCCAACATCGGCAGGTCCTTCCCCCAGATCTCTGTAGGTAAGATAAAATCCTCCTCTCCTGCTAAGATGAACATCCAATACCAACTAAATACTTCCTTCTTTTGTACCATACTCTCTTGTATTTTCCTCTCAATGTCACTGTTTCCTGGCCCATCTTCCCCTAGGGACTTAGCCCAGCTTGCTAGTTGGTAGCACTTGAATTTAGATAGTGTACCATTAGTCATTGTTGACAGTTGGTTCCATCCTATTAGGGTATTCTCTTCTATCAGCCGACCCCATTTCATTATACCCTCATCTTTCAGGGAAGTTGAGAGCTTATCTTTCAGACAATCCGGGGTTACAGGGGAAGACCAGATTGGAGCATGATCACTGTAATATGGTAATTTTAAGGTTCTTTCGATTTGGTACCATAATTTGGAAGCTGACAATAGCACCTTCAATCTCACCTTTTTGAAGAACTTTGGATGCCCACATTTATATAGAAAGAAACTGCCTTCCGGTTGTGTCATTGCTTGCAGATGGGGGTAGGTCTGATGTTATTTAAGTAGTGATCTTATATGCTTACATTAGAATGCTCTGCAGTATTGATAGAGATCCGGGCTAGCAATCCCTCCATGCTTCTTTTTCCTTCAGAGCTTTTTCCAAGCTATTATGACCCCCTTTGAAGCCCATGTAAAGCTGCTCAGTTCTCCTTGCAGCTTATTAAACCCTTCTCTCCTAAATTCCAATGGTATGGTACTGAAGATATACATACATTTTGGAAGGACTACCATCTTCAGGATGTTGGATCGTCCCATAAATGATTGAGGCAGACTCCCCCACTCTTTTAGAAGCTTCCTAGTTTCTGACATCAATTTGTTGAAGTTCAGGTGGGCTATTTTATCTATGTCCTTCACTATCTGTATGCCCAGGTATCGTATCCTTTCCTTTACCAAGGGATTATTGCTTTGGGAGTCCCACCCCTTAATTTCTGTTTTTGTTGATTGACTTGGTAGCCTGAAACTTTTCCGAACTGCTCCAAGATCTCTATTATTATCGGGAGTGAAACTAGCAAATTGTCAGTAAAAACCATTAGGTCATCCGCATAAAAGGCGACATTCTTCTCCTAGCCCTGATACTTAAAAGGAGTAATCATATGGTTAGATCCAAGAACATTAGCTAAAGGTTCTATGCATAGATTAAAGAGCAGCGGGGAAAGTGGGCATCCTTCCCGGGTGCCTCTTCTAATGGCTAGCTTCTCTGTGAGATTACCATTGACCAGAACCCTAGCTGTTAGATTTTTATACAGAGAATTTACTGCCCCTGAAAAAACCATCCCAGTTTGTAAATTTCAATTAATTTATGCAGAAAAGGCCAGCTGATGCTGTCAAAAGCCTTTGCTGCATCAACCGTAATCATTGCCAGGGGAATCCTCTCCTGGGTAGCCACATCAATTGCACCACCCAGCTCATGTGTCAGTTCCTGAATTTGTCTTCCCTTGATAAAGCCTTTATAGTCTCGATGTGTCAAGTGATCGGCAACCTTTCCCAACCTCTTGGCCAAGATTTCGGTGTAGATTTTATAATCACTATTTAATAACGATATAGGTCTATACGATTCACAACATTTTGGGTCCTTCCCTGATTTTAATAGTATACATAGGGTTGCTTCATCCCAGGACTTTAGTAGATCTTGTCCTTTTAAGAAGACAGCATTTAATACCTCTGTCAGGGGCAGAACCAGATATTCTTTTAAGGAGCTATAGATTTCATTAGGTAGTGCATCTGGGCCAGCTTCTTACCCTTTTTTTAGTTTTCGCTATCACACTTGGCACCTCTTTAGTTGTTATCTCTGCGTTAAGTTCATCCCTCTGTTCTTTTGACAGGTTAGGGACTGCTGTCTTCTCGAGGTAACAGTCTATTTGATCTCCTGAGGCCGCTGTGTCTTCTGAGTATAGCTCTTGGAAAAACGTAGTAAAAACATTCTCGAGCTCTGAGTCATCTGTGCTAAAATCTGTCTGATTCTCTCCGTGAATGGCCGAGATCTTATTTCGGTTTTGTTTCGTTTTAATTTTCCAGGTTAACATTTTGCCACATCCCTCCCCGTACTCATACTGTGAAAGCTTGCTTGCTTCCCATCTACTTCTAACTATGAGGTCTAAAACACTAGACAGTTCTTCTTTTTTCTCTTTTATAACCTTTTCTACTTTGCCAGTCTCTTGTGGGTTTTCGGCTCTCTCTGCTGCCCTGCCTAGGCGCTGTACTTTGAATTCTAGTTTACTGATTTTCATCCTTGTATTTGTACGCTTGAAATCTGCTAAGCTAATTAGCCTCCCCCTGATAACTGCTTTGTATGCAACCCAGGTAACCTGGATAGTAGTCCCAGTTTTATTTAGTGAAAAAAAACTGTTTTGTCTCTGTTTTCAGCTTTTCTCTGACCTGCAGGTCTGAGAGCAAGGATCTGTCTAGTGTCCATCTCGGGGTGGGGTAAGCCTCATCTAATGATACTTCCATTTGGACTGCAGAATGATCAGACAGATGTGCTGGTAGATGTTCCACCTTCCAGACGCTATTACATATGTCCTTGTCCACTAACATAACATTTTATGTTATGTTGTGTTACATAGGCCCTTGTCCACTAAGAAAAAATCTATCCTGGAGGCATGTCCATGTTTTTCATTTCTAAAAGTGAATTTATGCTTTTTAACCCCTTTTGCTTTCCAAACACCTACCAGTCCCAGATCTTCAAAATAACGTTTCAACCACTCCCTCATTCTGGAAAAATTAAGTGTTTTCCTTATGGGTAATTTATCTTCCCTTTTGTTTTTTTTTTTTGTTTTGTTTTTTTGTAAAGCGCAACATTCATCCCGAGGGACATCACGGCACTAGGACCGAATACAATGCAGTGCAGGTTATTCTAAAATTAGTGGTTAGTAGGGTCAGTATCTAGGGAACAGGAAGGTTTTCAATTTCTTTCTGAATAGCAGATAGTCCTCTGTCAGGCGTAGATTGAGTGGGAGGTTGTTCCAAAGGACCACAGCTGATTTAGAGAAGGATCGGTCACCCATCCTGAATTTGGTTGTGCGTTTGACCATTGCAAAGGCTTGATGACACGATCTCAGGTTTCGCGATGGGACATGGAATTCCATTTTATCTCGCAAAATATGTGGACCTTTTTTATGTAGGGTTCTATCTGCGTAGCAGAGGAGTTTAAAACTGGCTCTTTGGCGCACTGGCAACCAGTGTAACTCCTTCATGCAGTGGGATGCTGAGGTGTATTGGTTTTTATTACAGATCAATTTAGCAGCTGCGTTTTGGACCACCTGGAGTCGAGAGAAGAGATAATCGGCCATGCCAACATAAAGTGCATTACCATAGTCCAGCCTGCTCAGAAAAAGGGCCTGTGTCACCGTTTTTCTGCAGTTCAGAGGGATCCAGGGAAAAAGTCGTCTGAAGAGTTTCAGTGTGGCGAAACCTTTTCCACACAATGCGTGTACTTGGTCTTGCATGGATAGGGTATCGTCAAAGATGATGCCCAAGTTCTTTGCAGCCCGCTTTGGTTCTGGGGTGGTGCCTAGCGCCTGAGGCCACCAGCTACTGTCCCAAATTGTATGTGCACCCCCAAAAAGCATAATTTCAGATTTTCCGGCGTTTAATTTTAAGCAGTGCCCAGACATCCAGCTTGCAATTTCAGTGAGGCAGTTGATTAGGTTGCTCTTAGTATCAGCGTTGGTCAACCTGTCAACCAGAGAAATCATTAATTGTGTGTCATCGGCGTATGAGCAGATATCAAAACCCCATTTCCTGCTGATGTCCGCCAGGGAGGAGACGTATGCGTTAAAAAGGGTGGGGCTCAAAGTGGCTCCCTGTGGAACACCATATTTAATGCTTTTTGCGGTGGAGGAGCAAGATCCCATTTGGATTGTTTGGGTTCGATCTTTCAGAAAAGATGCAAACCATGACAGGGCTTTTGAGCCAAACCCTTTTTTGTGGAGGATTCGTAGTAAATTATTATGAGATACAGTGTCGAAAGCCGCAGTAAGGTCCAAAAGGATCAGTGCTACGGCTCTACCTTGATCAACTAGTGATCTGATATTGTCGGATACGGCGAGTAAGGTGGCCTCAGTGCTGTTGTTGGCCCTAAAGCCAGTCTGTGAGGGGTCTAATAGATTATTGGTTTCAAAGAAAGTGGTGAGTTGTCTATTGACTAATCGCTCCAGGACTTTGGACAAGTATGGTAGTTGGGAGATTGGTCGGTAATTTGCCGGATCATAAATTTCAAGGCCTGATTTCTTTAGTAGAGGAAAGACCACTGTTTTCTTCCATATGTCTGGGAAAGAGGCTAGCTCTAAGGATTGATTAAAGATTTTGGTAACATGGAGGCATAGAACTGACACTAGTCGGGAAAAAATGAAATGTGGGCAGGGATCGAGTGGCGATCCTGCTGTGACCTCAATCATAGCTTTAGCTACCTGTTCTTCTGAGAAAGGAGTCAAAGTGGACAGATGGACCTGTGCTAAGGGATGGGGTGCCAGATTTTCTCAGTCTATATTGTCATCTTCAGGGGGGATGTTAAAGGATGCGTAGATTTTTGTCACTTTGTCAGTAAAGAAATTATTAAGTAGCTCGCAATTCTCAGTCGTCGGTGCCATAGTTTGAGACAGACTAGAGGGCTTGCAGAGTTCTCGGATTACTTTCTAGAGTTCTTTGGATGAGCTATCATTATCTTCAATCCTTTTTGTGTAATAGTTTGTTTTGGCATTTTTTAGGGCACAGTGATAACTTTTCATTCAACTAAATAGTTTTGTCTGTCTATGCTGTCTTTTGACAGTCTCCATTTATGCTCCTGGGTTCGGCACTTTCTTTTCATTAATTTTAGTTCTAATGTATACCATTTTTCAGATTGAGTTTTATTAGTAGGTTTTCTGTTAAGTTTGGGGCGCACTGATCAAGTGTTTTCTCAATCTCTTGTTGTAGATGTGCAGCTAATGTATGAGCGGAGTTGGAGTAGGGTATGGCAGGGTCGTAGTGGGAGAAATGAGCGGAGAACGACTCCTGGGTGATTTTGTTCCAGGCTCTTTTCCTTGACTGATACATTATTTTGACCTTAGATGGTTTATTTGGTAGGTTGAAAGAGAAAGAGATTAGGGAGTGGTCCGTCCAAGGTAGTGGTTTAATCTCATGAATATTCATAGTTTTTATATTGGAGAACAGTAGGTCTAGAGTATGGCCAGCCACATGGCTTGGTTCGGTGATCCACTGGGTTAGTTTCATTTTTGCCATGTCATTTCCCAGGTGTTTAACCCCCGGACTTATGGGGTTTTCATAGTGAAGATTAAAGTCCCCTATAACTAAGAACTGGTTATCCCTTGGATCTATTATCAGGTGAAGTCTCTGCCCAAAATTACAGGGGCCGAAACATCCAAGAGATGGGTGTACAAAACCTTCAGGGGGTAGGATCATCTACATTAGGACCATAGTATCCTGCCAAGACATATACTCTGCTAAACATTCTGAGTTTCGCTATGACCCATCTCCCCTTAGAGTCACTGCTAGCAGCTTCTACCGTTGCTTTTACTGACTTCTTAAACAAAATAATAACTCCCTTCACACAACACACCTGGTCGGTGCATACATATGTGTCCACCCAGCTTTGTTTCTTCATTATTTCTCCCCATTCCACCTTTAAAACATGTGTTTCCTGCAAAATTATGATTTCACTATTTACCGATTTTAAATACTCCAAGATCTTTTGTCTTCTACTTCTAACTCTGAGACCATTCACGTTCCATGTTAGGATATTAACTGGCAGCAGGCTAACTTATGTTGATCCTGATGATCCCCCGTGTCTCCTTAAATTTTAAGTCTCTCAAATTTGCACAAAGTCGGACAGTTTTTTTTTATTATCCTCATATGCTCCCACACCCGGTGCAAATTTGTCATGAGCCATTTTTGTGAAACACCTCCGTCCCTCACCTTCCCCAGGAGAACCCTCCCTTTCTTTTTGAGGCCAAACATTTCACCCCTTTCGAGATCCCTGCTCTCTAGGCATTAATTCTATCCATTTTGTTGCGTTTTAATCCGATTGATTAGAGACTCCACCTCTTTGGGGTCCCTATATTATGCATTTGGTTTCTCCACATTATTTTTAAAGAGGCTGGAAGGCGCATTTGGACTGTCGCCCCCAAGGACCTTAGATCTTGCATGTGTTTCCCTAGTTCTCACTGCCTATCCTGCGTTGCCTTAGAGATATCTGATCTAATTCTGAAAGCCCATTCACCCTTTGTATAAGAGCCAGCTTTAAGAGCATCATTTGAAAAAAAATTCCTTCAAAACCTAGGTTTTGAAGTTTATCAAAATTCTTCTTGGGTTTTTTCTCGGCTTTCCTTTCCCATAAGGGTCCCGGTGCACCCTCTCACAGGGCCATCGGCTCCACCCAGGGGTAAAACTATTTCAAGAGATTGATCACAAAGCTCTTAATGTTCTCCCCTTCCATCCCCTCCGAAACATTCAGGATCCTTAAATTGTTCCTCCTTGCCTGATTTTCTAGGGATTCGATTTTTTCCCTAAGATCCTTCTCATTTGTTTTTTAGAGTTTGTATTTCCTCCTGGCTTGCCTCTACATCCCTACCCAGTTCATCTGGAGAGGCCTCCACTGTTGTTATGCGCTCCATCAAGGTATTGTTCTTGGCCTCAAGGGCTTCGCATGACCCTTGTATTTTCGTTTGGTTTCTCTCTAAGGTGGAAAATTTCACTCTCATTTCTGAGATTAGGGACTCGATCAGTTTTTCCGTACCAGTATGTTCTCTTGAGATATTTTGCCCCTCCTTTTGCCCCTCCAATTGTAACTCAACCTGTAATGCTGCTTGCGCTTGTTGGTCCTGGGACAAGCCTCCAGTATCCACCTCTTCTACAGCCAGAGCTTGATATCTGTTATTACTAATGATTTTCCCCCTATCGGATTGTCCCCAGTCATGTTTGGGCCTTCTCTCTTTCTCTTCGGTTCACCTGAAAGTGGGCTAGGGGAATCCTGTTTGGCTTGCACTTTGAAAAAGGAGCGTAATGAGGGGGTGATTTTTACTTTGGAGCCTACAGGTCTGGCTCATGGTGGAAGACTCCAGACCTTGGGTTGGTACGACTTGTTTCCCCTTCTTGTTGTTAATTATGGGCACTAAAACAGAAGTTTTCCGTATCGTGCCAGTAGTAGTATTGACCGCTAGGCTCCTATTCCTTATACAATAGCTTATCCCCTTCTTTGAATGAGATCCTGGGCTTGCACTTTTAGGGGTATATCCTTTCCTCCCTTTTTCTCTCTAGCCAACTCTGAGCTATTGGAGTCTTGTACTGGGCTTTTTCCCTCACCTCGGTCACTTACCGCAGTCATATGCCCGCTCCCTGGCCTCTGCTCCCTTCTCTGTGTCTTGCTCCCCTTCCGCAGTGTAGATGATCCTGCTACTGTGTTATCCAGACTGATTGCCGTCTTGCCCTGGAAGGAAACCCAAGCCGTGGCTTTCCGATTGCTGCGAAGAAGCGCAGCCGCTTCCGCCCACACAGTACTCGCGGGGCTGCAAGGATTCATTAGCCACTCACAATCCTCGCAGTCCTCACGGAGTTCCGCTGGAGATCTGCACTTTTCTAAAAAGCTTAAGGTATTGTTCTGCATATTACTAAGCTTGTGTCGGTAGAGAAAAAAGAAAAGCACGTTTAAATGCTTTTGTGATGCATTCTGCCTAGAGAGCTTAGGAGCTCCAGACCGGAGTCCTCAGCCGGCCGCCATGTTCTCCATGATCTTGTGTCCCTGGAGTTCCGTTATTACATTTAGGGGCTCATTACGATGTTGGGCGGAAAGCCTCCGACCGACTCATCGGTTTACAGTGCGACCGCCCGATTACGATGTTCGCGGTCGGAACGTAAACCGGCCGGTCATTCCGAATCGGTTCCGACCAACTCGCTGAGTATTACTGTTGGTCGGAACCGCACTTTAACCCCTTATGGACCGCGTTTCTGCCGTTGGGATTACGATGTAGCTTTCCAACAGTCTTTCCATGTCGGCCTGTCTGACACGGAAAGGCTGTCAGAAAATGACTTTGGGGGCCCCTGCCAGGGCCCCTGGCCCCCGCAGCCTACGGTTGCTGGCCGAGGGGGCACCTAAGGTAACCCCCTGTAAAACCCTGCACTGTGTGACTGCACCATGGGGTGCCTGCGACAGGGTGCAGGATTTTCCACACACACACACCCCATTTCCCCATAGGTGCCTGTATTACGGCCGATTCTCGGCCATAACATGAGCTCCCATAGGAAACAATGGGAATCTGACCGAACAGTGTTCGGTCGCATTGTAATCCGGTGATCGGAAGCGCCAACTGCAAGTCGGTCAGTCCCGAATCTGAGATGGTGTCGGGCGGAGGCTTTCTGCCGGACATCGTAATGAGCCCTTTAGTACGCTGTAATTTCCAAATGGGAACAGGTGTTCACAGTGGTGACTGCCATCGAGTAGCACGGGTAAGGCGGGAGCGGGAATAGAAAAATACATTTAAAATGTACTTACCTTGCTGCCGGACCACCAGCTCACCTCGCATCATCCTCTTCTGTTCCTGCTGGAAGCAGGAAGCACACCCAGGCTCCCCTAAGCCAATCACAATGCTGCAATGCAGCGTTGTGATTGGTCTCAGTGTCGTGGTTCAGCGCTCAGCCAGGCAGTGGGAGTCTGTGCATATTCCTCACCAGGCGGTCTATTACAACCTGATGGGAAACATGCAAAGTGCGCATGACTGTTTGGCCGGCCCAAGATGGCCGGCTAAACTGTCATGCGCACTTAAGTGCCCAGCACTCCTCCCCTTGCTGACTGTGATAAAAGCCAAGCCCTTCCCCGCCCCGTAAACCTGCCTGACAACGGCAAAATAAAATGATAATAACAAAGTGTTATTATCATTTTTTTTTCCTTTTTCCACTGTTTAAAATGCACTGGGGCAGCGTTCCTCCGCCTTAAAAAAAAAACAATTCCAAATGCCCATAGACTGCATTCGTTGACAAAAACCTGTAAAAGAAATTGACACAACTCACCCGAAAAACACATTTAATTCCCAAAAGTACATATACATAACGGTTAATCATGAAAATATAACAAACACTATGCAACTTAACAGAACATACTAATACATAATTAAAACAGTGTAAAAACACGCAAACGACAAACTAGTGTAAAATAGTATCAACATTTGATCTAAATATACCAAAAACCAACAAACAACAACACTATAACTAATCTTTAAACTTCCTTCCTAAATCCAACTTACCCTCAAAACCCTTAAAAAATCCTTATAAAAGGACTTACCTGTTTAGATGACCAGCAGCACCTTTCCGCGACTTGGTTACTGGAAAAATAGACTAAATATAACACAAATAGACTACAGAATAGAAGGTAGTGGGAATAAAGGCTGCCAAATGAAACAAATAAAAAAATATTTCCCACTAGAAATCAATGGAAAACAATGTAAAAAATGTGAATAAATGTTTACAAAATTGTTAAAAATTACTATACCTGTAAAACATATCAAACAATATTTAAACAAATTATGAAAAAATACATTTATTTAGCATATACTAATAAAACATTTGTGAAAATAATGTTGAAAATATATATATAAAAAATGTTAGGGAATCTTCAAAAAGGTACAAATTGTTAAACATATAAAACATATTAATCGATGATATGAAAATGTATAAAAATGTTGTATGCTATAAATTAAATAATAGTATATAATATATATACACTTATTTAAAATATACTAATAAAATATATGTGAAAATTATGTTTAAAATATACATGTAAAAAAAGTTAAAAAATGTTTAAAAAATTGTTAACAATGAAATATTATGTTGAAAATGTATAACATACAAATGTATATAAGTATGATTACCCTAATTTTTTGTTCTAAAAAACTGTAAAAATATTTATTTTACCTAATTTTATATTTTTTTTATTTTTTTACCTGAAGTATATGTCATACAAATTGTAAAACTATAAAATAATAAAAAATTATAAACAAACAAAAACTGAACATTGTGTGACATGTTTTTATTATACAAAATATATGAAAGGTGTTGGACACTAAAGAGGCAACATTTACTATTACCAATCTAAATCTAACCATATTGGGGAAAGTGTTGGACATTAAAGGGGCGAAATTTACTATTCCAACTCCTATATAAACCAATTCGAGGAAGGTATTGGATGCTAAAGAAATGGCATTTACCATTCCCATTCCAATCTAACCATATTGGGGAAGGTGTTGGACACCAAAGTGGTGACATTTACTATTCCACTCTAATCTAAACCAGTTTGGGAAGGTTTTGGACACTAAAGGGGTGACATGTACTATTCCCACCCCAATCTAAACCAATTTGGAGAAGGTGTTGGCCACTAAAGGGGTGGCATTTACTATTCCCTCTCCAATCTAAACCAATTTGGTGATGGTATTGGACACCAAAGGGGTAACATTTACTATTACCACTCCAAACCAACCATACTGGCAGAAGGTGTTGGACACTAAGGGGCTTATTACGATGTTGGACGGAGTTGCCTCCGACTGACACCATCTCGGACTCAGGACCGACCGACCTCAGGTCGGCGGTTCCGACTGCCTGATTACGATTGGTCGCATACTCACTTTTCTCTATGGGAGAGCTTGTGTCACGGTCGTAAATCGGCCATAATACAGGCTACTATAGAGAAATGGTTGTGTGTGTAAAACCCTGAACCCTGTGGCATGCACCCCATGGTGCCTGCCACACAGTGCAGAGTTTTACAGGGGGCATACCCTAGGTACCCCCTCGACCACTAACCATAGACCGCGGAGGCGAGAGGGCCCTGCTAGGGGCCCCTAAAGTCACTTTCCGACAACCTTTCCGTGTCGGAAAGACTGGCAAGGAAAGGCTGTGGGAGACCGGCATCTTAATCCTGATGGCGGAAACGCCATCCATAGGAGATTACGGTGCGATTCTGACCAGCTGGAAGACTCCGAGAGCCAGTCGGAACCGAGTCAGAATGACTGGCCGGTTTACGTTCCGACCGCAGACATCTAATCAGGCGTTCGGACCGCAAACCGACCGTGTCGGTCGGAAAGCCTCCGACCGAGGTCGGAAAGCTTCCGACTAGCGGTCGGAGGCCTTCCGACCGATATCGTAATCGGGCCCTAAATAGTTTACATTTAAATATCCACTTCTGAATAAAAAATTGTACATGACATATCACAAAATAAAAATATCACAAAACAATAAATACTATATATTCTCAAAATGTTTGTGTAGCATAAAATGTAATGAAATATGTTAAAATGCACTAATTTAACTACACATATATAATATTCATAATTAGATTTAGCATTTTAAAATTTCAATTGTATTACTATAAAAATATTTTTTTAATATTTATTAATATCCATAAACTATTTTTTTTAAATAACAAATTAGCAATAATAGATTTTGAATAAAATTTGTATAAATTTAACATTTTTTTACATTTAAAAAAACGTAACAAATCTTTTTTTAATCTTTAAATACATTTTTACAATTAGACAATGTTTTAATCAATGAAGCTTGTTATAGACAAAAATTCCTAAATATTCTACTAATTTAATTACAATATATTTCATATTACGTATTACTATAATAAAATATATTTAAAAATTCTAAATTAATAATCTGCATATCATCAAAAAATCTACTTCATATATTATAGATTACATATCAAATATTTTAAAATCTGTCCACCCTTATGCTCTAAAAGTGCTATATCCCACGACTAAAAAAACCAAAAATTCTTATTTACATTAAAAAACCATACGTCAACATTTTCATATAAAAAAATACATTATTTAAAAAAAAAAATGTAAAAACATAAATCGAACACACTACAATACATTGCATACTAATTAACACTTAAAAACAATATTATATACAACATTTTCAACATCAATATGTTTTACAATATTTAAAACAACACTAAAAATGATATTTTTACCTTCGATATTCCTGTCAACGATATTTGTGATGTCCCGATATTCTTGACACAAAGGGGCATATTAGCAAGTGCGTTATCGCCGCTTTAGCGGCACTTTTTGCCGCTAAAGCGGCGATATTTCTATCGCCCTATTAGCAAGCTGTCGCTAACAGCTGTTAGCGACAGCTTCATGGCGAAAGCGACCGTTTTGGTGCCGCTTTGCATGTCAGCGATATTTATCGCTAATGACATGCAAAGTAGGCGTTCCCAACTAAAAGCGACTGCAAACAGTCGCAAACACAACTTCCCCCTATTACCAATGCCCGCGAAGCGATATAAAAATTCACGCTAACCGCGATTATTGCTGGAATTTAACACCTGCTAAAAACCTGACTTAACCTTACAGTCCACCTCCCATTGACTAGAATGGTTAAGTCCTCACCTGCCTATTAGCAAGCTTTTAATTAGCGCAGTGAATTTATCGCTGTATTTCTCGCGCTATTGCTGGGTTTCGCCGCTATCGCTGGGTTTTTTATCGCCTTGGAGATAAGCGTTGATAATAACGAGTTCCCTCCGCAATGAAATCCAGCGATAGCCGGCGATAAAAAAAACAGCGCTAAGCGCGCTTTGCGATAATTATCGCAAATCCTTGGTAATATCCCCCAAAGTTTTTGTATCACAATATTTTTTTTTCCATATTCGATCCAAATATCCTACAGTGGTTCAGAAGAAGTAGCGTGCACTCTCAGCTATAGATTCATGCCAGCCATCATTACAGAATGACCTCTATTGTCATCACCTTATAAAGCATGCCCATCGAGCATGGTTGTTTTGGGGACCCTTGGTCTATAAACAAATTAAAATACCTTTTCATTCAGTTACATCAGACCTGTTGGCAGAAATTGTGAGTTAGCCTACCAGGGAGGGTATTAGCTTTTCGATCAGTTGACTTGTGCGGCGTTCTCCCACTACCTATTTATAGTGTAATTTTTTTATATATTTTTTCTTTTCTGCACTTTTTTGCTTCCCCCATGCTCTTTTATCTTTTGGAACCATTTCCCGCCATTTCTTAGTTCCGTAGGAAGAAAACACATGCCTGCATTCTCATGCCAATCAAGATGTTTTGACTGTGGAAAGAACTTAAAGCAGAAGAGAAAATTTAAGTGTTTTCTTTCAATATTTTCTTTGTTTAACTTTATTATTAGCATATGACTGCACACACTTGAACCATATATGACAGCCATTCAGTGGCCTCTATGAGTTTCATTGTTCTTTATGTTTGTGTGCTGAACTCTGGCTCCACCACAACATTCAAGTAAGACTGGACGATTCCTTCTGTTCTCTACTTATGGGGTGGTTTTACTCAAGTGCCTGGTGACCGTTGGGTTGAGGCCATTCCCAATGGGACAGAGGATAAGAAGAGCTAACAAATAAATCTAGCAATGTGGAAAGACTCGGGGTCACCCCTGTTCAATATTGTCCTCCTAATTTCACTTGGAGGGCATGGCTGCAGAGAAAGGAAGAATGTAGACTCGTTTGTATGATTGTTCCGGAAGTTTACTAACAAGAGGCATGACCCCAGATTGCCCTCTTCTTGACTGGTATCCAAAGCATGGATAATAAGGATACGTCTGCTACCGAATAGACAGCTTTGAGGCACAATGGTGTATGTCTGAGTTCATTTATTACTCTAATCTTTTGTTTGCGTGATGTCAAACTGATCTTACAATCAGTTTTTGTGATTTAACAATCGACTTATGTACATGGGAGCTATCTCTAAAGGACATTTTTGTTAATTAGTTGTTTTTATGCTACTATTAGACTTACTGAAGATGTTATGAATTTTATCCAAATAAATTCAGTTCAGTGAACCTTGGGTTAGGTGACAAGTAGAAGCCTTCAATCAGCCAGTCAGTCAATCAATGATGTTCTACGACAAACGTAAACAGATGTAGAAAATGAACTCCATCAGGTTGACAAGGGACTCAGCGTATTTTCTAATTTGCAGACAAGAATCAATGTGACTAGTAGGCTGATCTGTCTAACTGTGAAACATCCTCCTGAACGGGGTTAGGTTCCAGACAATTGTGTTGTCTACTCCCCCCTGCCTTCCACATCCCCCGACCGCACCCTCCTCTACCTCCTTTGGACCTCCATGCTGCTTCTTCCCCATTGACTGCACAGGTTTTCTTTCATCAATTTTTATATTTCGTTTTTTCCTTCTTCTGCTGCCCAGATTCCCGTAAGCAGAAAAGGGGATACGAGGGATAGGATTTTTTTTCGCCAGCTCCGTGGATCAATGCGTTCACGGTAGCATTGTCTAAAATCCAATAAATCTTCGATTTTCTGGTAATGCACAGCATTTCCAGAAATTAGCTGCTGAATTCTGTGCCAATAATAATAAAGAGAGAGGGCCAGCAGAGGGAATCGCACGATAGTCTGCAAGGCCGAGGTTAGAGGGTGCCTGCTATTTCTGAAAGGCAACACGCTGCTTTCCTCGTCGTGACTCAGAGCACGTGCACAGAGCACGTGCGGAGGTTAACGTAAGAACGTATTAGCCTATATTTCTTCAATGCAGCGCTTCTGCCTGGCCTTGATCCAAATAGTCGAACAGGCAACTATTTCTGAATGCAAAGGCAGGAAAACCAATGTCTTTATAGGTGGGTGAATGAGCTATTCAATAATGAAGAGTCTACACAAGATGAGTTGTAAGGAACTATGGGCCTGAGTTCGAGTACGGCGACCAGTCTGACTTTCTGCCAGGGTAGAGGAGGGCTGGACTCTGCTCCTATATTTAGAGGTTTCCGCCAGCCAGGCGGCCATCTTTGATCCCTTCAGTAGCACCTCCTTTGTGGTGGATCTGTTGAAGGCACATAAGTCACTGACATTGTGCTGACCGGGTGCCAGGTTTAATGTGCTCGCTCAGTATTGCTTTTTCTTCATCAAAAGCCAACTCCCAAAGCAAGAGTTTGTTATTGAACAACAAAAAATAAATATCTGACAGGCTGAAGTTTTATCTCTGCGCATGGAGGAGTGGGGTAATATCTTGGATTTCCTGTTCGGACCATCAGGCTTTCACTGGCGGTTCTGCATAGGAAAGAAAAGTTTGTCAGAACTTCTGCCCTAATAAGGCAGACAGTCTGAGGAACTTTAACTCACTGCCCGATGTCCAATTAGCCATTTGTCACAGGTTTCCACTGGTGGTGCCAGTGTAGTCTCACCATCAGAAACAGCGCTCCCCATGGCTATAAATAGAGCACGAGAAGCACTAGTTTGGCAGACGGGGCAGCTGCCATGTTTTGATGGACTACCCATTCTCAAAACTCTAAATCAGGCACTAAGGGGCCAATTACGATGGCGATCGGAAAAGCATTCCGACCGCCGTGGTAGCGGTAATTAACCGTCCGCATGTACCGTGGGAAAAACGGTGGTCAGATTAGGATGAACCGCCAGAGTAATCCGACGCGGCGGGCGGAATCCACGAAAGTCCGCCGGGAGCGTGCAGAGCGGGTGAAAATCTGTCCACGGCGGTCTGATTTGATGCGGAAAGACCCAAAACCGCCGCACGGCCAGCGGATTGACCGCACGTGAAATTACGATTGAGGTGACAGCGTAACGATCAGTTGTTTCCGACCGCCATGATCACAAGCATCGATGAATGGGAGAGCCGGCGGAAGGGCTATTGTATTCCGATCGCCGCGGTCACTCCGGAAGAGTAATGGCGCTCGAAGACAACCACACAACAAGGCCACCAAGTATGGCCAGTAATCTGGCTCAGCCACAAAAAACACCTAACATACCCCAATTACACATTCCCATGGCAAGTAAAAAATACAAATCCCAGGTCAACCCACACAACACACCTGACATGAATACTCAATTTTGACCCACCCACATAGCTGAGTATAAAACCAGCCCCTTCCCTGACCAGAATCCTTTGCACAACTCCACAACTGAAGGGCCCAAACCCACAGCACAAAGGAGAGGCAAATCTGCACACATCACACCATCACAACCACACACACACCACACACATCACCACCACCACCTTCACACCTGCACCTTTAACCCATTTGCACATCACACACCATGGCACAGAAGAAAATGCCCAAATTCACTGACAATGAGTTGTCAGTGATGGTAGATGAGGTAATCAGAGTAGAACCACATTTGTTTGGAAACCTGGTCCAACAGACACCATAAGCCACCAGAAATCAAATGTGGGCAAGGATAGTCAACAAGGTCAATGCAGTAGGGACCATCCCTCGCACCCAGAAGGAGATCAGTAAGATGTGGAATGACCTCAAGACCAAGGTGAAAGAGCAGAATAACAAGAACCGGAAGCTGGCTCAGAGGACTGGCGGTGGCCCTCCCATTCCACTACGAACATTCACTGTATGGGAGGAGAAGGTGCTTGCCATACTGCATCCAGAGAGTCTCACAGGAATACCCGGGGGAGTGGAGGCTGGTAAGTACCAACAAATGGCAGTCATTACACTGCTATGTACTGTCTTGCACAACTACAAAGCAACACCTCCTAGGCCCAAATGCACCCATGTGCACCATACTCTCCCCAACACATGTCTCACAGATCTAACATTTACTACCTCTGATTCACTCCAAAGGTAGGTAGCAACATTTCCATGGGGGCATGTGTACAGGCAGCCAGCACTACAACTCCCACCAGGCACCCTTGTCCCACCCCTGAGCAGGATGGAGCACTCCCCCCCACACCCACAACCATGTGTCAGCCATTGCATTGCTCTCTTCAAACTTAGGTAGGTAGCCATCTTAACAGGGAGGGGTGTTTGTGGGTGGGAAGCCAGCACTACAACTCCCACCAGGCCCCCTTGTCCCACAGCTCAGCAGGATGGAACACTCCCCCCCACACCCACAACCATGTGTCAGCCATTGCATTGCTCTCTTCAAACTTACAGGTAGGTAGCCATCTTAACAGGGAGGGGTGTTTGTGGGTGGGAAGCCAGCACTACAACTCCAACCAAGCCCTCTTGTCCCACCCCTGAGCAGGATGGAGCACTCCCCACACCCACAACCATGTGTCAGCCATTGCATTGCTCTCTTCAAACTCACAGGTAGGTAGCCATCTTAACAGGGAGGTGGTGTTTGTGGGTGGGAAGCCAGCACTACAACTCCCACCAGGTACCCTTGTCCCACAGCTCAGCAGGATGGAACACTCCTCCCCACATCCACAACCATGTGTCAGCCATTGCATTGCTCTCTTCAAACTCACAGGTAGGTAGCCATCTTAACAGGGAGGTGGTGTTTGTGGGTTGGAAGCCAGCATTACAATTCCCACCAGGCCCCCTTGTCCCATTGCTCAGCAGGATGGATCACTCCCCCACACACCCACAACCATGTGTCAGCCATTGCATTGCTCTCTTCAAACGTACAGGTAGGTAGCCATCTTAACAGGGAGGGGTGTTTGTGGGTGGGAAGCCAGCACTATAACTCCCACCAGGCCCCCTTGTCCCACCCATGAGCAGGATGGAGCACTCCCCCCCACACCCACAACCATGTGGCAGCAATTCCCCTCAACTGTGTCACAGGACAGGTAGGTAGACAGTGCATGCACCCTGCCATTCCTCCCAAAAAGCATGGAGCCATACGACCACACCAGCCCTCACATGTCATCCAACTTGGCATAGATCCAATAGCCACTTCCAGTGTGCAGACAGCTAAGCGTATGTAACTGTCACAGAAATTAAAGTTTGAACCACCAAGTCACATGTTGAAGAAAGTCAGGGCACAATCATGCACAGCACTGAATGCTATGTTTAAGTGCCATGGTGCCAGAGCATGAAGGCCCATATGAACACAAAACATGCATGGTTAGTTGTTAAAAGGAAGCAAAGTACATTACATGACAAGGGCATGCATAAGATTACAATGGCCAGTTCTTGCTCAGATCTAACGTCTTCCATGCAGAGCAAACCAAAAAGACGCATTACATAAAGTTGATGTACTGCAAGTCGTTAGACGACGACATGTCCTTGTAAACACACAATCTGTACGTGGTACATGGTATCTATTTACATGTCACACCATGGACAAGTAATGTAGGTACCTCCACATCATGTCATGATGCGCAGTACCTTGCAGCCATACAAAGTGATATCAATGTGAACTGTGTGGTGTATCACATGTAATATCCAAACATCTAACACCAAGCTTGTGGGGTGCACTTCAATGACCATTTTACCTCTGTTCAACAGGAGATCAACATTTGACTGTTGCAGAATACAACACCGACCTGCAGAGCCAGTCTCCCTCCCCGGAACATGGACTCTTGGATGCAGACTCCCTACATTTCTTGGATGAGGAGCCCGAACCTGGCCCATCCGGACTGTCAGGGCGCACCACGTCCCAGGCTCGCAATGTCCCCACCACCACCACCTCAGCAACAACAACTGTGCTGACCCCTGCTGCAACGACCTGTGCGACCTCAACCACCACCACCACCAGTGCTGCCTGCAACACTCTCCCTGCCTCAGTGGTTACCAACACCATCACACAATCAGAGGAGGGCAGGGCGAGTCTGCGGGTGTGTGGAGTGGCAACGCCACAGGTCCGGGACAACAGGGCAGGTGGGAGGGCAACTGGTGGCCAAATTCGTGAGGACACTGGGACCGAAGCCCTGGCCAACATCGCCAGAGTCCTTGGGGCATACGAACAAAGCCAGGGACAGATGGGCCAGGTCGTGGAAGAAATGCGTGAGCTCTGCCTGCTGGTGAGGTCCATGAACACGCGTATGGGCCAAATCGTGGACCTCATGGGCCAGCTCGTGGGTGTTCTGAGGGACAGTCATGCGGCCCAAAGGACAGCTCAACCCCCTTCCAGTGGCCAGCAGGATGATACTCCCACCACCTCAGCTGCGGCCACAGAGAGGGGTGAGCTACAACAGGATGACTCCTCAGACACCGCTGAGCCCGCAGCAGTGGCCCCCCTGCAAAACGCAAAAGGGGCCGTCTGAGAAACACCACAGGAGGGACACGTGGCAAAGCACCATCCGAACGCCAGTCGCACAGCCAGCCATGATGGCACCTCTGATCCCCTTCACATTGACTTTGTTGACTATCCTTACCCACACTGCCATGTCGATGGCAGGTGTCTGTTGGACTGGGTCACTACATCAATGTGGTGACTACTCTATTGTCTCATTTACTGTCACTGTCAACTCATTAATTCACTTAGCACCTGTTTTGGAAAACATCACTTGTCTGTCCCAAACACTCATTGTAAATAAACACTCTTTACACACCTATGTCTTTGTGTCAGCTCCATGTTTATCACAGTATGTACAATGTTGACTCTGATTCCAATGTACCAGAAGCTCTGATTGTGACGAGGCATTGAGAGGCCGAAGGGACCTGGAAAGACACAAGAGAACGACATTTACTTGTTAGGTGATGGCATCACAGCCAGTACACAACACTAGTTATCAAGGTACACAAACCAGCACACATTACAATGAGAAACAATATCAACATAGACATCATGTGGCTGGCCATGACTACCCTGTGCCACAAACATCAGCCATCAGCACAGAGCCAACAACAGGCAGCAGTCAAAAAGCTCCTCTAGGCCTTTACACTACCATCAAAGACAGCAGACAATGGCACTGTTGTACAATGTCACTCACACTCAAGGGAAGTAGTGGTTGATGAGCTGTTGACGCAGGTCGACACCTTCCTCCTCTCCACCATCCTCGTCACTGGACATGTGTGGGTTTGCAGGGGGGGGCATCTGCTGCTCATCATCGTCCAGGAGCAGGGGGATCTCCTTGCGCAAGGCCAGGCTGTGGAGCATGCAGCATGCAACTACGATCTGACACACCTTTTGGGGAGAGTAGAGTAGTGCACCTCCGCTCTTGTCCAGACACCGGAATCTCGACTTAAGAAGACCAAATGTACGCTCCACCACACGACGTGTCCTCCCATGGGCCTCATTGTAGCGGACTTCACCCGGGGTCCTGGGATTCCGCAGTGGGCTCAGCAGCCAAGGCCGGTTGGGATATGCAGAGTCACCTAGGTGTGAGATACACAGACCAATTTTGTAATATAACTGTGGCTGAGGGCAGCATGTCACACATACAGCACACTACTTGACTCTGCGTACTCACCCACAATCCACGCACGCTCTGGAAGCAGATTTGCCATCAGCTGTGGTACGATGCTGTTACGCAGGATGTAGGAGTCATGGGCTGATCCTGGAAATCTGGCACAGACATGTGAGATTATCATATCCGCCTGGCATACCACTTGCACATTAACGGAATGGAAATGCTTCCTGTTCCTGTAGATGTGCTCACGTGCCTGTGGTGGAACCAGGCCAACATGTGTGCAGTCAATGGCGCCAACAACATTAGGGATGTGGGCAAGGTCATAGAAATCACCCTTCACAGCTGCCAAATCTAGTCTCCTGGGAAAATGGATGTAGCGGTCCTTGTATGTCATCATGGCGGACAGGACATCACGTAGCACCATGCTGAACATTGGTTGAGACATCCCACCTGCGCTGGACACTGTGTACTGGAACGAACCAGTTGCAAAGAAATGCAGGGCCGCCATCACCTTACATGTTGGTGTCAAAGCAGTTGGATAGGTCCTGCGAGGCCTCAGATGGGGCTCCAACTGACCACATAGCTCCTGAAGGGTAGGTCGATCCAAACGGAATTTACGTATGATGTCCTCATCCTCTATGTCCGCCAGCAATGTGAATAGACGATGCACATTTGATCGCCTCCTACATAAGATAAAAGGGGACACATGTCATTATGTGCTCTGACTCGCATGTGAAGGCACTGTTGGCCCTCTCATATTGTACATGCATGTGAATGTTCGGATGGCCCACGTTTAACCTCAGTGTGAGTCCCCCTGGCCTGCACAGTTACTGCCCAATTTGCCAAGGACCCATCAGTAAATGGACAGAGTGAAACGTGTTGTCTGCCACCTTATTTCTCCACGAGCTATCTTAGGCCTGAGGAATGCACAAGACAGACCTTGTGAGAAGAGTGTGAGTATGTAAGATCATGTCCCTAAATGTGACCTCCATGACACAGGTAGCCATTCACAGGCCAAGGACATTGAGGGATGTGTAGTGTTGGACACAGTGAGTCTGCCCCGACACATCATTTCCAATGTATTGTGTCTTGCTCACCCACATACTGCATCACAGAAGAGGGCCTTCTTCACATTGCATTCTGTGCTGGCATTGTGCATGTGTATGAGATGGCCATGTACTGTGTCCATCATCATACCTGCATACATTTCTATGTGATAATCTGTTGCAAATGTACTACGTGTCCTGCTGTATGGCCTCTGCTCAATATCTCTGTATTGGTGTGCTATGTTTTTGCATGCTCCTGTACTGACACACAGTGGTACATAGCACAGTGTCACTGAAACTTCCTCTTCTTGTCTCCCATGCCTGCAGCTTAAAGTCCGCCAGCGTAAGGCCTTATGGAGGGCCATTGCATGCAAGGTGCGGGCTCTGGGTGTCTCCAACCGATGGCACACACACTGTCACAAGAGGTGGGATGACATCTGCCGGCTGAGCAAAAACGTGGCAGAGATGACGCTGGGGATGCTCTCTTGGACTGGAAGGTTGGCGCGCAGGAGCATGACACCACTAATGGCCCGCATCTTGGCAGTGACACAACCAGAGCTGGATGGACGTTTGAAGGCCCATCAGCAGCAAGTTGGGGGTGAGTATTCTGCGAAGGGTGACTTTGGGTGTGAGTGAATGCATGTATCCCAACCCTGAGCCAGTGCAGAGCTCTGTGATGTTTCTAGTGTGATGCAATGGCTTCTAAGTGGCCTCTGTGTTGAGTGCAGCTGTCATGCATTTTCGCTACATGTACTTTCTCATGTGTTCAATACAATGGCCCTTGACATTGCAAGATGAGATGTGGCCTTATGACATCTTCTGCATTATGGGTGTCATAGACACCACCGGGCAGTGAACAGCAGTGTACATCATCTTAGTGTGCTTTCGTAGGTGTGTGCAGTGCCTGAATTGGAAATTGTGAGAGCTACACATCTGACAGCAATGTGCAACAGTCGTTGTGCTTCAAAGCACGACATTGTGGATATCAGTAGCTCATGGCCATTGTAAAGGACATTTTGGAGTCAGTATCTGTGGTGTTCACTTAAAGTGACTCCATGTGTGACTGAGACAACATGTTGAGATGTATATCTATCTCACCCACAGGCACGTAGGTATGCTTACAGAGATCAGTATGTTAGGTTACAAGGAGGCACAGGCCAGCTATTTGGCTGTGTCAACGTCACATGGGTCATTAATGTCAACTATGCATGTTTCCATGCAACTTCTGAGTTTTGCATTAAGGTTGCACATGCAGACTGCACAGGGTGGTGGGCAACATGGGTGTATCATATTCTAGTTTTGTGCTTTGTTTGCATCTGATGTTTGTGAATATGGCACTATACTGAACCTACGTCTCTGTCTATTGCAGCATCTACCGAGGGCATGGAAGGACAGGGGACAGACACCAGTGGTGAAGCTTCTGGCACGACTGCTACACATGAGCTCACTGACACTGATGTGACCAGCACCTCGGAGGGGGACAGGAGTGCCCTGGACGATTCACGCCCGGAAACATCAACCTCAGGATCATCTGACTCCAGCGGTGACTCCTCGATGTTGGCGGGCACAGGGAGTTTGAAATCTGCCTCTTCTTCCACCGCACATCGTCCAGTGCCCACCCTCCCGGCTACTACCAGTAGTGCTGGCCATGCCCACAGCCCTAGGAAGGGTAGAGTGTCCTTCTCCCAGGCACCGCTGCCCCTGCCCCTGTCTCCCCTGCTGCCCTCAGTGTTGAGGCGGTGGACCTTTTTGCGCCAGCTGTGTGTGGGTCAGACTACTCTCCTGAATGCCTTCCAGGATCATGACAAGAAGCTGGCACAGGTAGTTGCCTTCATGGAGGGCATTCATTCTGACATGGGTGGGCTACACAGAACTGTCCAGTCTTTGTCCTCCACAGTGACGGCAGCCATTCAGCTGTCACAGGCTCCCAGTACAGCTCCAGTACCTTCAGCAAACATCCTGCCAGTGGCACCACCTGACGAGAGTGCCCACACACCACAGCCCTCAGGCGCCAAGTACTCCACACGCAGCACACAACAGCAGCAGTCCAAGCGGCCAAGAGCACAGACACCATCCCCAAAAAATAAAACAGACACACAGGAGCGCAAAGGCAAAAGCCCTTCATGTGACACACAGGGGCATCAGGCCAAGAAGCAGGCCTCAGGCTCACATTCATCCAAATCACCACCATCCAAGGACACTCCCATCCCCACACCTGCTCCCAAAGAAAAAAAAACAGTTGCCCTGTCTGCTGTGAAGCTGGTGCCTGCAAAGAGTCAGCACAAACAGCTCTCTGAGGCAGATTCACCCACAACGTCTACTCCCACCCACACCCCTGTGAAGCTGGGACAGGAGAGCAAAGTAGGGGGTTTACCTGGACAACAGGGGATGGAGGGGAAAAGGCAAGGCCAGCCCAAGCATACCACCAGATCCAGCATATCCCCACAGGGAGGGGCACCTGTACCTGATACACCTTTGGTGGAGAGTGAGGATGTTGTGCCCACACCACTTCCCACTCCTGCCAAGACAATTCTTACCTATCGAATCCCCAAGAAGTGGAGACCCAGCCCTCCACATTCACCCTCACACACTGTGTCTCACAGCAGCTTGTCTCTGCCTCCCCATGCCACCATGCCACCCAGTCCAGCCAGCCCTCAGGCTCACAGAGCCACTGATGCCTCTACCTCAGCTGGTCCTCTCTCTCCCAGGTCCAGTCCTCCTACTGGCCCCGACAATCAGCCACCTCCCAGTTCAACTGACAGCCAAGTCTGAGGCAAAGTCCCCCTCCCAAACCCATCTCTCCCACAGCGGTGCCTGGACTGCCCATTTGTATCCCCGGAGCTGTGTTGATTCCCATGGCAGTGTACGGTGTTACCCATTCCCTGTGCAGTTTCTCATGCACACATGTACATACTTTGAACTGTGGACTGGCCAATGGCCTTGCTGTTTATCACTTTGGATGCCCATTCCCTGTGCAGTTTCTCATGCACACATGTACATACTTTGAACTGTGGACTGGCCAATGGCCTTGCTGTTTGTCACTTTCGATGCCCATTCCCTGTGCAGTTTCTCATGCACACATGTACATACTTTGCACTATGGACTGGCCAATGGCCTTGCTGTTTGTCACTTTGGATGCCCATTCCCTGTGCAGTTTCTCATGCACACATGTACATACTTTGCACTATGGACTGGCCAATGGCCTTGCTGTTTGTCACTTTGGATGCCCATTCCCTGTGCAGTTTCTCATGCACACATGTACATACTTTGCACTATGGTCTGGCCAATGGCCTTGCTGTTTGTCACTTTGGATGCCCATTCCCTGTGCAGTTTCTCATGCACACATGTACATACTTTGTACTATGGACTGGCCAATGGCCTTGCTGTTTGTCACTTTGGATGCCCATTCCCTGTGCAGTTTCTCATGCACACATGTACATACTTTGCACTGTGGTCTGGCCAATGGCCTTGCTGTTTGTCACTTTGGATGCCCATTCCCTGTGCAGTTTCTCATGCACACATGTACATACTTTGAACTGTGGACTGGCCAATGGCCTTGCTGTTTGTCACTTTGGATGCCCATTCCTTGTGCAGTTTCTCATGCACACATGTACATACTTTGAACTGTGGACTGGCCAATGGCCTTGCTGTTTGTCACTTTGGATGCCCATTCCCTGTGCAGTTTCTCATGCACACATGTACATACTTTGCACTATGGACTGGCCAATGGCCTTGCTGTTTGTCACTTTGGATGCCCATTCCCTGTGCAGTTTCTCATGCACACATGTACATACTTTGCACTATGGACTGGCCAATGGCCTTGCTGTTTGTCACTTTGGATGCCCATTCCCTGTGCAGTTTCTCATGCACACATGTACATACCTTGCACTATGGTCTGGCCAATGGCCTTGACGTTTGTCACTTTGGATACCCATTCCCTGTGCAGTTTATCATGCACACATGTACATACTTTGCACTATGGACTGGCCAATGGCCTTGCTGTTTCCTACTTTTGATGCCTATCTGTGTATAATGTAATAAAGACAGTTACTCCTGTTGTCTGCTTTGTCAATGTCCTTGCTAAATTAAAGGTTTTATGTATGGCTATGGTTTCATGTGACACATGCTCTGTATGCCACTTTAACATTGCCAATTGCTTGTTTTACTTTTTCAGAGTTTGCCAGAGGTGACAGGCACTTTAGTTCTTCTTGACTCTGAGGCTTGAGGGTGCAATGATGGTTGTTTGTGATGATCGACTGTTATCCTAATCATTTTATGGTCAGGTTTGCTAAATTGTACACATGTCATGTTAGGATGCAATACCACAACAGAGGTGAATTCTATCCACAGGATTACTTGCGGGCTGGCCAGGGTACATCATATCTGTGTGGCCTTTCTTGATGTATGAACAGCAGTGTTGATGTGTGGTCATCTTGTGTAGGCCTGTCTTACCAGTCACATGGGTATATTTGAATATGTGAACTTGAGTGATCATACAGTGTGAATGGGCTGTCATTGTCAGTAGTGTTGATGTGTGTGTGCCCCTGCAATGCCAACTGCACACATGTAGGATCCAGGTAATGAGTGCCTGTTTCTTTCAATTCTCAGCCATGTGCTTCAGATTGTGGGCACATGTAGGAGTTGTAGGTTGGGCACTGTGCAGTGTGATGTTGTGTCCTTGCACTCCTGGGGGACACCTACTTGTTGTCGCTGCCTGTTGTGAGTATGCAGAGTGTGTGACTGCCAAGTCTGTGTGTTTTTTGTTGCTCAGCCATGTGTCTTGTTACTGTTTGTGCTCACTGTGCAGACCTGCTCAGCCACACTGACATTATTTGTGAGTTTTCTCATGCATTGCTGTCACTTGACCCATTTTTGGCTCCAGTATGGTATGTGGTATGTGGAGTCATGCCATCCCCTATATGTGCTTCTGATGACTACACATTGTGAGTAACTCTTCTATGTGTTTGTGTACTGTGCACTCCTCACCTGTCCACTACTGAGGTACACACCACTTCAATCTCATGTCTTCCACCCCATGGCTTGCCAGTGTGTGAGCCTCCCCAACACTTCATAGTGTGACACTATACTGTGGGCGGATGATCTGTGTACAGGACCAATGTGCCACTCAGAACAGTTTCACAATTATTTATGTGTTGTTTTCTTCTACTATTTTGAAGTCATGCTTACTCATGTGCAGTGCATATGTTTGAGCAGCATCGTTCTCTAGTCATGTTGCTTGCATCTGGGTTTCCCTGAGTTGTGCATCTGTGGGTGATGGGTAAGCTGTATGTGTGGTTGCTGAGGTACTGCTACCCTTCCTGGGTGTGATGTTATGTTTGTGCTGTGATGATTTGTGTTGTGGGAGTTAAGGGTGTGGCACTCAGATATGTGTGCTACTGGTTTGGTTGGTGTGCACACACTGCTTGGTGTGCATGCAGTGCTGTCAGTGTATGTTGCCTTGTACTTGCCTGGTGTCCATCCCCCTGATGTCCAGCTGAGTTTGCTATGTGATGGATTGGTATACGCATCTGTTGTGTTTTCTATTGTAGATATATGCAGTGTTTGGCCTGTGTTGGCTCTTTCTACTGACAGGTGCAATGTGTGTGTGATGGTCTATTTGCATGACATTGTGTGTGAGTAGTTTGTGCATTGTGATACATTCAGATGTGTGGTGCATGTGTGGTGTGCAAACTTGTGTGTCTGTCACATGCAGCAATGTGGATTCTTGTTCATGAGCTTGTTTTGAGTGCACAATGGTGGTTTGTCCTCCTATTTTTGCCCTGTCACTTGTCAGGATTGTGCATGTGCATGCTTGTGGTGCACTATGACACCATGTTCACTTGATGACTGGTGTGGTGTGTATGTGTGTGTTAGCTGATTTGTCACATTGATTCCAGTTAGTGTTCATGATTGGCTTTTGAAGATGCAATTCTTGTTTGTGTGGGGGTATGGTATCTGTGCATTGGTCCAGAATGACAATGTTGTGTATTCCTGTTCTGTCTAGGGTCACATTGCCTTTCCACTGTTTGGCTGCACATGTCTGGGCTTGTTGGACTTCTGTGGATGTTGTTTCTGAGATTTGTGTTTGGCTATTGTTTTTGTGTCAGCATTGGTTCAGGCATCCCTGAGTGTGAGTCTGATATTTGTGGATGCACCACAGGGTGTGTGATTGGTTGTCAGTGACCTCACAGGACATCATTTGCACTATTCTGTGTGTTTCTCACAGGTGTTGAGTGTTGCAGGTGTGAGATGGGTAGATGTGTGGCATGTGTGAAGGTCCTATTTGTGTTTGACAGTCAGGGAGGGTGACAATGAGCCATGTGTGTTGTGCTGATGGCATACACATGTCAAGTAAGTTGACACAGATGTGTGGCTGGTCACTGTATGACTTCAGACACTTCCTATCATTCCTGTGCCTATGCATGGCTTACCTTGATGTATCCCTGAGTTGTTGCACAGAGGTTACTTTGGTTTAATTTCACTCACTGTGCCACCCATTTCTGATTTGATGGCCTAAGGGTGGTGTGATATGTTCCTTCTCTTGCATGTGATGTACACATGCTATGTGACTTGCTCCATGGTTTTCCAGCACTGTCCACTTCACTTTTGGCTGGCCTATTTATTGTCCTCCATTGCTGCTGACCTATGGTATGTGTATGTGGCTGGGTGTCAGTGTGGGGTGTTTCTGAGTGACTTGACAGGCAGTGTGGACAGTTCAGTGGTTGTTCATATGCAGTGTGAGTCTTCATTTTGTAATTATACTCAGTTTGATTCACATGAGTGGAAGGTAGGTGTGAGGAGGAGGGTTGTCCAGCCCCTGTCCTTCTGTGCAGGGTGTTCCTCTTCACCCCCACTTTCCCAGTCAATCTCCCTTGTCCTTTGATGTGTGAGGTGCGAGGTCTGGCTACACCTGGCTGATTAATTGTGCAGGGGGCACAGGAGGGGCACACAGCATGTGCTCAAATGGGTGTGTGATGTGTACTGTGGGAAGGGTGAAGGTGGAGCCCTGTGAATCTGGCCTGACTGCCCATGCCTGGCGCCGGCCCTGCCTACTACATTGTGCGCATGTTTTCCTGCGTCTTCACCGCTGCAGTAACTTTCCCGGGACATTGCAGTGATTTCGCGGTTGATGGGTGACCCAGATGCTGAGGTGTGGGTTTCTGACAGGTAGGACATGTGTGGGTACACTGGGGGATATGTTCCTATCCCCACCAGAGTGTCTGATGTGGACAGGAACCGTTTGTCACCACAGGAGTTGTGTGTTGTGGTTGTATGCGGAGTTGTGCATTTGCGTACCTGCGGCGTTGTCCGCGACGGTGTATTATTTGCTGCTGGTGGATGAGGTACAGCAGCGGAAAGGCTTGAAGGGCTCGACTGGATCCATAGCGGTCACGACTGCGTGGAGTGGACCGGGAGTCGAGTTTCGCTCGCCACTGTAGTGCTTCTGCCATCTCCGGGTGGGTAGATTCTCCGCTGCGGTGTGATGGGCTGTTTGCGGCATCGTAATTTGTACGGCGGACGGGACGTCATTCCGCACGGCGGTGTGTCTCAATTGACTCCCTCAGCTGCGGTTGCAGGAGGAAATTTCTGGCAGTTCACGTAACTCTGCAGCGGACGGAAAAAGGGCTATGTTTGCCCATCGTAATATGGCGGACGCGAGGACCGCTGCTGGAGTGCGGAAAAGGACATTTTCCACCACCGCCAGCACCGCGGATGTGCCTCCGCCCACCATCGGAATGAGCCCCTAAGACATAGGATATCAGCACTTGAGATGGTAAGGCAGCAAATTAGTAGGGCTATGTGAGCCACAGCTGAGCCAAGGGTCTGGCTTGACCCTAAAAGCCAGAACACTAGGGCTGGGCAAAATGTAAATTATGCTGGTATAATTTGCATAAGTTCAGGAATTTTGCATTAGGCTTGTTACCAAAATGATACCATTACAATATGTCACCTAATTACGTGCTGTTCGGTGCAAAATTTTACAGTGTGTGCAGAAAAGTAAAACAAATGGCCAGAACACAAGCAACGGTTGCTTGTGCCACTTGTGTTTTTCTCATTTTAATTTTACTGTGAAATGCTTCTTAGCATCAAAAGCTGACACCAGGACACTTTTAACACTAAAATGTAGTGTTAATTGACAGATTTGCACAACGTCAGGAGGAAGAGTGTTGTGACCGAGTCGCTAGTCACAAGCTTCCTATCCAGGAGCTCAATATTACCAATGGGTAATATTGAGCTCCTGGATAGGAAGCTTGTGACTAACAACTCAGACACTCCTCCTGATGCCGTGTTTGTGCCAGCCCACATGTCTCAAGTCACAGCGTTTCGTGCAACGTGCAGTGAGAGGAGCTTCAGAACCCAGAACCTTGGAACCTGGAAGCCCTCAGAGGGGAAAACTGAGATTTACAGACCGTAGAAGAAAAACCTTTCGACTGGTCAAAAGGGGTCCCCCGACTACTCGACTGCCACAGCATCGGCACACAGTCGCCATACAGTCGGCATTGATTTGTGGCACCGCCGCATGCACTGCAGCGGCTGCTGCTGCCCTGGCATCGTCACTGCGCCTGGACCACTTGCTGAGGCGGGTGGGCACAGGTGTACGGCAGGGTGGTTACACCGGCAGTGGAAATGGCTGCAGGTGGTGCAGAGGAGGTCTGGCTGCCTTGAGCTTGCTGCCTCGCTGCCTTGAGATTGCCCTGTGATTGCCGCTTGGGTGATACAGCTCTGGTCTTTTCTGACTATCTGGCCTTTAGTGTCCGGGTGGAAATCCTCTGGCTCTGGTCCCGCTTGGTCTCGGCTCCTCTAGTTGAGAGACCCTGGTTAAGCGAACTTCTTGAGCCATAGAGGAGATCAAGAGGAAGGACTTCAAGCCCACTACAGCACATCGTAGCCATTTGCAAGCAGCTTATCTACAATCTACAAGCTCACCTTGCTGCCACCAGTCTGAGTTTTTTGCCACCACTGACTCTTTGCAATGGCCCTTCGTCTTGTGTGGGTGGAGACAGCGGCTGCAACAAGACCAGGGGGAGGTGGTAAGTGGTCAGCTGTGGTCACCATTTGTTACTGTCTGCTTTGTTACAGCTGCTGCTGTTGTCATTGCGGTTCCTCAACTCGTATGAGGTCTAACGAAAGGTTCACCCCCATTCTTAGCCTGACGGGCACCAGTGAGTACTTTGAAGGGCAGTGGAATCATCACGACCCTCCCTTGGTCTCTTGACTTGAGGATAGCCTCTGGATAGTAATGGGGAAATGAAAGGTCCCTGCGGTTGCCCCCAAAGCTCCTATGGAAAAGGTTACCACCATGGACGTTTTTTGCAGGGTGCTGGTGGGGTGCTTGATAAGGAAATAGAGCTTGTCACTCGTAGGCTCTCTCGTTCCCTCCTTTCTCGTTTATCTCCTGGTGGCCTTTTGACTGCTCCCCTTGCTCAGGGGTTGGGATCGTCCACCTCACCTCAAGTCCAGGATAGTGGCTGGGAGGACATTGAGCCTGTACTATTGGCCACGGAGGCAGTGGAGGTATCCTTACGCCTTTTCCCCCCTGATACAAGACCCAGTCAACCACATGTTACCTGTTGCTCAGGCCGTGGTGGAGGAGGTCACCAGATTGGAAGGCAAAAGAAAGCGGCCGACGATTGCCAGCAAATCCAAGCGCCCCATGGTTACTGATAATTTACCACCAATTAGTATCAACACTACAGATATGGTAAAGTCTGATTTGGTGGCATTGTTGGACTCTTTTTGAGACTCTGTAATAGTTGCATTGGAGGCTAAATTGGAACCTATTAGTTACCGCTTAACAGCTATTGAAAAAGAGCTTTCTAAACAACTCCAGTCCCAGCCCACATGTCGTGTGGAAGTACCCGTCCCCAATTACTCTCGTACAGGTTCACTGCCTCCACTAACCTATATGGGACACACGAATTGGAAGAGGATGCTATACTGACGAGATCTCAGCGTTCTGGTGCTATACCTAGGCCCCATACCCACCTCACAAGGCCAAACACCATTCCTGCCTTGTTAAAAGCTGGTGCACACCAGGGGGAGGGGGCAGGTAGGAATGAGGTAGCGTCTACAGGCCTGTCTGAAGGTGGGGTTAATAGGACACGCAATCGTGACATGCGTTCCACTTGCCTCAGGCCAGTTACTCTTAACCTTCCTCCCCAATCTACCCCTTCCGTTGTAGTGCTGGGGAACGTTCCTATCCTTTCATCAGGTACCTCGGAGGACTTTGACCAACTTAAAAATAACGTTTTGCACTGGCTGAACTTAAATACCACCCTGGGGGCTAGGGTGACAAGTCACATCATCATGGTATGAAGAGTGAGCTGGGTTGGCTGGGTCAAGAAATCCTTTTCGGGGGACTGTACCATCATCAATTTCAACAGGCCTCATGTAGCGGAGCGAATTCTTGCATCTGTTAGGTGCCCCGCCCCTAGTTGTTTTATCTCTACCATTGTCGCCCTCCTCTTGGGTTTCTTCTGCAGATCACTAGTTCGTTCATCACAACTTGGCCATTGGCAAACCCCGGTACCTTTGAATTTGGCTCAGGGTACCTGGCAAGGGGCTGCCTCGGACATCGTGCTCTCATACAGTTTTGCCCCCCTATCAACCCTGGATGGCTGTGATTGACTGCCCAGGACTAACTCTCCAGAAGAGGTTCAGGCTGCTTCTCAAGACCCGAGTCCCCAAGTTCTTATATCTCCAGGCCGTAGAGAGTGTAACTTCTTCAGTTGGAACACTGCTGGCCTTGCCCACAATTCTGCGACCCTATGTGGTTGAACTTTATTAAAGGTTTTGATGTGATCTGTCTCCAGGAGACATGGGCAACTAGAAATTGCTGTTTTCCGAAAGGTTACAATACTTTTTTCTGCCTGCAACCCCCGCTCGGGTGGGCAGATCAATGGGGGGATGGATCATTTTTGTGTCCCTAGCGATCCGTTGTAGCCTTAAGGTTTTACCTACGGAAGTTCCCATTTTGTAAGCTCTTTTATTCTCCATGGGGTTGAGTAAATTGCTCCTGTTGAATTTTTATAATGCCATCTCAGTGCCCCCGGGGGTTACCAACATTCATGTATTGGGTTCGTTTTTAAGACATTTGAAAGGATTCAATGTGCCAAGTGCAAATATTATGGTAGTTGGTGATTTTAATGTTCATTTATCTGGGGATCCAAGGGACGAAGGAGTGCAGGATCTAGGATGCTTCCTCATGACTGGTATGCATATGGAACATACCCAAAAGGGAACGAATGTTAATGCCATTTTAAATTAATTCGACCTAGTTTCAGCAATGTGTAAGTTGCCCACCAAGAAAAAGGAGATCAACCCCACCTTTACAGGGAGGGGTTGTGAGTCTTTTATTGACTTTATCTTTGTTTCTGCATCCTTCTTTTCTTTTATTTCAGAATTTGTAATTTCCTTAAGCCCCTTTCGTGATCATAACCGGGTGTGTGCTACAATCTGTGAGTCCCTGTTGACTCATTCTCCCAGGGTGGGGGTGAGAGGGACCTATAAGGCCATTGATGGAAGTAGGAGGCTCAAGTGGTCGCTGATAATTCCAGATTCTTTTTATAACGCTCTTTACACTCAGTGTAAGAATGAGTTTGAAACTTGTATATTCCAACAGAACAACCCATCCAGTAGGCCTTCTCTGAGATCTCTAATACCATTTTGGAACTACTGACGGCACCAGCCCCACGGCAACAGGGTATGTTGCTGAGGTGGTTTGACTCAGGCTGTTCCTGGGCGTTGAGAACCCTGAAGAGTGCTTTGAGGGCCAAACCAAGGGACATCTCCTTAGTTAGGAATAGCTGTAGTCTGTATAAACAAGAACTTACTAGATGGAAGAACATCATAAAGGTGGAGGTCTGGACAGAACTGATACAGGCTAGTACCTTGAGGAGTAGCTCTAAATTCTG
This sequence comes from Calotriton arnoldi, assembly GCA_963921515.1. Classification (NCBI taxonomy): domain Eukaryota; kingdom Metazoa; phylum Chordata; class Amphibia; order Caudata; family Salamandridae; genus Calotriton; species Calotriton arnoldi. The sequence continues at coordinate 323,368 of CAWUFW010015655.1, forward strand.
GAGTATCATCAACAATCCCTTTTTTGCAGTAGATACCGGTGATGCTCGGGAGGCTCATATAACCAAAGACAGTTGGGTAGGACATTTTGAGGAAAGTTATAACTCCCCATCCTCTGAAATCAGTGGGGGAACGGACATGATAGAAGGGAACGCTGCCTTAAAATGTTCGTCAGAGGAGGTCAAGAAAGGAATATTGGGGTTATCTAAGAACAAGGCCCAGGGCCCTGATGGAATTCCCCCGACCTTTCATCCAGGATGTGGAGGTTTGGTTCTCCGTCCTGACCTCTCTTATTAATGCTGCTGTGGAGTTTGGCCCCCCAGAGTCATGGGCAAAGTCAATTATTGTACCGGTTTTTAAAAAGGGTGACAGGGACAGTACCCATTGCTACAGGCCCATATCACTGCTTGACTCAGTGGTTAAGGTGGTGGGGCGCATTCTCTTGAATAGGCTCTCTGAATGGGCATAGACTAACAACGTTTTGTCGGAGGCACAGTACGGCTTCCGGTCCGGGAGGTCAACGGTGGATCAATGCCTGAACTTATATCTAGTATTAAGTAAATATACTGTTGCAAGTCCCAGCTCTATACATCTGGCATTTATGGACCTATCTTTCACACCTGACCGAGTAAACAGATCCAAACTCTGCCAGATTATGTCATCCATGGGGGTAGATTGGGACATTGTTTTATTTTTGAGGGACCTCCACAGGGACACAGTGACAGTGGTACGCTATTCAAAAGATTTAAAGGTCACCAGCCATTTTAAAATTCAAAGAGGGATGCGGCAGGGCTGAAATTTACTTTTAACTTATACGTTAATAATTTGGAGTAGGTTCTATCTGATTCAAAAAGAGACTGTCCCCAGGTGGGACCCCGGCATCTTATTATACGCAGACGGTGCAGTACTTATGGCCAGAACCGCCAGGGGCCTGCAGACCTTACTGGACTCGTTCATATATTTTATGGAGGAGTTGAATCTATTAGTGAACAATAAAAACTCTCTCATAATGGTTGTAGGCCCCCCGATCCAGCAAATCAATTACTTTTAAAGTTGGGTATTCTCCAGTGCCAAAGACCAGGGAGTTTTCTTATCTGGGTTTGTTGTTCGACTCCTTCCTGAGCTGGCATCCCCTGGTTAACAGGAAAAAGGAGGACCTTGTTAGGGCAAACGCCGCTGTATTTAATTTTGCTACACGATTAGGCAGTAGACCCTCTGGTGCTCTCCTACAGATTTATAGGGCTAAGTCCAGCTCTAAAGCAGTTTACGGGAGTGAAATTTGGGGATACACCAATCAGAAGGATTTAATGCTTTTTTGAGACATTTTCTGTGTGTCCCACAAAGTACCCCAACTTTCTCAGTGCATGAAGAATTGGGAGTGGCTTATCTCATAGATATCACTGCCTTTCGGTACTCTCCCTCAGTATAAATATCTGGGATCCAACTGAGCAAAGAGATTATCAAGGACTGCCTGGCCCTCAATCGTTCCATTTACATTCCCTGGTTTGAATATATCAGGGACTGTTTTTTTAACTTAGGTAGGGGACATTTATTTAGGAATCCGGACAGTATCTGCAAGTAGGACCACAAATGGGTGAAAGAACACTTTTTTAGAAGAAGGCAGTTGGAAAGGAAGGAGGACGCTTTAATGAAGACTATTGTTCATCGAAATGTCCTCTTGAAAACCGTGCCCTCTGCCGAGCCTTACTTCTTGTGTTTTAAAAGTAGGTATAACTGCTTTTTACTCACTAGGTTCTGGCTGGACCTATTGCCCTTCTTGTTAGCGGGGGGAATAGGGGTGTCACTCTTACGTCCTGCGGCTGTGACAGTAAGTCTCCACAGGACACGATACATTTTATGATGTTCTGTAACTTCTACAAAGTTCCCAGGAAACATTATATTCTCCCCGTACTAAAAAGGGCTAATTTTACACAGGTTCGCCCCACACTCATATACTTGCAAATGCTTTTGGGAGATATCATTCTTAATGTTCTTAACTTTTTAAAAGTTGCTGTTAGGTTGAGAAACAGCTATTATTAAACCTCCTTGGAATGTAGGACATTCACCATCTTTTATATCTCTGTAGGACCTTTTTTACTGTGTATTTATTCTATGTATTTTTAAATTGTTGATATCAAGGACGATTTTGAAGTGTGTGTTATGGCTTGCTTTACTTTTATGGTTTTTATTTCAAAGACCGAATAAAGTTTATATTGATTGATGGATTGATTGACAGATTTGCATTTTGTTAAATTATGCACATAATTTCATGTAATTTTCCCAAAATGTTGTATAATTATGCAAAAGCATATTGTGAAAATTTTACACACCCTACAGAGCACTGACCGAGCCATGAAAATATTTGGCATGTTAGTTATGCAACAATCATCATGTAAACCTGTGATAAAGCCTTTTTAAATTAAAAACGTTTAATTAGTCAAACATTTGGAAGTGTTTCAGTTCAGCACATTGGATTACATCACAAAATTAAGGGACATTTATTAGAAGTGGTTGCTTCTAAACATGAACTTAGAAACATTAATGAACCCCACCCTGCCATAAATGTACATCTCACACTTTAAATCAAGCTGAGACAATATACCATTCTAGGAAAAAACTACAAAGTTAAGCTAGGGAAGGCAGGCCACTATTTTTATGTTGAAATAACAAACAGACTTTCAGGAGAGGCTCAACCATTTTTGATGATTGGGCTCATCTGTCCAGTGCTTATCAGTGTTTGGATATATGGAACTGAGTTAGATATTGAATAGGACAGAGGGCCTGATTTAGATTGTGGCGGACAATCCACCGGACCACCTGGGCAGAAGAGGAATGTACTCCACTAGATTGCTGAAGGAGTGACTTCCATACTTATCTTCCTACAGGCAGGGGGATAACTCCATGCCATCAGCAGAGTTCCGTTGCTGCAACTCCAGTTAAGGCACTGAGTCTTTGCTGAGCCGGTGTCATATTTGATGCACCCGCTCAGCAGAGTTTCTGGTTTTGCAAAACCAAAAACCTCTCAGAGGGAGCTTGCTATTTAAAAGCAAAAAAAGAAATGCCCCTGACGTACTGGGAGCTTTGTCCCAACACATGGTGGTAATTTCTTTGGTTTCCTGTTTGGGACCTGTCCCTGGTGTTCCAAAACAACAAAAAAGTATATTGGATGTTCCCCGCTTAATAGAGTGGATGGTCTGAGGTACTTTTACTGGCAGTCGCAGTTTTTCGCTGGCAAAGCCAGTGTAGGCTCCACTGTCCAAAGGATGATACTTCCCCTGACCACAAATACAGTGAGAGAACTGTGAGTTTATCAGATTAGATTTTTGCTACATTTTTTACAGTGTACCTTCTCTGCCAAACTCTAAATCAGATCCAGTGTCTGTAATGTGAGGCTGGTTATATTTTAGAGAAAACATTCCCTATGTGTCAAAGGCGTTAAGAGCCAGACATTCATCCCAAGCCAGGCTCCAGCCTTTCTTGGCTCATCCTGCTATAATCAGCTAAAGCTTAAGAATATAGGAGTCATAGCAGCCCTGTCACAGTTCTGTGAGTGAGATGTGGAGAGGGTGGATATGAATTACTGACATAAGTATGAGGCAAAACATATATTGCACTTAGTAATCTTTTTTCCCTTGTTACCAACTGGATCACACGGAATGGCATGACCTGGGCAAAACCAAAGATGGTACACCTTCTAATAGTTGAGTACTGAAAAAAGAGCATACTCTTTCTGTAAAGAAGGCCCCCCCTCACAAGTGCTGGTTTCCTACCTAGGTCTTGATTATGAGGCAGGGGTAAATTTTGAATCTGGGCAAACAGTAGTTTGCAAAGGGATTGAAGGGCCTTAGACCCCGATTACAAGATGGTCAGTAGAGGAGGAGGCATCTACCACACCTGGTAAATATGGATGACATGAGTGCTGTATTTGTTGTGTGCAGTAAAAAGCTTGTAATTTGGGGTTTTCCTCAAAAATGGACAATTATATGTGGAATCAGTGTTTTCTACAGCAAATTCCACATCAATGGGAAATTGTTGTAAATATTAAATAATCCAGGCAAACAAGTGATGAAGAAGACAGGTTTATTCAGGAACATCATCCATGTTTAATCTCCTCAGCAAGTTGCAGTCGACTGTCCTAACTGTCATTTCTAGAACTTCAAGGAGATATATATATATATATTCACGGAAAAAAAACAAAGGTTACAGAGACGTTATAGTTAGGCTCATGTTTCACTCGTACAAAACCAGAGAAATTCAGCAGTTATAGTTAGCCAGGCTAACTATAACTCGCCCCCCGCAATGCACTGCGGTCCCCAGGGCCATCTAGGGCTCCTGGAGGGGGGGTGGTTACGCGGCCCCCCTCCATTGATCACATTTTCCCCGAGGAGGTGGTGGTCCCTGGGACCGGGGGTCCGCATCTGACCCCCTCAGTGATTTCATTTGTGCCTCGGGGATGTGCAGTCCCCCCGCATTTAGATGAATGAGCTCCGGGAAGGTGGCAGTCCCCGGGGCTTTGTGGGGGGCAAGAGCCCCCCACGCATTATTAATGAATATCGTCCCGGGGAGGTGGCAGTCCCTGGTGCTGTGGGGGGGGCCGCAATGCCCGCATCATTATTTTTAATTGCCCCTGGGACCTGGCCTAATTAAATGAAGCGTGGGAACCCGTGCTCCACCTTTGAAATAATTTCGGCGGGATTTGTGGATTCGCTGTGCTTCCCGCCATTTAAAAAAATGCTTTTTTGACCCTGGGGGACCCGAGGCCTAGGGGTCAGGGTGTTTCTACCCTGTCCCCTTTTCTTTTTTTTAAAGTTTTTCTTGTGACTCGGTTCAACAGAGTTACAAGATGGCTGCCAACACTTCCTGGTTTTTAAGTGTTGGCAGCCATTCAGATCTCAGGCATGAGATCGAGAGGGGTCGCGGATCCACCGTGGCCACAGTTGAATAACTGAGAAATCTTTAAATTTCTCAGCAACTACTGAACAGATGTACACCATTTAACAAAAAGAGTGCTTTCTGGACCAAGAGCTACCGTTTTGCCAAAATTGGTGTAATTCTGTTCAGCAGTTCGGGCTGTAGCCATGTGTAAAGTTCCCTAAGCATTTCGGGACCCCCCCTTTTTCTCTGCCCTGCTTGACAGATCACCCTGAAATTTTCAAGAGAGCAGCTGAAGTGAGAGACAAACTAGTTTTGAAAATTTTGCGAAAATTCGTCAAACGCCGCCAAAGTTACAGGCAAATGAAAAAATGCTCTTCCTATGGAAACTACATCCTAACTATAACTACCTACTGGTGACCGCCCGTAGGTATTATTTATATATATATATATGTGATCAAGGTAACGGCTGTTACCGAAACACGTAGTGACTGCATGATCGTTTAATACAATAAAGAAAACTGCGAGCCTAAAAGTGGAGTTCGTGCCCATCTGTTATCGACTGCATTAGAAGCCGAAGGAAGGGCAAACTTTGTTTTTTTGGATATATATATATATATATTCACTGAAAAAACCATAGGTTTCAGACACGTTATAGTTAGAAATTAGCATTTAAAAAACCTTTGAAATTCACTGAAAAAACCATAGGTTTTAGGGACAGTTATAGTTAGTTGGACATTTCACTCGTACAAAACCATAGAAATTCCCCCGTTATAGTTAGTTCAGCTAACTATAACTCGCGCCCACAATGCACTGCTGATGACGTCACATATTACATCACTCATGACATGGTCAGTGACATCACTGATGACATCACTGATGACATCTCAAATGACATCACTGATGACATCACTGATGACATCATCCAGTGACTGTGTGTTTCTGTAAAGTTTAAATATGTTTAATATATATAGGGAAAGGTGTATTGAAGAATGAGTGGGTGTATAAGTGTCTGAATGGATGATTTAGTACGTGAGTGACTGACTCTACAAGTGAGTGATTAAATGTATCTTACTGAATGCATGGGTTAGTGACTAAACTGTGTGAATGTCTGTATCCGTCTGTCTGTTGGTTTGTAAGCGGCTGCATGGCTTTCTGAATAGCTACATGAGTGTCTACATGGGTTATTGATTGATTGTCTGAGTATCTGTATGGGTGCCTGAGTGTTTGTGTGGGTGGGGTGTGTGTGACTCTGTGCATAGATGTGTGAGTTGGTGATTCACTGGGTGCATGGTTTCAAGAGTGCATCTGTGATGGACTGTATGGGTGGGTGAGTGTGTGTATGGGTGTGTTAGTGATTGAATGTATATCTCAGTGGTACATGTGTGAGTAACTACATATGTGAAAGGCAGTATATATGTGTGTTGGAGTATATAAATGGCTATAAGTGAGAGTGTGTGATTGTGAGAGTGGCTGTATGGATGAGTGTGTACTTGTATCAGTGATTGTATAAGAGCGTAAGAATGTGCTAGTATTTGTATGAGTAAGTGAGCTGGTGTGTGTATAACTGTATAGGTGAGTAAATGGGTGTGTGATTAAGTTTTTGCATGACTGACTAGGTGTGTGAGTACCTCTATGGATGAGTGGCGGTGTGTGAGTGTTTATATAGGTGTATGAGTGCATATGATAGTCCTGTACTGAGAGACTAAGTATGAGTGACTGTACGGGTGAGTGAGTGGATGTGTGTGTAGACCTAAGAATCAATGAGTGGGTATGTAGTTTTTGGTGTTGGAGTGTCTATGGTTTTGAGAATGGCAGTCTGTAATTTAGAGTGGGTGTATCAAAAGTTATATTAGGGTGTGAGAAGATGCATGAAATTATCACATGGATGATGTCATCAGTGATGTCATTTGAGATGTCATCAGTGATGTCATCAGTGATGTCACTGACCATGTCATGAGTGATGTAATATGTGACGTCATCAGCAGTGCATTGCGGGGGCGCGAGTTATAGTTAGCTGAACTAACTATAACGGGGGAATTTCTATGGTTTTGTACGAGTGAAATGTCCAACTAACTATAACTGTCCCTAAAACCTATGGTTTTTTCAGTGAATTTCAAAGGTTTTTAAATGCTATTTTCTAACTATAACGTGTCTGAAACCTATGGTTTTTCAGTGAATTTCAAAGGTTTTTTAAATGCTAATTTCTAACTATAACGTGCCTGAAACCTATGATTTTTAAGTGAATTTCAAAGGTTTTTTTAAATGCTAGTTTCTAACTATGCCTACAGAGGTAGGACATGTGAAGAAAGAAGAAAAAACGCACAGAAAGAAGCAAAAGATGTGCAGAAAGAACCAACAGAGGAACAGAAAGAGGCCTTGTTGCAAAATCATCCTGTGCCCACAACTTTTTCAGACGGGTACTGGTGGTAACTGACTCTGACTAACCAGAGCCAGTGCTATGCTAAAAGACACTTAGAATACAGTGAAAACACCTACATACACTAGGGAACACTAAGCGTTGGGGTACCCCTGTGATTAGCATGACCTCCTCTGCAAGTCCCTAGTACATAATAGGGCAGGGGGATTAAAACTACCTCTTAAAACGCGCTACAGGGCGTGTTTGCACAGTGGTGAAGGGAGGGGGGCCTGAGGTGACATGTGTGCAAACGCACCCCGTGGCGCGTTTTAAGTTGCGAGATTAAGTCCCCTTGAATTCTGAGGGTCCCTGGGGCCCAACTAGCCCCCAGGTACCTACAGTTAGGACCACAGAGCTGAGTTGCAGAGAGGCGTTCCGAGGCCACGCACCTTTTTCACCTCTCTGCAACGCAACTCTGTTGTGCTTACTGAAGGTACCTGGTGGGCTAGTTGGCCCCAGGGTCCCTCAGGATTCAAAGGGAATTAATTCCCCAACTTAAACGCACCACAGGGCGTGTTTGCGCACATGTCACCTGAGGCCCCGCCCCCTCCCTTCACCACTGTGCAAACGCGCCCCGTGGTGCGTTTTAAGTTGGGGGATTAGGTCACCTTGAATCCTGAGGGTCCCTGGGGCACAACTAGCCCACTAGGTACTTCCAGTAAGCACCACAGGCCTGCGTTGCAACGCCTGTAACAAATTGTGCAGTTGTGTGTAGGTAGTGAAGAGGGTCGTGCTGGGGGTAGTGTTTTAGGGTTTAGGGTAGTGCAGTGGTGTTTGTGTAGTGTAGGGGGTCATGCTGGGGGTAGATTTAGGGTTTAGGGTAGTGCAGTGGTGTTTGGGTAGTGTAGGGAGTCGTGCTGGGGGAGTGTTTTAGGGTTTAGGGTAGTGCAGTGGTGTTTGGGTAGTGTAGGGGTCGTGCTGGGGGTAGTGTTTTAGGGTTTAGGGTAGTGCAGTGGTGTTTGGGTAGTGTAGGGGGTCGTGCTGGGGGTAGTGATTTAGGGTAGTGCAGTGGTGTTTGGGTAGTGTAGGGGGTACTGCTTGGGGTAGTGTTTTAGGGTTTAGGTTAGTGCAGTGGTGTTTGGGTAGTGTAGGGGTACTGCTGGGGGTAGTGTTTTAGGGTTTAGGGTAGTGCAGTGGTGTTTGTGTAGTGTAGGGGGTAGTGTTTTAGGGTTTAGGGTAGTGCAGTGGTGTTTGTGTAGTGTAGGAGGTCATGTTTTAGGGTTTAGGGTAGTGCAGTGGTCTTTGGGTAGTGTAGGGAGTCGTGCGGGGTAGTGTTTCAGGGTTTAGGGCAGTGGTGTTTGGGTAGTGTAGGGGGTCGTGCTGGGGGTAGTGTTTTAGGGTTTAGGGTAGTGCAGTGGTGTTTGGGTAGTGTAGGGGGTCGTGCTGGGGGTAGTGATTTAGGGTAGTGCAGTGGTGTTTGGGTAGTGTAGGGGGTACTGCTGGGGGTAGTGTTTTAGGGTTTAGGTTAGTGCAGTGGTGTTTGGGTAGTGTAGGGGTACTGCTGGGGGTAGTGTTTTAGTGTTTAGGGCAGTGCAGTGGTGTTCGGGCAGTGTAGGGGGTGGTGTTTCAGGGTTTAGGGCAGTGCAGTGGTGTTCGGGCAGTGTAAGGGGTCGTGCAGGGGGTGGTGTTTCAGGGTTTAGGGCAGTGGTGTTCGGGCAGTGTAGGGGGTCGTGCTGGGGGTGGTGTTTCAGGGTTTGGGGCAGTGCAGTGGTGTTCGAGCAGTAAAGGGGGTCGTGCTGGGGGTGGTGTTTCAGGGTTTAGGGCAGTGCAGTGGTGTTCGTGGCAGTGTAGGGGGCGGTGCAGGGGGTGGTGTTTCAGGGTTTAGGGCAGTGCAGTGGTGTTCGGGCAGTGTAGGGGGTGCTGCAGGGGTGGTGTTTCAGGGTTTAGGGCAGTGCAGTGGTGTTCGGGCAGTGTAGGGGGTGGTGTTTCAGGGTTTAGGGCAGTGCAGTGGTGTTCGGGCAGTGTAGGGGGTCGTGCAGGGGTGGTGTTTCAGGGTTTAGGGCAGTGGTGTTCGGGCAGTGTAGGGGGTCGTGCTGGGGGTGGTGTTTCAGGGTTTGGGGCAGTGCAGTGGTGTTCGAGCAGTAAAGGGGGTCGTGCTGGGGGTGGTGTTTCAGGGTTTAGGGCAGTGCAGTGGTGTTCGGGCAGTGTAGGGGGCGGTGCAGGGGATGGTGTTTCAGGGTTTAGGGCAGTGCAGTGGTGTTTGGGCAGTGTAGGGGGTGCTGCAGGGGTGGTGTTTCAGGGTTTAGGGCAGTGCAGTGGTGTTCGGGCAGTGTAGGGGGTCATGCTGGGGGTGGTGTTTCAGGGTTTAGGGCAGTGCAGTGGTGTTCGGGCAGTGTAGGGTGTCGTGCTGAGGGTGGTGTTTCAGGGTTTAGGGCAGTGCAGTGGTGTTCGGGCAGTGTAGGGCGTCGTGCAGGGGGTGGTGTTTCAGGGTTTAGGGCAGTGCAATGGTGTTCGGCCAGTGTAGGTGGTCTTGCTGGGGGTGGTGTTTCAGGCTTTAGTGCAGTGGTGTTCGGGCAGTGTAGGGCGTCTTGCTGGGGGTGGTGTTTCAGGGTTTAGGGCAGTGCAGTGGTGTTCGGGCAGTGTAGGGGGTCTTGCTGGGGCTGGTGTTTCAGGGTTTAGGGCAGTGCAGTGGTGTTCGGGCATTGTAGGGGGTCATGCTGGGGCTGGTGTTTGAGGGTTTAGGGTAGTGCAGTGGTGTTCGGGCAGTGTAAGGGGTCGTGCTGGGGCTGGTGTTTCAGGGTTTAGGGCAGTGCAGTGGTTTTCGGGCAGTGTAGGCGGTCGTGCTGGGGCTGGTGTTTCAGGGTTTAGGGCAGTGCAGTGGTGTTCGGGCAGTGTACGGGGTTGTGCTGGGGCTGGTGTTTCAGGGTTTAGGGCAGTGCAGTGGTGTTCGGGCAGTGTAGGGTGTCGTGCTGGGGGTGGTGTTTCAGGGTTTAGGGCAGTGCAGTGGTGTTCGGGCAGTGTAGGGGGTCGTGCTGGGGCTGGTGTTTCATGGTTTAGGGCAGTGCAGTGGTGTTCGGGCAGTGTAGGGGGTCGTGCTGGGGATGGTGTTTCAGGGTTTAGGGCAGTGCAGTGGTGTACGGGCAGTGTAGGGGGTCATGCTGGGGGTGGTGTTTCAGGGTTTAGGGCAGTGCAGTGATGTACGGGCAGTGTAGGGGGTCTTGCTGGGGGTGGTGTTTCAGGGTTTAGGGCAGTGGTGTTCGGGCAGTGTAGGGGGTCTTGCTGGGGGTAGTGTTTCGGGGTTTAGGGCAGTGCAGTGGTGTTCGTGCAGTGTAGGGGGTCGTGCTGGGGGTGGTGTTTCAGGGTTTAGGGCAGTGCAGTAGTGTTCGGGCAGTGTAGGGGTTCGTGCAGGGGGTGGTGTTTCAGGGTTTAGGGCAGTGCAGTGGTGTTCGGGCAGTGTAGGGGGTCGTGCTGGGGGTGGTGTTTCAGGGTTTGGGGCAGTGCAGTGGTGTTCGGGCAGAGTAGGGGGTCGTGCAGGGGTGGTGTTTCAGGGTTTAGGGCAGTGCAGTGGTGTTCGGGCAGTGTAGGGGGTCGTGCTGGGGCTGGTGTTTCAGGGTTTAGGGCAGTGCAGTGGTGTTCGGGCAGTGTAGGGGGTCTTGCTGGGGGTGGTGTTTCAGGGTTTAGGGCAGTGGTGTTCGGCAGTGTAGGGGGTCTTGCTGGGGGTGGTGTTTCAGGGTTTAGGGCAGTGCAGTAGTGTTCGGGCAGTGTAGGGGTTCGTGCAGGGGTGGTGTTTCAGGGTTTAAGGCAGTGCAGTGGTGTTCGGGCAGTGTAGGGGGTCGTGCTGGGGGTGGTGTTTCAGGGTTTGGGGCAGTGCAGTGGTGTTCGGGCAGTGTAGGGGGTCGTGCAGGGGGTGGTGTTTCAGGGTTTAGGGCAGTGCAGTGGTGTTCGGGCAGTGTAGGGGTCGTGCTGGGGCTGGTGTTTCAGGGTTTAGGGCAGTGCAGTGGTGTTCGGGCAGTGTAGGGGGTCTTGCTGGTGGTGGTGTTTCAGGGTTTAGGGTGCAGTGGTGTTCGGGCAGTGTAGGGGTCTTGCTGGGGGTGGTGTTTCAGGGTTTAGGGCAGTGCAGTGGTGTTCGGGCAGTGTAGGGGGTCTTGCTGGGGGTGGTGTTTCAGGGTTTAGGGCAGTGCAGTGGTGTTCGGGCAGTGTAGGGGGTCTTGCTGGGGGTCGTGTTTCAGGGTTTAGGGCAGTGCAGTGGTGTTCGTGCAGTGTAGGGGGTCGTGCTGGGGATGGTGTTTCAGGGTTTAGGGCAGTGCAGTAGTGTTCGAGCAGTGTAGGGGTCATGCTGGGGTCGTGTTTCAGGGTTTAGGGCAGTGCAGTGGTGTTCGGGCAGTGTAGGGGGTCGTGCTGGGGGTGGTGTTTCAGGGTTTAGGGCAGTGGTGTTCGGGCAGTGTAGGGGGTCATGCTGGGGGTGGTGTTTCAGGGTTTAGGGCAGTGGTGTTCGGGCAGTGTAGGGGTCTTGCTGGGGGTGGTGTTTCAGGGTTTAGGGCAGTGCAGTGGTGTTCGGGCAGTGTAGGGGGTCTTGCTGGGGGTGGTGTTTCAGGGTTTAGGGCAGTGCAGTGGTGTTCGGGCAGTGTAGGGGGTCTTGCTGGGGGTAGTGTTTCAGGGTTTAGGGCAGTGCAGTGGTGTTCGTGCAGTGTAGGGGGTCGTGCTGGGGATGGTGTTTCAGGGTTTAGGGCAGTGCAGTGGTGTTCGAGCAGTGTAGGGGGTCATGCAGGGGGTGGTGTTTCAGGGTTTAGGGCAGTGCAGTGGTGTTCGGGCAGTGTAGGGGGTCGTGCTGGGGGTGGTGTTTCAGGGTTTAGGGCAGTGGTGTTCGGGCAGTGTAGGGGGTCATGCTGGGGGTGGTGTTTCAGGGTTTAGGGCAGTGGTGTTCGGGCAGTGTAGGGGGTCTTGCTGGGGGTGATGTTTCAGGGTTTAGGGCAGTGCAGTGGTGTTCGGGCAGTGTAGGAGGTCTTGCTGGGGGTAGTGTTTCAGGGTTTAGGGCAGTGCAGTGGTGTTCGGGCAGTGTAGGGGTCATGCTGGGGGTGGTGTTTCAGGGTTTAGGGTAGTGCAGTGGTGTTCGGGCAGTGTAGGGGGTCGTGAAGGGGTGGTGTTTCAGGGTTTAGGGCAGTGCAGTGGTGTTCGGGCAGTGTAGGGGGTCGTGCTAGGGTATGTGTTTCAGGGTTTAGGGCAGTGCAGTGGTGTTCAGGCAGTGTAGGGGGTCGTGCAGGGGCTGGTGTTTCAGGGTTTAGGGCAGTGCAGTGGTGTTCGGGCAGTGTAGGGGGTCGTGCTGGGGGTAGTGTTTTAGGGTTTAGGGTAGTGCAGTGGTGCTTGTGTAGTGTAGGGGTCGTGCTGAGGGTAGTGTTTTAGAGTTTAGGGTAGTGCAGTGGTGTTTGTGTAGTGTAGGGGGTCATGTTTTAGAGTAGTGCAGTGGTGTTTGGGTAGTGTAGGGGGTCGTGCTGGGGGTAGTGTTTTAGGATTTAGGTTAGTGCAGTGGTGTTTGGGTAGTGTAGGGGGTCAAACTGGGGGTAGTGTTTTAGGGTTTAAGGTAGTGCAGTGGTGTTTGTGTAGTGTAGGGGGTCGTGCTGGGGGTAGTGTTTTAGGGTTTAGGGTAGTGCAGTGGTGCTTGTGTAGTGTAGGGGGTCGTGCTGGGGGTAGTGTTTTAGGGTTTAGGGTAGTGCAGTGGTGTTTGTGTAGTGTAGGGGGTCATGTTTTAGGGTAGTGCAGTGGTGTTTGGGTAGTGTAGGGGGTCGTGCTGGGGGTAGTGTTTTAGGATTTAGGTTAGTGCAGTGGTGTTGGGGTAGTGTTTTAGGGTTTAGGGTAGTGCAGTGGTGTTTGTGTACTGTAGGGGGTCATGCTGGGGGTAGTGTTTTAGGGTTTAGGATAGTGCAGTGGTGCTTGTGTAGTGTAGGGGGTCGTGCTGGGGTAGTGTTTTAGGGTTTAGGGTAGTGCAGTGGTGTTTTTGTAGTGTAGGGGTCATGTTTTAAGATGCAACGCTCCAATACCTGACCAGTCTGCACTACATAAAACTACAAAAAAACTAAAAATAAAAAGTGTTTTGCACACTTTTGTCATTGGGCTATATGTGGGCTACATCTCGGTAATATTTGTGCTACATTTGGGCTCTTTTTTCACTGGTGGCCATCTTGGAAGACTTCTTTGTTATGAAGTTTCCTAATTTCCTCATTTACTGCAGTCTCCTCAGTAGGAAATGCTTTCAGTTTTTACTTTCATTCCATCAAGAAGGCATTCAGATGTGTCACACATTTGCCATAAATTCAGAATGTTATTACTCTAGTTGTTCATTAGATCACTGTAGTAAAGCTACTGCTCACCAAGGAGTTAACTGGAAGTCTACTGCTGGTATTGAAAGTGATTGTTTCAGTCTGCATGTCAGAATTTTCTAATGAAATAGAAGAGGATTTGAGATCTCACTTAAAACATGCACTAAATTTTCTTTTTGCAGCACTAACCATAATTTCTATGGCAAAATGAACCCCCTCATTTTGTTCCTTTTTAAATTAAATGTTTTAAGTGTTACCAGTTTATTCCAATCAAGATGGCTTCAGGTGTGCCATACTTTTGTCATAAGTAAGGCTGTTAGCACTCTAGTTGTTCTTTAGAACACTCTGGGAAGCTGCAGTAGAACACAAAGGCATCAACTGACAGGCTGCTCCTGTTGAAATATAACAGGAAGATATTTGAGATCACACTTGAAACATGTCCTAATTTTTCTTTCCAGAGCACTAACCATAATTTCTATGACAAGATGAACCCCATCATTTTGTTCCTTTTTAAATTAAATGTTTTAAGTGTTACCAGTTTATTCCAATCAAGATGGCTTCAGGTGTGCCATACTTTTGTCATAAGTAAGGCTGTTAGCACTCTAGTTGTTCTTTAGAACACTCTGGGAAGCTGCAGTAGAACACAAAGGAATCAACTGACAGTCTCTGCCCTTGTTGGATGTACATGTTTTACTGAGAATGTCAGACTTCATTCTCACATGACTGAGAAAGATAATGTGAATTTACAGAAAATATGCTCTCATTTTAGCTTCTGGGGCACCTTCCAAAACTGTATGGGACAAGCATGTGAAAATAGTTTTCTCTCAAACATGATTCATGATATCCCAGCAGAAGGTTTTTCACAGGGTAAAATCACCTTAGAACACACCACAATTCCTGAAATTAGTATGGTACCATCAACAAATGAATTCTAATGTAACTAAAGTCTGTTATCACCCTTTATAGTTCTCCTTTTGGTAACCCTCAAAATCTTCGATTCACTACAATGCATTTCAAAGGGGTACTATCATTTATATTGGTCCCAAGATGGCTGCCAGCAATTCCAGGATGAAGTGCTGACAGCCAATCAGATCTCACGATGACATGTGTCTTTAGGCTCCGCCCAGATATATATGTGTTTTTACTTTTGATTTTCTCAGAAACTACTGAACGGATTTACACCATTTAACAAGAAGGGTTCTTTTTGAACCAAGAACTACCTCTTTGCCAAATTTGGTGTAATTCCGTTCAGCAGTTCGGGCTGTAGCCTTGCATAAAGTTTCCTATGGGAAATTGATTTTTTGACTCTTATTTTTTAATTTCTCCGCAACTACTGAACGAATTTACACCATTTAACAAAAGGGTCTTTCTGAACCAAGAACTACCTCTTTGCCAAATTTGGTGTAATTCCGTTCAGCAGTTCGAGCTGTAGCACGTGTCTAAAGTTTCCTATGGGAAAATGAATGGGGAAAACACGTTTTGGGACCCCCCTTTTTCTCGGCCCCGCTTGACGAATCACCCTGAGACTTTCAGGGTAGGAGCGGACCAGAGCGGGCCATAAAGTTTGAAAATTTCGCGAAGATTCGTCAACCGACGCAAGAGTTATTTCAAATAGAATGTCGCGGATTTCCTATGGAAAATAGGTCCTAACTATAACTATCTACTGGCGACCGCCAGTAGATAATATATATATATATATTATCTACTGGCGGTCGCCAATAGATAGTTATAGTTACAACCTATTATCCATAGGAAATCCGCGACATTCTATTTGAAATAACTCTCTTGCCGGTTGACGTATCTTCGCGAATTTTCAAACTTTGTGGCCCGCTCCGATCCGCTCCTACCCTGAAAGTCTCGAGGATCGTCAGCGGGGGCCAGAAAAGGGGGTCCCAAACCGCGCTTCGATGTTAATTGGCCCCGGGTGGCCCAAGTCCCGGGGGCATGGTGGGGGATAATTTAATGTGTGGGGGCCTCAAAGGGCCCCCAAGCCCAGGGACCGCCACCCCCGGGGCTTTTTAAAAATGGTGCGGGAGGGCTCTGAGCCCTCCCGCAGCCCGTGGACCACCACCTCCCCGGGGCTTTTTTCAAATACATTATTAAACCTGTGTGGGGGGCTCCAGCCCCCACACGCCCCGAGACCACCACCTCCCGGGGCACTAAACATTTTAATATGGGGGTCCGTTACGGACCCCAGAGCCCCGAGGACCACCCCCTCCCCGGGGCTGTGTACTGAATGGGAGGGGGCCGCGCGGCCCCCTCCTGGAGCCCTTGATGGCCCTGGGGACCACCACCCCCAGGGCCGGCTCCTGCAGTGTCCCGGGGTGCCTACCCCCGGGACACTGTAGTTTGCTATGGCAGGACGGGAGCCTCGCGGCTCCCGTCCTGCCATAGCAAGCTGCTTTGGATATTGGAAGAGAGGCAGGAAACCTGCTCTCTCTTCCAATATCCAAAGCGATTGCTTTCCACATGGGGAGCAGCATGTCAGCTGCTCCCCATGTGGAACAGCAATGCCGGCTCCCAAGGGACGTGGGGAGCCGGCGGGACTGTGGGGGATTGGGGACCCCCACAGTCCCCAACGGAGAAGGGCCAGCCCCGGGGATGGGGTCCCCGGGGCAAGTAGTGGCCCGGGAGGGGGCCACGCGGCCCCCCTCCCCAAAAAGACAAACATTTTTTTTTTTTAAATGGAAAGGCCGGCCCCGGAGATGGGGTCCCGGGGCCTTAAAATGGCCAGAGGAGGGGGCCACGCTGCCCCCTCAAAAAAATAAATATAGAGGCCATGCCCCGGGGGATGGGGTCCCCGGGGCCAATACAGGCCCAGGGAAGGGGGACCACGTGGCCCCCTTCCCGTTTTTTAAGGTAATTTAAAAAAAGGGGTAAGGCCCTGGGGGATGGGGTCCCCAGGGCCCAAAAAAAGAAAAAAGGAAGGGGGGGCCACACAGCCCCCCTTCAGGGGAGAAAAACAAACAAAAAAAAAAAAAACGATCGCCCGCAGGCCCCGCCCCCTTCCTTCACCACTCTGCAAACGCGCCCCTGGCGCGTTTGCAGAGAGGAACAATTCCCCTTGAATACTGGGGGTCCCTGGGGGCCAACTAGCCCACCAGGTACCTCCAGTATGCGCCAGGGGCTGCCTTGCAGAGAGGTGTACAGAGGCCACGCCCCTTTTTACACCTCTCTGCAACGCAGCTCTGTGGCGCTTTTTGGAGGTATATGGTGGGCTAGTTGGACTCCGGGGACCCTCAGGATTCAAGGGGACTTAATCCCCCAACTTAAAACGCGCCACAGGGCGCGTTTGCACAGTGGTGAAGGGAGGGGCGGGGCTTCAGGTGACATGTGTGCAAACAGGCCCCGTGGCGCGTTTTAAGATGGGGAATTAAATCCCCTTCAATCCTGAGGGTCCCTGGGGGCCAACTAGCCCAACAGGTACATCCAGAATGCGCCACAGAGCTGCGTTGCAGAGAGGTGTAAAAGGGGTGTGGCCTCTCTACACATCTCTGCAACGCAGCCCCTGGCGCATATTGGAGGTTCCTGGTGGTCTAGTTGGCCCCTAGGGACCCTCAGGATTCAAGGGATTTAATCCCCCAACTTAAAACGCGCCACGGGCGCGTTTGCAAAGATGTCACCTCAGGCCCCGCCCCCTCCCTTCACCATTGTGCAAATATTCCTCTAAAATCAGCCGAAATAGGAATTCCGATTTACTCACCTGTTATAAGGAGAGACCTCAGTGCTGTATCTTTCAGCCCAGTACTGGTCCTGAAAAGTAATTTTAACCGTACTTACCAGTAACTTGAATTTCCTTCCATAGGCTAACATTGACTGGTTTCACTTGGAAATTCTTCTAAGTGTGGAGTTTTGGAACTTTAAAATATTCCTCTAAAATCAGCCGAAATACGAATTCCGATTTACTCACCTGTTATCAGGAGAGACCTCAGTGCTGCATCTTTCAGCCCAGTACTGGTCCTGAAAAGTAATTTTAACCGTACTTACCGGTAACTTGAATTTCCTTCATAGGCTAACATTGAGTGGTTTCACTTGGAAATTCTTCTAAGTGTTGATTTTTGAAACATACAAATATTCCTCTAAAATCAGCCGAAATCCGAATTCTGATTTACTCACCTGTTATCAGGAGAGACCTCAGTGCTGCATCTTTCAGCCCAGTACTGGTCCTGAAAAGTAATTTTAACCGTACTTACCAGTAACTTGAATTTCCTTCCATAGGCTAACATTGACTGGTTTCACTTGGAAATTCTTCTAAGTGTGGAGTTTTGGAACTTTAAAATATTCCTCTAAAATCAGCCGAAATACGAATTCCGATTTACTCACCTGTTATCAGGAGAGACCTCAGTGCTGCATGTTTCAGCCCAGTACTGATCCTCAAAAGTAATTTTAACCGTACTTACCGGTAACTTGAATTTCCTTCATAGGCTAACATTGACTGGTTTTCAGCAAAAAGTTTCAAAGTGTTGATTTTCACAAACTACAAATATTCCTTAAAAATCGACAGTATGACTTAAACGCATTCTTTCAACTGTTTACAGGAGATGCACCAGTGCTGGATCCAGGATCCAACACTGAGTAAGAAAAAGTAACGATAACAGTTTTTACCTGCTAAGTGAATTTCCTTCCTCAGGATAACATTGGTGATTCTATGAGAAAAAGTTTCAAAGTGTCAACTTTTAAAATACAATAATATTCCTTAAAAATCACGACTGTAACCAAAACGCTTTTACTCAACTGTTTACAGGAGATGTCCCAGGACTGAATCTAGGATCCAGTCCTGTGGTTAGAAAAAGTAATCCATAAAGTAACTAATTGCATTTAACTAGAAATTCACATTGAGCTGAATGTTGCATTGTGTTTGAAAATGTGTTGCCCATTGCAACAACTGTAACTACTGTACTTAAAAGTCTATTGCCTATCTGCAAAGTATTTAAACTAAAGTAATTCATTAAGAGAAAGCATTTTTTGTAATGTAATGTATAATGTAATTACAATGTAATTTAAATAATAAAATATGTAAAAAAAAATTGTTTCTAAAAATGTAGTAAATCAGTATTTTAAAAATTTATATAACAATTAATACATTTAAAAATTGTCATTTACAAAACCTTTGAAATTCACTGAAAAAACCGTAGGTTTCAGACATGTTATAGTTACAAATTAGCATTTAAAAAACCTTTGAAATTCACTGAAAAAACCATAGGTTTCAGGGACGTTATAGTTACAAATTAGCATTTAAAAAACCTTTGAAATTCACAGAAAAAACCATAGGTTTTAGAGACAGTTATAGTTAGTTGGACATTGCACTCGTACAAAACCCGTGAAATTCCCCGTTATAGTTAGTCCAGCTAACTATAACTCGCGCCCCGCAATGCACTGCTGATGACGTCACATATTACATCACTCATGACATGGTCAGTGACATCACTGATGACATCACTGATGACATCTCAAATGACATCACTGATGACATCATCCATGTGATAATTTCATGCATCTTCTCACACCCTAATATAACCTTTGATACACCCACTCTAAAGTACAGACTGCCATTCGCAAAACCATAGACACTCCAACACCAATAACTACATACCCACTCACTGATTCTTAGGTCTACGCACACATCCACTCACTCACCCGAACAGTCACTCATATTTACGGTCACTCAGTACAGGACTATCATATGCACTCATACTCCTATATAGACACTCAAACACCGCCACTCATCCATAGAGGTACTCACACACCTAGTCAGTCATGCAAATAATTAAACACACTACCATTTACTCACCTATACAGTTATACACACACCAGCTCACTTACTCATACAAATACTAGCACATTCTTACGCTCTTATACAATCACTGATACAAGCACACACTCATCCATACAGCCACTATCACAATCAGTCACTCTTGCTTATAGCTATTTATATACTCCAACACACATATATACTGCCTTTCACATATGTAGTTACTCACACATGTACCACTGGGACATACATTCACTCACTAACACACTCTTACACACACTTACCCACCCATACAGTCTATCACAGATGCACTCTTGAAACCATCCACCCAGTGAATCACCCACTCACACATCTATGCACAGAGTCGCACACACCCTCCCACACAAACACTCAGGCACCCATACAGATACTCACACAAGCATTCAATAACTCATATAGACACTCATGTAGCTATTCTCAAACACATGCAGCCACTTACACAGCAACAGACAGACGGATGCAGACATTCACCCAGTTTAGTCACTAACCCATGCATTCAGTAAGATACGTTAAATCACTCACTTATACAGTCAGTCACGCACCTACTAAATCATCCATACAGACACTTACACACCCACTCATTCTTCAATACGTCTTTTCCTATATATATTAAAAATATTTAAACTTTACAGAAACACACAGTCACTGGATGATGTCATCAGTGATGTCATCAGTGATGTCATTTGAGATGTCATCAGTGATGTCATCAGTGATGTCACTGACCATGTCATGAGTGATGTAATATGTGACGTCATCAGCAGTGCATTGCGGGGCGCGAGTTATAGTTAGCTGGACTAACTATAACGGAGGAATTTCACGGGTTTTGTACGAGTGCAATGTCCAACTAACTATAACTGTCCCTAAAACCTATGGTTTTCAGTGAATATATATATATTCACTGAAAAAACCATAGGTTTTAGGGACAGTTATAGTTAGTTGGACATTGCACTCGTACAAAACCCGTGAAATTCCCCTGTTATAGTTAGTTCAGCTAACTATAACTCGCGCCCGCAATGCACTGCTGATGACGTCACATATTACATCACTCATGACATGGTCAGTGACATCACTGATGACATCACTGATGACATCTCAAATGACATCACTGATGACATCACTGATGACATCATCCAGTGACTGTGTGTTTCTGTAAAGTTTAAATATGTTTAATATATATAGGGAAAGGCGTATTGAAGAATGAGTGGGTGTATAAGTGTCTGAATGGATGATTTAGTACGTGAGTGACTGACTCTACAAGTGAGTGATTAAACGTATCTTACTGAATGCATGGGTTAGTGACTAAACTGTGTGAATGTCTGTATCCGTCTGTTTGTTGGTGTGTAAGTGGATGCATGGATTTGCGAATAGCTACATGAGTGTCTATATGGGTTATTGATTGGTTCTCTGAGTATCTGTATGGCTGCCTGAGTGTTTGTGTGGGTGGGGTGTGTGTGACTCTATACATAGATGTGTGAGTGGGTGATTCACTGGGTGCATGATTTCAAGAGTGCATCTGTGATGGACTGCTTGGGTGGGTGAGTGTGTGTATGGGTGTGTTAGTGAGTGAATGTATATCTCAGTGGTACATGTGCGAGTAACTACATATGTAAAAGGCAGTATATATGTGTGTTAGAGTATTTAAATGGCTATAAGTGAGAGTGTGTTATTGTGAGAGTGGCTGTATGGATGCGTGTGTGCTTGTATCAGTTATTGTATAAGAGCGTAAGAATGTGCTAGTATTTGTATGAGTAAGTGAGCTGGTGTGTGTATAACTGTATAGGTGAGTAAATGGGTGTGTGATTAATTTTTGCATGACTGACTAGGTGTGTGAGTACCTCTATGGATGAGTGGCGGTGTGTGAGTGTTTATATAGGTGTATGAGTGCATATGATAGTCCTGTACTGAGTGACTGTAAGTATGAGTGACTGTACAGGTGAGTGAGTGGATGTGTGTGTAGACCTAAGAATCAGTGAGTGGGTATGTAGTTTTGGTGTTGGAGTGTCTATGGTTTTGAGAATGGCAGTCTGTAATTTAGAGTGGGTGTATCAAAAGTTATATTAGGGTGTGAGAAGATGCATGAAATTATCACATGGATGATGTCATCAGTGATGTCATTTGAGATGTCATCAGTGATGTCATCAGTGATGTCACTGACCATGTCATGAGTGATGTAATATGTGACGTCATCAGCAGTGCATTGCGAGGCGCGAGTTATAGTTAGCTGAACTAACTATAACAGGGGAATTTCACGGGTTTTGTACGAGTGCAATGTCCAACTAACTATAACTGTCCCTAAAACCTATGGTTTTTCAGTGAATTTCAAAGGTTTTTAAATGCTAATTTCTAACTATAACGTGTCTGAAACCTATGGTTTTTTCAGTGAATTTCAAAGGTTTTTAAATGCTAATTTCTAACTATAACGTGCCTGAAACCTATGGTTTTTTCAGTGAATTTCAAAGGTTTTTAAATGCTAATTTCTAACTATAACGTGCCTGAAACCTATGGTTTTTCAGTGAATTTCAAAGGTTTTTAAATGCTAATTTCTAACTATAACGTGCCTGAAACCTATGGTTTTTAAGTGAATTTCAAAGGTTTTTAAATGCTAGTTTCTAACTATGCCAACAGAGGTAGGACATGTGAAGAAAGAAGAAAAAACGCACAGAAAGAAGCAAAAGATGTGCAGAAAGAACCAACAGAGGAGCAGAAAGAGGCCTTGTTGCAAAATCATCCTGTGCCCACAACTTATTCAGACGGGTACTGGTGGTAACTGACTCTGACTAACCAGAGCCAGTGCGCGTTTGCACAGTGGTGAAGGGAGGGGGCCTGAGGTGACATGTGTGCAAACGCGCCCCGTGGCGCGTTTTAAGTTGCGGGATTAAGTCCCCTTGAATCCTGAGGGTCCCTGGGGTCCAACTAGCCCCCAGGTACCTACAGTTAGGACCACAGAGCTGAGTTGCAGAGAGGCGTTCCGAGGCCACGCACCTTTTTCACCTCTCTGCAACGCACCTCTGTTGTGCTTACTGAAGGTACCTGGTGGGCTAGTTGGCCCCAGGATTCAAAGGAATTAACTCCCCAACTTAAAACGCACCACAGGGCGTGTTTGCGCACATGTCACCTGAGGCCCCGCCCCTCCCTTCACCACTGTGCAAACGCGCCCCGTGGCGCGTTTTAAGTTGAGGGATTAGGTCACCTTGAATCCTGAGAGTCCCTGGGGCCCAACCAGGCCACCAGGTACTTCCAGTAAGCACCACAGGCCTGCGTTGCAACGCCTGTAACAAATTGTGCAGTTGTGTTTAGGTAGTGAAGAGGGTCGTGCTGGGGGTAGTGTTTTAGGGTTTAGGGTAGTGCAGTGGTGTTTGTGTAGTGTAGGGGGTCATGCTGGGGGTAGATTTAGGGTTTAGGGTAGTGCAGTGGTGTTTGGGTAGTGTAGGGAGTCATGCTGGGGGAGTGTTTTAGGGTTTAGGGTAGTACAGTGGTGTTTGGGTAGTGTAGGGGGTCGTGCTGGGGTTAGTGTTTTAGGGTTTTAGGGTTTAGGGTAGTGCAGTGGTGTTTGGGTAGTGTAGGGGATACTGCTGGGGGTAGTGTTTTAGGGTTTAGGGTAGTGCAATGGTGTTTGGGTAGTGTAGGGGGTACTGCTGGGGGTAGTGTTTTAGGGTTTAGGGTAGTGCAGTGGTGTTTGGGTAGTGTAGGGGTACTGCTGGGGTAGTGTTTTAGGGTTTAGGGTAGTGCAGTGGTGTTTGGGTAGCGTAGGGGTACTGCTGGGGGTAGTGTTTTATGGTTTAGGGTAGTGCAGTGGTGTTTGGGTAGTGTAGGGGTTCGTGCTGGGGGTAGTTTTTTAGGGTTTAGGGTAGTGCAGTGGTGTTTGTGTAGTGTAGGAGGTCGTGTTTTAGGGTTTAGGGTAGTGCAGTGGTCTTTGGGTAGTGTAGGGAGTCGTGCGGGGGTATTGTTTTAGAGTTTAGGGTAGTGCAGTGGTCTTTGGGTAGTGTAGGGGTTGTGCGGGGGTAGTGTTTTAGGGATTAGGGTAGTGCATTGGTATTTGGGTAGTGTAGGGGGTCATGCGGGAGTAGTGTTTTAGGGTTTAGGGCAGTGCAGTGGTGTTTAGGTAGTGTAGGGGGTCGTGCTGGGGGAGTGTTTTAGGGTTTAGGGCAGTGCAGTGGTGTTCGGGTAGTGTAGGGGGTCGTGCTGGGGGAGTGTTTTAGGGTTTAGGGCAGTGCAGTCGTGTTCGGGTAGTGTAGGGGGTCGTGCTGGGGGAGTATTTTAGGGTTTAGGGTAGTGCAGTGGTGTTCGGGTAGTGTAGGGGGTCATGCTGGGGGTAGTGTTCTAGGGTTTAGGGCAGTGCAGTGGTGTTCGGGCAGTGTAGGGGGTCTTGCTGGGGGTGGTGTTTCAGGGTTTAGGGCAGTGCAGTGGTGTTCGGGCAGTGTAGGGGGTCGTGCAGGGGTGGTGTTTCAGGGTTTAGGGCAGTGCAGTGGTGTTCGGGCAGTGTAGGGGGTCGTGCAGGGGTGGTGTTTCAGGGTTTAGGGCAGTGGTGTTCGGGCAGTGTAGGGGGTCATGCTGGGGGTGGTGTTTCAGGGTTTGGGGCAGTGCAGTGGTGTTCGAGCAGTAAAGGGGGTCATGCTGGGGGTGGTGTTTCAGGGTTTAGGGCAGTGCAGTGGTGTTCGGGCAGTGTAGGGGGTGGTGCAGGGGGTGGTGTTTCAGGGTTTAGGGCAGTGCAGTGGTGTTCGGGCAATGTAGGGGGTCATGCAGGGGTGGTGTTTCAGGGTTTAGGGCAGTGCAGTGGTGTTCGGGCAGTGTAGGGGGCGGTGCAGGGGTGGTGTTTCAGGGTTTAGGGCAGTACAGTGGTGTTCGGGCATTGTAGGGGGTGGTGCTGGGGCTGGTGTTTCAGGGTTTAGGGCAGTGCAGTGGTGTTCGGGCAGTGTAGGGGGTCGTGCTGGGGCTGGTGTTTCAGGGTTTAGGGCAGTGCAGTGGTGTTCGGGCAGTGTAGGGGGTCGTGCTGGGGCTGGTGTTTCAGGGTTTAGGGCAGTGCAGTGGTGTTCGGGCAGTGTAGGGGGTCATGCTGGGGCTGGTGTTTCAGGGTTTAGGGCAATGCAGTGGTGTTCGGGCAGTGTAGGGGGTCTTGCTGGGGCTGGTGTTTCAGAGTCTAGGGCAATGCAGTGGTGTTCGGGCAGTGTAGGTGGTCTTGCTGGGGCTGGTGTTTCAGGGTTTAGGGCAGTGCAGTGGTGTTCGGGCAGTGTAGGGGGTCGTGCTGGGGGTGGTGTTTCAGGGTTTAGGGCAGTGCAGTGGTGTTCAGGCAGTGTAGGGGGTCGTGCTGGGGCTAGTGTTTCAGGGTTTAGGGCAGAGCAATGGTGCTCAGGCAGTGTAGGGGGTTGTGCTGGGGGTGATGTTTCAGGGTTTAGGGCAGTGCAGTGGTGTTAGGGCAGTGTAGGGGGTTGTGCTGGGGGTGGTGTTTCAGGGTTTAGGGCAGTGCAGTGGTGTTCCGGCAGTGTAGGGGGTCGTGCAGGGGGTGGTGTTTCAGGGTTTAGTTCAGTGGTGTTCGGGCAGTGTAGGGGGTCGTGCTGGGGTGGTGTTTCAGGGTTTAGGGCAGTGCAGTGGTGTTCGGGCAGTGTAGGGTGTCGTGCTGAGGGGTGGTGTTTCAGGGTTTAGGGCAGTGCAGTAGTGTTTGAGCAATGTAGGGGGTCGTGCAGGGGGTGGTGTTTCAGGGTTTAGGGCAGTGCATTGGTGTTCGGCCAGTGTAGGTAGTCTTGCTGGGGGTGGTGTTTCAGGGTTTAGGGCAGTGCAGTAGTTTTCGGGCAGTGTAGGCGGTCGTGCTGGGGCTGGTGTTTCAGGGTTTAGGGCAGTGCAGTGGTGTTCGGGCAGTGTACGGGGTTGTGCTGGGGCTGGTGTTTCAGGGTTTAGGGCAGTGCAGTGGTGTGCGGGCAGTGTACGGGGTCGTGCTGGGGCTGGTGTTTCAGGGTTTAGGGCAGTGCAGTGGTGTTCGGGCAGTGTAGGGGGTCATGCTGAGGGTGATGTTTCAGGGTTTAGGGCAGTGCAGTGTAGGGGGTCGTGCTGGGTCTGGTGTTTCAGGGTTTAGGGCAGTGCAGTGGTGTTCGGGCAGTGTAGGGGGTCGTGCTGGGGCTGGTGTTTCAGGGTTTTGGGCAGAGCAGTGGTGTTCGGGCAGTGTAGGGGGTTGTGGTGGGGGTGGTGTTTCAGGGTTTAGGGCAGTGCAGTGGTTTTCGGGCAGTGTAGGGGGTCTTGCTGGGGGTGGTGTTTCAGGGTTTAGGGCAGTGCAGTGGTGTTCGGGCAGTGTAGGGGGTCGTGCTGGGGGTGGTGTTTCAGGGTTTAGGGCAGTGCAGTAGTGTTCGGGCAGTGTAGGGGGTCATGCAGGGGTGGTGTTTCAGGGTTTAGGGCAGTGCAGTGGTGTTCTGGCAGTGTAGGGGGTCATGCTGGGGGTGGGGTTTCAGGGTTTAGGGCAGTACAGTGGTGTTCGGGCAGTGTAGGGGGTCGTGCAGGGGGTGGTGTTTCAGGGTTTAGGGCAGTGCAGTGGTGTTTGGGCAGTGTAGGGGGTCGTGCTGGGGCTGGTATTTCAGGGTTTAGGGCAGTGCAGTGGTGTTCGGGCAGTGTAGGGGGTCTTGCTGGGGTGGTGTTTCAGGGTTTAGGGCAGTGGTGTTCGGGCAGTGTAGGGGGCCTTGCTGGGGGTGATGTTTCAGGGTTTAGGGAGGTGCAGTGGTGTTCGGGCAGTGTAGGGGGTCTTGCTGGGGGTAGTGTTTCAGGGTTTAGGGCAGTGCAGTGGTGTTCGTGCAGTATAGGGGGTCATGCTGGGGATGGTGTTTCTGGGTTTAGGGCAGTGCAGTAGTGTTCAGGCAGTGTAGGGGGTTATGCAGGGGGTGGTGTTTCAGGGTTTAGTGCAGTGGTGTTCGGGCAGTGTAGGGGGTCGCGCTGGGGGTGGCGTTTCAGGGTTTAGGGCAGTGCAGTGGTGTTCGGGCAGTGTAGGGGGTCATGCACGGGGTGGTGTTTCAGGGTTTAGGGCAGTGCAGTGGTGTTCGGGCAGCGTAGGGTGTTGTGCTGGGGCTGGTGTTTCAGGGTTCAGGGCAGTGCAGTGGTGTTCGGGCAGTGTAGGGGTCGTGCTGAGGCTGGTGTTTCACGGTTTAGGGCAGTGCAGTGGTGTTCGGGCAGTGTAGGGGGTCGTGCTGGGGCTGGTGTTTCAGGGTTTAGGGCAGTGCAGTGGTGTTCGGGCAGTGTAGGTGGTCGTGCTGGGGCTGGTGTTTCAGGGTTTAGGGCAGTGCAGTGGTGTTCGGGCAGTGTAGGGGGTCATGCTGGGGCTGGTGTTTCAGGGTTTAGGGAAGTGCAGTGGTGCTCGGGCAGTGTAGGGGGTCGTGCTGGGGGTGATGTTTCAGGGTTTAGGGTAGTGCAGTGGTGTTCGGGCAGTGTAGGGGGTCGTGCAGGGGCTGGTGTTTCAAGGTTTA